>LR812523.1:67731489-68331489 GCA_903798195.1 Danio kyathit | reverse complement strand
ATTTATCCAGCATGTTTTTCCAGTTGCAACCCATCACTGGGAAACACTTACACACTCTCATTCACACACATACAGTACGGCCAATTTTAGCTTAGCCAATTCACTGGGAAACCGGAGCACCCAGAGGAAACCCACGCGAACGCAGGGAAAACATGCAAACTCCACACAGAAATGCCAACTGACCCAGCCGAGGTTTAAATCAGTGACCTTCTTGCTGTGAGGCGACAGCACTACCTACTGCGCCACCGCGTCACCTTCTTCGTTTTACTGAAGAAAAAAAAAAGTTGCCTACATCTTGAATGACCTGAGAGAGTAAATTAACAGCAATTTCTCATTATTTGCGATGATCTCTCCCTTCAGACATTAAAGAAGTTCGATATTGATTCCATGCTGTATTCTGCACTACAAGTAAGATATCTAATTAACATACTAAATAGTCATCAAACCTCTTTAAAAGAGGCATGAAACCATGCAAGCTATTAGTGTTGAAGGCCACAGAGGGATCTGCTAAAGACAGGGCATGAAGTCTGGTGGAAGACTAATGATGTACCTGGTTCCAGCTACAGCTCCATCGTTTTTCCCTAATGGCTCGTCCAGCTCCACTCCACACCACTCGCCCTTGGCAAAGTCAGTCTCTCCAACATAACGCACTACTCCGGTTTTAGTGCCGCCAACCTGAGAAGAGAGAAGAGGAGGCTTAGTGGTACACTCAAAAAAAGACTTTTGCTGCTTGTTCAAACTACTTATTTCAATTGAGTTAAAGCAAAGCATTTCCTAAGCTTTTTTTTTGGACAACTTAATTGTTTTATGTTCAATCCACTTAAATTTGCAAAGACGATTATGTTAACTTAAAGGATTTGTTTTGGAACAACATGAAGGAATTGTGTGGAACCCGGCCTTTTTTACAGTGTATATAGTGGCAAAAAAGTGTTATTGTGATAAGTTGGATAGGATTTACAATTGCATTTTTAATATGTGGACGTAGGGCTGGGTGGAAAAAATCGGTATCGACATTTATTGACCGAACATCATTGTCAATATTGATAAAAAAAAAAATTCGGTATTTACTCTCGGTATGGAGCGCTATAGTTTTATTAAAAGTGTCTGCTGAGGGTGTCAGTTTGTCATTTCCAATAGAGGCGCGTGACTTGCACGACGTGTACGTGGAAGCAAAGCGCACATGTTGTGCAAGTGGCGCACATATAAACCGTGTGCATTTTCCAGCCGCACCTAGTTGAAAACTTTGGAACTTTTCTAAATGCTGCGAGCGCGAGTAGAACTAATCAATCTGCTTCACACTTTGTATGGAATATACACATTTCAGTAATAACAGCAGACAAATTACCTCAGACAAACACAGCGCACCCAAACACTGCAGCGTTTTTTACTTATCTCCATAAACTTGCATCGAAACCATAGCAATGGTTTGTTCATTTGTCATTTTCTGAGAAAACACTTAATGGTCACCTACAGTAGTTACGAGAGACACCAGGGGAGTGTGAGCAAAGTCCATTATAAATGGTCAAGGAATCCACGCGCTCGCGCTTGTCACTTCAGGTCAGAATAACAACACATGCGAAAATGAGTGCCGTATAGAAGCAGTGAAGAGATTAAAAAATAAAAAATGATGTAAGGATGTCGCCAGAGTGGCTTTTTGGTTTCTTTTCTTGTGCATCCCAGCCAGCACCCCATCTGAAAGTTTTTTTAGCATGGGGTAAATGTAGTCATTCAACTTTACAATTTGTAATGTTACAGTATGTATTTGAATAATGATGGTTGGTTATTTTACTTGAAAGCTCACATTTGATTATCATAATTTCTTTTCTTTACAGAGTTTGAGGTTTACTGTATCATTATTATTCACACCTTAAAGTTCGCTTAGACTGTTCAGTATTTATGCTTTCCCATTGCACACACTTTGTAACATTTTATTTATCAGGTTTAAGAGTCTCTTTAACACTTCTGTTTATTTTATTATAAAGAGATCAGATATTTTGTTTAAATATTTTCTTTTTTTGACTATTAAAACTATTTGCCTTAGTAATGTTGGTAAATTAAAATAAAGTGGTTCAATTAAACAAAAATCTTAATATTACTAAATCTATTGTTAAAAATATTCAATAATTATCGATATCGAATGATATGAAACATGATATCGTGATAACTTTTTTTGGCAATATCGCCCAGCCCTATGTGGATGCATAAATTGTAACTTAATCCAAATACAACTGCAAATCCTGGATTACCGTTTGTATTTCCGCTTTCGCGAATGCACAGTGACTGTCACATTTCAAATTAAAAAACAAAGTCCATTTGCAAATGCATTTCACATGTCTTACGAGCTATGAGCCTGACATATCTAAATAGCAATATTAATTGCTCCATTTGCTTTTTCTTTTTCTCTGCATCGTGCATGTAACCTGCAAAAACTCAAATGGAATTGCAAATCCTTTTGCATTAGAATTTCCGATGTCTACATTTAAAAATTGTCCGGGATATACTTCCATATACATGTATTGATATTTTCATTTTTAAATTTTCTTTTCCTGTTACTTACTTGCGATACATTTTATATCTGTCACTTGGGAGCTTCACTGACCAGTGTCTTTTATCAGTTTTGAAGGAAATTCCAGTTCTTGGATAAAATAACAGTTGCACCACATTTTCCCTACTTGATGAATCCTACTTTTTACCGTGTTCCATGGTATATCTAAAGCCTTGACTATTCTGCACCCTTCTCCTGATTTAAACCTATTACACTGAGATCCGTCTGATGATTTGGATACTCTCTGTGGACTTTTGCTATAAGACGTGACTAAGAAAATGTCAGGAAAAGCCAACTAGAACCGATAAATTTTACTTGGGGTTATATTAAGACACTTAAAATAAGGGCAAATGTGTACTGAATGCTATTTAGAATAAGTTTGAATGTTATATCTTAACTCTGGACATTATATTTTCCCCCATATAACAGTGTTTGCAACCACAATATTTTAGTTTTTTAGTTTTTCTTCCTCAACCCCAAAACATTTTCAGTATTTTAATTGTAATTGAGATTAAATTGTACATTAAAGGTGGAAAAATACTGAAACTATTTATCTTGATCTCATTTTTTACATCACAGAAAAATGGCATTCTAACAGGGATGTGTAGACTTATGCGTGCGTGCGTGCGTGTGTGTGTGTAATAAAAGCATGACTACCGAAGGTCTATCTAAAATGTTTAACTGCATGTCAGCAGTTTAGAGGCGAAAACTCTGGCAGCCGGTGCTGCAATGTAACTGGGAATGACTGTTGTGCTGGTTGAACTGGCCTACATTCATCAACCCAGCACTTGGGGAAAAAAGGAGGTCACAGACTATTCATTAGTGATGGCACAACTACACATAAGAAAGCTTATTGTGTGCTTATAAAACAAGGAGGTGCGTATTAAGGAGTTGAGCACTGCTGTAGGAAAAGGCTCAGGTCACATTCAGAGCTGTACTGCTAAATTATGCATAAACTGACATACAGGAATGTAAACCAAATAAGAATCTCAAGGTCACCTGCTAAAATCTGCAAAATCAATATTTGTTTTAAGAATCTACACCAGGGGTCCTCAACCCTGTTCCTGGCGATAGACCTTCCAGCTGATTTCAGCTCCAACCCTGATCAAACACACCTGAACCAATTATTAAGAACGTGAGGAGCACTTGATAATTACAGGCAGGTGTGTTTGATAAGGGCTGCAACTGAAAACTGCAGGACGGTCGATCGCCAGGAATAGGGTTGAGCACCCCTGATCTACACCCTCTCCAGAAAAAAATGTGATTCCTATTTGTGTCTTTTCCTGTATTTCTGTCAGTTCAATTCACCTATCTTTGTAAGGTGAGGAAACTGAAGCACCCGGAGGAAACCCATGCCAACACGGGGAGAACATGCACACAGAAATGCCAACTGGTCCAGCCAGGGCTCAAACCAGCGACCTTCTTGCTGTGCAACTGGTGCTAACCACCGTGTCACCACTGTCAGTATGATTCATTCATTCATTTTCTTTTCGCAGTCCCTTTATTAATCTGGGGTCGCCACAGCGGAATGAACTGCCAACTTATCCAGCATATGTTTTACGCAGCAGATGCCCTTCCAGCTGCAACCCATCACTGGGAAACCTCCATACACACTCATTCCCACACATACACTAAGGACAATTTAGCATACCCAATTCACCTATAGCGCATGTCTTTGGACTTGTGGGGGAAACCGGAGCACCTGGAGGAAACCCACACGAACACGGGGAGAACATGCAAACTCCAAACAGAAACGCCAACTGACCCAGCAGAGGCTCGAACCAGCAACCTTCCTGCTGTGAGGTGAGCGTGCTACCCACTGAGGCACCGTGCAGCCCCTCTGTCATTATCATTTAATAATATTAATTATACATTCAATATTAAATATATTATTAATAAATCAATAATTTTATAGGTTTTGTCTCTTAGAAATTCACATTTGACAGTAGCTTGAGCTTAGAAGTAATAGATCCAGATCTAAATTTATTTTTATTTTACAAAAAACATCTTTAAAAACCATAACAGACAAATTTCTTGTACATTTCTGTCATGGTTGTGGATCTATCTGTTCTTCTTGTATGTGTGTGTGTGTGGGAAGTGGGTGTGTTTGTTTGGGTATATCTTCACCGCGTGGTGTGTGTGTGTTTACATTTATCAGCTGGGTTATCACGTGTCTTGTTACCACTCATCTCACTCAGCTGTTTTCTATCAATCACAGCTGTTGCGCATTACCGCGCACCTATATATGTTCAGTGTTTGTAGATAGCGTTTGTCAGTCCGTTGTTTGTTCACCTCTGTGTCTGCTTCCTGTTAGGCACTCTCGCTAAATTCGCTGGTGGTGAATCGTCATAAGTCTGTTATATTTGGACTTTATGCACGTCTCCGTTTCATTGACGTTGTTGCAACTCCCTGCACTGATGACAACCATATCAGTGAGAAACTTCAACCCGGATCTGCTGCTCTGATGAACTATTACTGCTGGTAAGTGTGACGATTTCCTTGAGAGTGGCTCCATAGCACTAACCTCGCCCTTCCCTCGATATCTGGTAAGATATCAGTGAGAGACTTCACTCCGGATCTGTTTCTCGGATGAACTATTACCGCTGTTTAGCGTGTTGGATTCCTTGTGAGGAGCACCCTTGCTCTACACAATTCCTCTATATCTGGCGAGATCAATACCAGTTGTGACTCTTGTTATCTCTCTTAATAAATCATCTTGCATTCACTTGCATTTGGGTCTCCTGTGTATATTTGTGACACATTTCATCACCTTAGAATTATAAGGTTCCATCTAGGGCTATGTGATTAATCGAAATCGAATCACAGTCGCAATTTAAAACGTTATGATTAGCTAATCACAAGAGGCTGCGATATGAAATATATATCATTTAATTTGCCCCGCCCAGAGCTGTGTGTGACAGTCTTACTAGCCAATTGAGTGGGCACACCTTTGATCAATCAGAATTGCGCAACCAAACTATGCGTAATGCCCACAATAAAACAAGCAAACAGGAAACTGCGAACAAGTGGGATGATGGCGTCTGCCGCTTCAAAAGCATTCATAGACAAATTCATATCAAAGACAAACAGCATGTTGGTAATATGGGAATATTTTGGTTTCAAAGTCACAGACACCAAACAAAAACGGGTAATTTGTAAGAGTTGTCACAGAATTGTTGCCACAGCATGAGAAAATACAACAACCAGCACATAAAAAAAATCACCACAGGTGGCCATATGAGGAATGTCTTGCTAAAAAGTCAACTGAAAGTATTGCGAGTGACACTCAATTTAGTAGCAAGCAACAGCAAAGTACAATTTCAGAGTTGTCTGCAGCTGTTACACCATATGAAAAAACATAACTCACTACTGTTTGTTCTAGAGAAAAATTAGTGTTTAATTTCTGAATATTTATAAAAAAAATTTAATAGAAGTTGGAGTTGGTTAATATCTTTTCAGTTCCTTTTTTGACTAACACTCACTGCATTTTAGCAGTAAGAAGTAAGATTTTAGCAGTAAGAAACAACTTTAATCATAAGGTAAACACAAAACCACAGTTACCATCCGGAGCTCCTTCACGGGACTCCACACTTGTAAACACTCGCTGCATCAGGCGCGCGGCTCTCTCCTCCGCCCACCCTCGTCAGCGCTACCAAGCCGACCAATCACAGAGCTTGCGCTACACGTATGCGTTACATTTTTTGAGAGATGCGCGTCAACGTCGCCGACGGCCACGGCAAGGGGCTATGCATCTACGCGTAGGCTGCGCCGTAGCATATGCGTGCTCTTGACGCAGAAGTATAAATCAGCCTTAAGCGAGCACTGTCTTTCGGATGAGACATTACACTGAGGTTCTGACTAACTGTGGTTGTTAAAAATCCCAAAATTTGCTCTCTGGCCTCTGTCCATTATGGCCTCATGCCCATATCATAATTGGCTTCATCACTATGTCTCCACCAATCAGTTAGTGTGTGGTCTGGTGCAATATGGCTGCAGGTAGATGCTGCACACTGGTGGTGGATGAGAAGATTCCCCCTAATGTTTAAAGCAATTTGAGTGTCCAGAAAAGCGCTATATAAATGTAAGGAATTATTATTGTGTAAATGTGATGATTTAAAAGCATTGACATTAAGATGAAATGTTAAATTTTACATTGTTTAAAAAGAAACATGTATTAAAATTATATTTTAAAAAATGTAATGTAACTTTGCCGTCACATTTTAGTACAGTCAGGATACCAGAGTAAACAAGAAACATTAAATAAATACATCCAATATAGACTAGTCAGAAAAAACAATTCTCTTTAGTGCAGCCATCTTAAGAAAGTAAACTCAAATTCAAATTCAAACTCAAATAATAAATAACTGCAGTGTAGACTAGTAAAAGATAAACAGGCTTGTCCTTTCTAAGGACATTTGAAATATTTAGATAAGTTTTAAGTTCTTCTTTAAAAACACCATAATGTCCACATTATCAGGTGAGAGGCTTGATCTCTGTGCAGACACAGACATAGTGATGCTCATTTTTAGTTATCTAAGTTTTCATTTAGGTAGATAGGTTTCCATTTAAATTAATGAAAAAATATACATATAATGTGTTCGTAAAGTGCTTTTTACATTACATATTCACCAGTAAAATACATTGCAGTTTCGTCTGAAACTAATGTTACGGTAGTAGCTGTATATTGGTTGTATTTTTGCCTCCCGTTCTCTCTCTCTCTCTTTCTCTCTCACTCTCTCCCACACTCTCTCCATGCCTGTCATTTCTGTATGTCCGCCTTCACGACAGCTGATTGGTCAGGAGACTGATCCTACATCATTGGGTGTCGTGGCGCGGGAATATAAAAAGGCCATCAGGAACAGTGGAGGAGAGCGCTTCTTCCTGTGATTCATTTTTATATATTGCTTGCGCGCCGATTTTCTCTGTTCATGCACAAAATTCTTGCGTGCCCTCATATATACTCTGCTCAAGTGCGCTTTCAAATACACGCTGCTGTAGAGCGATTTAGTGTGTTTATGTAACAAGTATGTCTCCAACCTTTATTAGATTTGCTAGAAATATTTATGAATGTCTCCAATAGACCCGAGCGGCATTTATGCTCCCTGAAGTAAAGTGAAATGGCTATAAACTCCAGCAAAATAACGTCATCTATACATTTTAAAGTATTATAAAGCATTATCTATTATTTATAAAGTATAATTATGGAAACTGTGTTCATCTTAACTGAAAGCTACGTCGTATTTGCTAGCCTCACGCATCACCCACCTGTCAGTCAGTTAGTGATGCGTAAACACTAAATCACACTTCAGCAGCGTGTATTTGAAAGCGCACTTGAGCAGAGTATATATGAGGGCACGCAAGAATTTTGTGCATGAACAGAGAAAATCGGCGCGCAAGCATCAGTTAGTGGCGGAGTGAATTTTGGTGTGGCACACTGCCATGGAAGAATGATGCAGTAGTAATCGAGTGTGATCGCTCACTCACATGACATGACATGCACTTGGAAAATACTAACTTTAGAATATAATATTTAGAACAAAACCTCATTACTAGTACAATTTAATCAAATGTGATCAAATAAATTTGTGCTTAAATTTGGTTTAATTAGTTAGAGACAAGTGACGTCAACCTCAACAATGGGCAGCAGGGGGCGTGAGAGTATCGCGGTACGCCACAAGAGTTTCGCGATACATCGTGGTTGGTCTATCGTGATATTTTGGTTCGGTTTGTAGTATCGTTACACCCCTAATACAATTTAATAAATATAACTATATTAATTATATAAAATTAACATCTGCACTGAGCAAAATATTTAGCACAGTCTTGTATGCTTAATTTGAACAAGAAAAAATATTCATCCTAAAACAGTAAATGTTATAGAAAGCTAAAATTTCATCAACAAAAGCATCAACATACTGTTACAAAACCAGTTTTTATTTTATAATTAAATTAATAAGCAGACTGATTGTATTTCTTGCAAAGTTATGCTTTAATTAATGATCTGCCAGATAGAACCTTATAATTTAGATTCAGAAGCTTCTATCTGCATTTTCCCTGTATTTTTATTTTGATAATTTACATTTAGGGTCTCTGTCATGTTGATGTATGAAAGAGATCTGTTACACACATACTGTTTGCTATATGGAATGCAAAAACTTTGAGGCTCAATATCTCAAAATCATTTAGAACGCAGATAGAACCTTATAATTCCAAGGTGAAGATTTGCAGATGCACAGGTATAACAAATTCATTACCATAGTAAAACAAGTAGCCTGACTTTACGTTTACTATTGTCATAATAAAAAAACACGCAAAAGACATTTAGTACAAATACAAATGAACAACTAATATGACAACAAAAATACAGTATATTACGTTACAAATTTAATACAATAAAACATTTCTCCCAGTGGTTCCTGTCCGTTACTACTGTAAAACACGTGGTAATATTAGCTGATTTGCAGATCTTAAAGCAATAAATAGCCTGATTGTTGTTGCATGATGTTGTAGTCGAGAATGACAGTTTAATTAAACTTTATAGTAGTTTAATTTGTGGTTTGCACTCACTCTAGCTCTCTGAGACTCTTCTTTTGAGACGAGCTGTGCTGATAACAGTTCAAATAAGAAGTGCTGTTTCATTTTGCTTTTGGTGCATTCATAGATGCATAGATGTCATCGCTTATCAAATCGTTTGGCAAATTGGTAGTGGCACCAGCATAACTTCCAGCTAGTCACAAGAACAATATAACATATAGTAAGTTTCACATTTTAGTAACACATAACTTCACATATCACCCTAAAATAATGTAAAAGATTCAAATGGGAATAGAGATTAAGCCAAAGGAAAATGAATGATTAAATAAATTCAAATGGGCCTAATACCGAACCTTGAAGCATTTTTTTTCCTTCAATTTTTTCAAAATTGGGGTTCAAATGGTCTTGGAAAACCTGTAAAAGTCATGGAATTTTGTCAAGTAATTCTCCAGGCCTGGAAAAGTTTGGGAAAAACAAATAAAGACAAATTGTTTTGGAAAAGTCATAAATATTTAACTCTTATGAAAACACAAGCCAACATTTCTAAAATAGTTTCATACAGACAATAAGATTTTTTTTTAAACTATTTTGCAGATTGTAGTGTCTGGTTGGTTTAATGACATTAATTGTAAAACACAACACTTAATTTACATATTTAGATATTCCTATGCTTGCAAAAACGACTATTAGTGATGAGAAGAAACATAAGAGACGAGAGAGGCGCCTTCGACAGAGAGTTCAAAGAGGTCAAGGACGACATACTGAAGTGGGTCAGTTATCTGCTGGTGCTAAAGGAGGATATGGTTCAGATGACATGAACCAATTGTTACAATCGAAAACTGGAAGATGCATTGGAACCTTTTCTTCAAAGGAATATATTCTTTGCCAGCTAAAAAATATGGCTTTGGAGGACAACCCTGATGGCCTGCCCAAATGTTGATTAACATTTTTAGAGATATACTACAAGCTATTTTGATAAAGATATACCCAAGCATATCAGCAATAACAACTTATAACATTAAAGGCACACTTGTATTCAAAGCCTTAAATACTGTATAAAAGGCGGGGACATACAAACCAGCAGCGCGCTTAGATTTCTGTATACTGTAAGTCTTGAGCCCTTTATTCTCAACAGAGAATAAAGTAAAGGATTTTTGTTTTGTTCTTGTATTTGTTTTATTCATTTTTTTCACTGGATTTATTTTATTAATACAAGTGTATTTTTTTTTTATTTTCTTCTTGGAGTGGACATTGGCTTCATTTGGAGAACCCATAAAGATACGTTGTGGTAAGATATGAATCTAATTATTCCTTGAAAGACATTACAAAATATGGTTCTAAACAAAACTTTAACTAAGAAATATAGTTAAGAGAGGATCCTGGTAGGGTATTAAATGAACACCCGATTCGAATGTTATCACTCGATTGAAATGGGCATTATCAGTGGATATCAGCTGATAGATATGGGCTAGTAGGGGCCTTTTGCGCCAACTAATAGGCTCAGAAGGCTGTAATCATCCATCCACATGGCTAATGAGCTATACTTATAGAGTAGACTCCAGATCCAGATCTGTTTTTACGTTACTGTGACGGTTGGGTTTAGGGTTGGGGTAGGGGTAAACGTTAATAAATTACAATTAATGGGAAATTTAATAAATAATATAAATAATTGTCGTTAACTTCCGGCCGCAGCTGTATGTGATCTATAGCTGATTAACCATGTGGATGAATGATTACAGCAATGATTTTTCTGCGCCTACTAGTAGGCACAGAAGGCCCCCACTGGCTCATATCTATCAGCTGATAACCACTGATATTCCCCATTCAATTGAGTGATAACATTCAAATCGGCTGGAAATGAAGGCATCCAGAACAAGATATAAAAATAAACAAACTAAATAGATTGTCACATATTTTTTGATATGCTGTAATAAATTACCGTCCATTCCCTGATGCATCTTATAATATGCAACAGAATGTCATCGCTTAAATCGTTTGGCAAGTTGGTAGTGGCACCAGTGCAACTTCCAGCTAAACTTAGTTGCAAGAGCAACAAAAAACATGGCAAAATATAAAAATATATAGTAAATTTCACAATTTTAGTGTCACACAACTTTTTAAAGTCAAAATGTTTTGGAACAGTCAAAAATTTATTTTCATACAGACAGCAAGATATTTTCTAAAAAAAACTATTTTACAGAGATAAAAATAAACAAAATACATAGATTTGATCACATATTTTTTGATATGCTGATTTGAACTTTGAACTTTCATTTACTGATGAATCTTATAATGTGTAACAGAATAATAACTTTACATTTATATAGCGCTTTTTAGGACACTCAAAGCGCTTTACACATTGGGGGGAACCTCCTCATCCACCACCAGTGTGCAGCATCCACCTGGATGACGCGACGACAGCCATATTGCGCCAGACTCCACACCACACACCAGCTGATTGGTGGAGAGGAGACAGAGTGATGAAGCCAGTTATGATACGGAGATGGTTAGGAGGCCATGATGGACAGAAACCAGTTGGCAAATTTGGCCAGGATGCCGGGGTTAATCCCCTACTCTTTTTCGAAGGACATCCTGGGATTTTTAACGAATAGTCAGGACTTCGGTTTAACGATGTTTCCAAAAAAGAGCGCTCACTGAGCAGTTTACAGTCCCCTTCACTATACTGGGGCATTAGGACCCACACAGACCACAGGCTGAGTGCCCACTGCTGGCCTCGCTAACACCACTTCCAGCAGTAACCTGGCTTTCCCATGTTGTCTCCTATCCAGGTACTGACCGGGCACAGCCCTGCTTAGCTTCAGTGGGCAACCATGTGAGAGTTAAGAAGAGCTAGAATGTCATCGCTTAACAAATCGTTTGGCAAATTGGTAGTGGCACCAGTGCAACTTCCAGCTAAATTTAGTTGCAAGAGCATTAAAAACAAACATTGCAAAATGTGAAAATATATAGTAAATTTCACATTTTAGTAACACACAAGTTCACATCTTGCCCTAAAAGTTAACATAAAAGCATTCAAATAAGCCTAGTACTGAAACTTGAGGCATTTTTTGTTTTATACCAGGGTTCAAACAGTCCTGGAAAAGTCATAGAATTTTGCCAAGTAATTCTCCAGGCCTGGAAATTTTTTGGAAAAACAAATAAACCCAAAATGTTTTGGAAAAGTCATGAAAATTTAAGTAACACGCCAACATTTCTAGAATATTTTCATACAGACAGCAAGATGTTTTCTAAAAAATATTTTACAGACATAAAAACAAACAAACTACATAGATTGTCATCTTTGTTATATGCTGTAATAAATTTGAACTTGCATTGAAACATTAGGTCATGATTATTTACCTGAAATTTTTGGCTGAGCAGATCATGTGGTTTGACACAAAGGTGGTTCACTGAATGAAGCTGACCTCGGCAGTAATTTTTAAAATGTTATTTTTCTTATGTCAGCGTCAAAGATTCATATGAATTTGAGTGAACTTTAAATCCTCAAACAGATGCCAGTTAGGTCGCTCCATGCAAATACCCTAGCAGATACTAGCCAATCATGTTTATACAACCCTGGAAAAGTCATTGGCTGTTGTCCTCTGCGAAGCGTAGATTCTGACATATTTTGTGAACGAACCGTGAAGCGCACAGAAACCGTGAGGTGAGCAGGCGCTGGAGGTGACAAACTTCATAGCGCCTGTAAATATCATCCCTGGTGATCGCAGTGAAGATGTGCAGTGAGGAGACATCTAATAACCAAGATGAGCCAGTAACCATGAAAAACGCAGAGCAGGATTTTGAGCAGTTTTCTAGCGCACACCATCATAACGATAAAATATGCGTCTGAGCAGGTCTCTGATGGTGTAATACGGCTTAACGTTATAGCCTTTGTCTTTCATGTGTTATGTTGTTATGAAATAACTTCACATGAATCTCTGTGCTGACGACGTATGCATTTCTTCTGCATTAAAATATATGTTATTGTTACATTCTTACTAGAATGTGAAGTGATCAATGTGTTGACTGCATTTATTTAGCATTAAAATTATCCCAGGCGCTAATATTGCGTTATTAACAGAATGAAAGTGTTGACAATGCATTTGTTGTGAAGTGAAGTGAAGTTTAAGTGAAAGTGAAGTTTATTTATAAACTAATTTTGAGAGGATCATGTGCTTATGATTGCTAGCGGCTGGACCCACATTATCCAAATTCACTATGCACCAATCAGACGATCCCTAAGCTACTACAAATACCCCGGGTTACGTATCACCGCTATCTTCGCTTTGAAGAATCCCCCCTTCCATCCCCTTCTCCTCCTCCTTCCTAGATGGGTGACACGGTGGAACAGTGCTTAACACTGTTGCCTCACAGCAAGAATGTCAATGGTTCCTGGCTTTACCAAACCAGCGGGCATTTCTGTGTGGAGTTTGCACGTTCTCCCCGTGCTCACGTGGGTTTCCCCCGGGTTCTCCGGTTTCCTCCCACCGATTAAAAACATGCAACCTAAGTTATTGACTAATCCAAATCAACACCATAGACTTGCTCCCTACCTAGTACTATCTTGTTAAAGATAAACTACTCATCAGAGAATCTGCTCATCAGCCACTATGACAGGGGAGTTCTCGAGACCTACCTGAGCTCAATCTCCCCTCTCGCCTTGCAACGGGAGGGAGCCCCGGGCTCGAGGATCTTATGAGCTCAGGGCTCTCTCCCGGGACAGCATGCCAAACAAGCTTTATAATCAATCATCAGTGGGAGCTCTTGAAAAATTATTCATTGGTAATCCTGCATTGTTTGTGGAACGTGTTATAAGCTGTTAAACAGCATGTGTATATATTTCCTGCAAATATATCGGAAATTGTGGCATGTTGCAAAACATTTGCATCTTGTGCTTAATTGATGTAACCAGCAACTAGTTGACGTCGACTCGACTTTGATAACACAAAAGCCGACTACCGAAAATCTAAAGTCATTCAATCCCTAGTATGAACCCTGTTATACTCTACATTATCAACCAGTCCTATATTTAATTCACAAGTTTAATAATTAATAATAACAGGGTTTCTAGCAAATGCTGAATCATATGACAGAAAAACAGAGAATGAGAAAGCAAAACAGCATCTATCCTTGGACTCAATTCCAAGTCCTAGAGCTATTACACAGTGTCCGCAAAAAATAAAGGAACAGCAGCAGATAAAACAAAGAATTAATGAAAGTCATGCTCTTTAGCTAGAGGATCAAAAGCATGTCTCCAAACTCAAGAGGGAAAAAACTACACACACAAACAATCGTACCTCCCAGCCAAACATAAACACAGAGAGCTTTTCAAGAGATTTTGAGGTTCAGCCAAAGAGTGTGATGGAGGAGATATGCAAACAATGGACTATATAACAGCATTAACACGTGTGCCCTGCAGTCCTGTCCACAATTTATGTTTTTAATCTGGCGTCTGCTTAAATGGAATAAAAAGCTAAAGCGCTCATTTGCAGCTGCTGTCATTTTTACAGAAACCCTACTCTCAGCTTAGACAGCACGTACCACCCACTGACCGTCTGATGCATATTGCAGACAAGAATTGCACATTTCAAAACCTCCAATGTGATTGGTCGACTTCAACACCATTGGAACTTTTGTCAGTCCACCTGGAAATTCAAAGCTTTTGTTTGTTAATCTGTTTGCAGAGACTTCTATACAATTATTTGAGCTTTTTGTTCCCACACTATAATTCTAATTTCAGATTAATCCACCCTTAAATAGCATGTAAAGACTAAATTGATTGTGAATGGTTCATTTACCTGTTGGTAATATGAACTCATGTGCAGTTCTTGGGCAGAACAAGCTATAGGGTGGAGCAGTTGAACCACATTGGGTGCCAACAATCATAAGCCTGTATACAATTGTGAGTAAAAGTATTCTTAATTGTACTGAGCATGCACATTTTCTTTTAAAAGTCCATTTATATATTTAGTTTGTTGGTGTGTACTTTGCACATGCATGGTTTCCGCTACATTCATTCTTCCATGGCGGGGCGCCACACCAAAATTCATCCCGCCATGGCTACATTACAGCTTCTCATTCAAAACATTCAGTCGTTTTTTTTAAATAGCGGGTTATTATCACACCAAAACATATTAAAAGGTAAGTGAATTATAACAGCGCAAACTTTTCTGTAATCGTAGCAGTGCTGTGCGCTATTTGTTTAACCCTTTAAGGTGACATGCGGACTGATGCGTGAGGCCAGCAAACACGACGTAGCTTTGAGTCAAGATGAACACAGTTTCCATAATTATACTTTATAGATAAAGGTCTATGGCTCTGCATAAAATGACTTTTTCTTGCTAGAGATTCACTTTACTTCAAAACGCATTAATGCCGCTTTGTAGATCTATTGGAGACATTCATTAATATTCCTAGCAAATCGAATAAATGTTGGATACTTACTCGTTACATAAACGCACTAAATCGCACTTCAGCGGTGTTTATTTGAGAGCGCACAAGAAAATCAGCGCTTGAGCATCGTATATTTGAGGGCGTGCAAAGAAGTTTTGTGCATGCTCGTATTACATAAATGCTATCTCAATGTCATAGGTAGTTGGTAGATTTGTGTAAAGGGCCTGCCACCAAAAAATCCTAGAGGAAACATTGACATGGGTTATTTCTAAATGTAAAAGATCCAAAAAGTGTGCCAAGAAAATAACCCCCACACATTACACCACCACCACCAGCCTGAACCGTTGATACAAGGAAGGATAGATTCATGCTTTCATGTTGTTGATGCCAAATTCTGACCCTACCATCTAAATGTCGCAGCAGAAACAGAGACTCATCAGACCAGGCAAAGTTTTCCCAATCTTCTATTGTCCAATTTTGGTGAGCCTGTGCGAATTGTAGCCTCAGTTTCCTGTTCTTAGCTGACAGGAGTGGCACCTAGTGTGGTCTTCTGCTGCTGTAGCCAATCCTCCTCAAGGTTGGACGTGTTGTAAGTTTAGAGAAGCTCTTCTGCATACCTCGGTTGTAACGAGTGCTTATTTGAGTTACTGTTGCCTTTCTATCAGCTCAAACCACTCTGGCCATTCTCCTCTGACCTCTGGTATCAACAAGGCATTTGCATCTTAGAACCGCCGCTCACTGGATATTTCCTCTTTTTCAGACCATTCTCTGTAAACCCTAGAGATGGTTGTGCATGAAAATCCCAGTAGATCAGCAGTTTATGAAATACTCAAACTAGCTCGTCTGACACCAGCAACCATGCCACATTCAAAGTCACTTAAATCACCTTTCTTCACCTGCAGCAGATCGTCTTGACCATCTCTACATGCCTAATGCATTGAGTTGCTGCCATGTGATTGGCTGATTAGAAATTTGCGTTATAAATGAGAGAAAAAAGGAAGTAGTAGTATAACAGAAGATGATTGGTTAGAAACATGTAATTCCCAATGGCAAACTACAGGCTCACACCAATGGAGACTATTTGCCTGGAAAAACATTATTAGTTTCTTTATAACTCCTGCACAAAAAAAGCCACGATAAAGTGAGAACAGGGTATTAAAGGCATTGTGGTTCGAAACTGGCTAATCATCATCATATATTCTGGGCATGTCCAATTTTACACCTGTTTTGGAAGGATATACACAAGACATGGGAGGCCATATTGAAGATCGAGATTGAGTTTCAATTTTCAGTTCAATACTTGGGAATTTTTGAGTTGCATGAGGCTAGAGACACGTATTTATGGAGAATATTTCTGGTAGCTGCCAAGAAGGCTATTACATGTAAATGGCTTGTGTTTACCCCTCCCACTTTACAAGAATGGAAAGCAATTGTTGTAGAAATCTGGAAGATGGAAACCTTTACTTTCTGTCTAAAACTAAAAAAAACAGAAAGGGGCTATTCTATGGAGCAAGTGGAAAGAATTTTTGGACTCTGATATTAATCAGTGCTGATGTATGTATGTATGCACATGTGTATGTGTATACAGTATTGTATGTAACCATGCAAGACCACTCTTACAATGTTCTTTACCCTGCTGCTTTTGTTTAATATTTATATTTTATTTTATTAGGGACCGAGCACCGGAACGGTGCGTAGGCCCTATTGGATTTCTAATGTTTATTATTATTCTTCTTCTTCTTCTTCTCCGGAATGGATCGCGATTTTGAGGGGCTAAACATGCCCGAAAACTCACGAAACTTTGCACACACCTCAGAAGTGGTGAAAATTTACGTTTATTATAGGTTTCGGAAGTGGGCGTGGCAAAATGACTCAACAGCGCCACCTATAAATTAGAACGGACGAGCCCCCGAGCTACGAATCACGCACGCATACGAAAATTGGCACACACCTCAAACATGCCAAAACCTACCAAAAAGTCTCTTGGAGCAATATCTCAAACCCAACAGGAAGTCGGATATTTTTGACTTCCTGCGCCGAAAAAGTGGCGTTTTTGCCATTTCCAGGCGTTGTATTTGAACGAACTCCTCCTAGGGATTTTATCCGATCAACACCAAAATTGGGTTTTGTCATCTAAAGGCCTTGGCGATGTTAAATTGCGAAGCTTTAGAGTTTTCGGCGATGGGCGTGTCCGTGGCGGCCTCGCAAACTTTGACGATTCGCCATGAAACAGGAAGTTGCTATAACTCAGGCATGCATTATCCGATATGCCTCAAAATTCACACGTATGATAACCGTCCTGACCTGAACACGTTTACATGCCAATATCCAGTCACAGTTATAGCGCCACCTGCTGGCAACAGGAAGTGATGTGTTTTACAGCATAACAAACTCCTCCCACAAATTTCATCGTATCAGCACCAAATTTGGGTGGTGTTATCTGAAAGCTCTAGCGATGATATATTGTGAAGATCTAGAGTTTTCACCGAGGGGCGTGTCCGTGGCAGCACGACAAACATCAACGCTTCGCCATGGAACAGGAAGTACTTATAACTCATTCACACATGGTCCGATCAGCCCGAAACTTCACATGGTTGATAAGAGTCCTCTCCTGAAGACATCTATTTGCCAATATCCAGTTACAGTTATAGCGCCACCTGCTGGCAACAGGAAATCACTTATAACTCAGCCAAACAATGTCCGATCTGCCTGAAAAATCACATGTTCGATACGGGTCCTCCCCTGAAGACATCTACATGCCAATATTGAGTAACAGTCATAGCGCCACCTGCTGGCAGAAGGTACTTTGGCTTATAACTCAGTCAAACAGTGTTCGATCTGCCTAAAACTTCACATGGTTGATAAAAGTCCTCTCCTGAAGACATCTACATGCCAATACTGAGTCACAGACATAGCGCCACCTGCTGGCAGCAGGAAATCACTTATAACTCAGCCAAACAGTGTCCGATCTGCCTGAAAATTCACAAGTTTGATAAGAGTCCTCTCCTGAAGACATCTGCATGCCAAAATTGAGTCACAGTCATAGCGCCACCTGCTGACAGAAGGTAGTTTGGCTTATAACTCTACCACACAATGTCCGATAAGCCCGAAACTTCACATGGTTGATAAAACACCTCTCCTGAACACATCCACATGCCAATATCCAGTTACTGTTATAGCGCCACCTGCTGGCAACAGGAAATCACTCATAACGCAGCCAAACTATGTCCGATCTGCCTGAAAATCAACATGTTCGATACGGGTCCTCTCCTGAAGACATCTACATGCCAATATTGAGTCAGAGACATAGCGCCACCTGCTGGCAACAATAAATCACGCATAACTCGGCCAAATAGTGTCCGATCTGCCTGAAAATTCACAAGTGTGATAAGAGTCCTCTCCTGAAGACATCTGCATCCCAATATTGAGTCACAATCATAGCGCCACCTGCTGGCAGAAGGTAGTTTGGCTTATAACTCAACCACACAATGTCCGATCTGCCTGAAACTTCACATGGGTAATAAAGTTCCTCTCCTGAAGACATCTACATGCCAATATTGAGTCACAGTTATAGCGCCACCTGCTGACAGGAGGAAATTTGGCATAAATCTGATATTTCTCAGTTTTTTTTATATATCGGCTTAAATTAATATTGTTCGCTGTTCTCTGTCATCTTGAGGCCACCGGGCGGCGGTGAGCCGGGGTGCGAGGTCCCTATCATCGCTGCTTGCAGCTTTAATTATTCTTATTTTTTCTTTTTTTCTCCTCCTTAAATGGTATTGTAAACTCTCGGATATTGTATGTTACAGTATATTCTGAAATAAAAAAAATAAAAAATAAAAAATTCGCGTTAATGAGCAGTTCAATTCAATTCAATTCATCTTTATTTGTTTAGCGCTTATACAATGTAGATTGTGTCAAAGCAGCTTCACATGAAAGATTATAGTGAATTGAAACAGTGTCAGTTCAGTTTTCAGAGATTAAGTTCAGTTCAGTTTAGCTCAGTTCAGTTGGACAGATGTACCTAATACAGTGGCCGGTGAGTGTATGTCATCCAAATGGCTATTTGTATATATCTCTAAATACAAGTTAAATTGAATTAAATGTAATTTTAGCAATATTTTGAATAAATTGTAAATAATATTAGAAAAAAACAAATTTTATGTAAATAACATAAATTAAATGAATTAAATACTAATTTATGCAGCGCAATTCCAATTCTTCCTTTTACAAGAGCCTTACAAATGTGTTAACATCTGCAAATATTTCTGAAAAGTTAGTTATTTTTCCTTCTTTCAGTTTGTGTAACCTTACTTTCACTCTTTAAATACACACAAATGCTTAAAAACAAAGTTTGGGGCTGAAATGAATTGATTTTTTACTGTTTTCACAGGTTCATAAGGAGGTATTTTGAGCACCGCAGGTTTGTCTGCTTCTGACACATCTGTGGTTTGGCATTAGAAAGGAGAGCGTCCGGAAGAGAATATATTCAGACAGACACATCACATCCTCCCGCCAGTGACCGAGTCTGTGTGTCTGTGTATGTGTGTGTGTGTGTGTAACTGACGTGGCAGATGAGCCGCAGTGCATTTCAGTGTGGATAAGGTGATAATACAAACATTCATGAGTGGAAGGTTCCAGATGTGTAATATTTACATCATCATGTCATCTCGCTGCAGTTTTGACATCCCAAACCAAAACAGCAGCAATTTATAAGGGTGAAAAAACACATGTCAGACACACTTTGGCAAAAGCATCCAAGTCATTCTGGAACAATGCGGCTTTTTCTCTTACAGTCCTTCTGGGTGTTAGAAGAACAATAAATTGCGCAAAATACATGAGCGCAGCACAGAGATGAGCACTGAGCAGTGGTGAAAGCTGAGTCAGACGGTCTCCTCTCTCAATCTCTATCAGTCGCTGTGCCACAGATCCACAATCAGTCAGCATAAGCCTCGACTTGGCAGTGACTTGATCCACCTTCTAGTTCCTTTGACGGACTGTCTGAGCTGACCGAGGCACATTTACAAGTCTGCTCAATAACACCAGAGTAAAGAACCTGGCCATGCTTTATTGCGACAGTCCTGTTTAGACATTCTGTGGACTTGGGCTGCAACAAATGATTATTTTGATGATTAAAAAGTTTTCATTTATTATTTAGCTTTATAGTTATTTTAAAATTCTGAGATATGGATAGGGCTGGGCAATAAAATGAAGATATTTTTTATTTTTTGTATCTACATGAAGCCTAAAAGTAAAGTGACACATAGTTTGTATTTAAATAACTGACTGAACACTTATTTTAAAGTCCATTTAAGTCTTGTTATTCATTGTGCTGCTAATACACTCACTGGTCACTTTCATTAGGTACACCTTACTAGTACCGGTTGGACCCTTTTTTGCCTTCAGAACTGCCTTGATCTTTATGGCATAGATTCAACAAGGCACTGAAAATACTCCTCAGAGATTTTGGTCCATATTGACATGATACCATCACGCAGTTGCTGCAGATTTGTTGGCTGCACATCCATGATGCGAATCTCCCGTTCCACCACATACCAAAGGTGCTCTATTGGATTGACTTCTGGTGACTGTGGAGGCCATTCAAGTACAGTGAACTCATTGTCATGTATAAGAAACCAGTCTGAGATGATTCACGCTTTATGACATGGTGCGTTATCCTGCTGGAAGTAGCCATCAGAAGATGGGTACACTGTGGTCATAAAGGGATGGACATGGTCAGCAACTATACTCAGGTTGGATGTGGCACTGACACAATGCTCAACTGGTTCTAATGGACCCAAAGTGTGCCAAGAAAATATCCCTACACCACCAGCCTAATCCGTTGATTCAATAATTTTCCATAAAAAAATGAAAACTTAATTTAATACATATGCATGCTTACATGTACGTATTTGGTTCAATGAAGCATGCGTAACCAGGGCTTTACATTAGCACCCACCAACCCGCCAAATGCGGGTAGATTTCAGCTCTGGTGGGTTAGACAGACACCTCCACTAGCCACTTTGGCGGGTTGGAAATCATTTTTAAATTGCAGTTTTCTTAAAAGCAGGGTTCAACAATACGTATGTATATACATAAAATGTCAGGAATAAAAGTATTAATTTTAAATAAAGCATCAGGCTTTTTTAATGTTTTGTATTGTTTGTTTGACACCACAATAAAATCTACTTGACGTATTGGCTCATTAGCCTAGTGGTTAGTGCACAGATGTATAGCGCAACAGTATGCCAAGTTCAAGACCCAGCTCGTTGATCTTTCTCAATCCTCTCCCTCTCTTCCTCCCACTTCACTTTCTGTCATTCTACTGTCCTGTCATTCATTTATTTTCCTTCGACTTGGTCCTTTATTTATCAGAGGTCGCCACAACAGAATAAACTGCCAACTTACCCAGTTTTATGCAGCGGATGCCCTTCCAGCCACAGCCCAGTACTGAGAAACACTCATACACACTTACATCCACACAATTTACTTTATCCAATTTACGTATACCACATGTCTTTGGACTGTGGGGGAAACCGGAGGACCCGGAGGAAACCCACGCGAACAGGGGGAGAACATGCAAACTCCACACAGAAATGCCAACTGGTCCAACCAGGACTCAAACCAGCGACCTTCTTGCTGTGAGACGAGATGCGCTTGCCTAGTTATACATATTGTGACTATAAAGATAAAACAATAAAATAAAATAAGGAGATTCTTGAAGTGAACATCTGGCTGTATGGTGATTTAGATTTGGTGTTTCGGATTGCTCCCTTGAGAATGCGAGAACATCAGGAATCATATCGAGGGTTCTGTAAGTGTAAAATGAATATAAAATTCACAAATAACATTATGCCATAAACTCACAACTCTGACTTCATGGTCAGAAAGTACAACTAATAGGAGGCTCGTGGATTCTGTGACAGCAACCAGTCATACACAGCTTAATTCAGTATCTGCTCTATGGACCCTTTTCATAACACTGCTCATCAGCATCTTAAATCCTTGAACGATTTTAATAATTAGATTTTTTTTTACTTAGAAACATTTATGTGTACAGCGGGGGGAAAGTATTGAACACGTCTTGTTTTTTCCTGGGAATAATATTTCTAAAGGAGCTGTTGACATGGAATTGAACCAGATTTTGGTAAAAACCCAAACAATAAAAACATAAAAATAAAACAAAACCCAAAAAATCTGAAAAATTAGTTGTGTGTAATAACATTAGAATAACACAAGGAGAAAGTGCTGAACTACTGAAACGTATCTAATACTTTATATAAAAAGCTTTTTTGTTGATGGCAGCTTAAAGAAGACTCTCATATGGAGAATAAAGTTAGATGAATTGCTCAGGTGGGAGTTTTTCACAAACTTCAACAGAGTGTAAAAATCTTGATGGTTCTGTGGCTCTCATCTATCAAATCTAATCTTTAATTTGTATTTCCCATTAGATTTAAGTCAGGTGATTGGCTGGGCCATTCTACAGCTTTATTTTCTTTCTCTGAAATCATTTGAGATTTTCCTTGACTGTGTTTTGGATCATTGTCTTGCTGAAATGTCCACTCTGGTTTCATCTTCATCATCCTGCTAATGTAGATGTTGGACTGAAGCAGCTAATATTAATTTATAATGATAAAGGGCAGAGAGTTGCTGAATAACTTCTGAGAGATTTCAGCTGCTGTCTGGGCTTTCTCTGCCTTTCTACACTTCCCTTTCTTCATGTGTTTAATACTTTTTCACAGTGAACTTCATTTTATTATGCCTAACTTAATTTTCAGTGGCTGTTACCAACATCCGGGGAAAATTTTAAGTCAATAGGACCTTTAAAATATGTTTTCTGAGAAAAATGGTGACGTGTTTAATACTTATTTTCCTTGCTGTATTTATGTATATGTATTATATCATCTTTGCATCAAATTACAAAAACCAAATTACCACTTGTGTGAGGTGTTTATTACGCAGTGTCTGTTGGCAGGACAGTACATTTGATGTTGTTCTCTCTTCCGGCTGCCATTATCAGTCTTACACTATTGTTTTCCATTTTCTGAAAGTCTTGATTACATTATCATGGAGTTTTTTTGTATTATTTGAGCAAATAGGATTGTAAAAATAAACATTTGTTGTACTCTCCCAATCACAGTGCTCTAAGTTTACCCAACTATGATGACTTCCGCTACTGAGAAACATGAAAATGTAAAAAGAGTCCATTAATGTTTTGTTTTTTTACATGATCACTCCTAAGCAGCCTTCCTCAGGTCCTACTAGTATTGAAAATGGCATGCTATGGGTCTGAAAATTGGGAAAGACTTTGTTTATAAGTAGAGAAAGTCAAGTCCACCATTTGATCTTTGGATTACAAAGTGTTTAATCCTGAAAATGCAAGGTAATGTCATAATGGTGGGTCGAGTCCTGATCTCAGGCTCACACATATAGCTGATATATGAGCATCATTTTCACACGTCTTTGAAGAGAAAACACTGGAAAAGCGCTGACTTTGAGAGGTCCTTCATGCACTAAAGCGCAGTCATGGTAATAAGACACCAAGCGTAGGGGGAAACAACAGGGAATTGACATCTTTCTAATGCAGTTACTTTATATTGCATGACTGCATACAACTAAACAGATGAGTAGTTTAAAATCATATATAATGTGTATTTATTTTATACAATCATTCTTATACCAAATTCCACAGTACTATGTCAAATGATTGGGTTTGCAATAGGAATACATTAGATTAAATTCAATTGAACTCTATTGACAGCACATATTGTTCGATTACCACAGTCAATAACTTTTACCCTTTGTTCAGCTCAACAAAAACGCAGTTACAATAAATTAGCCCCATAGGGACTGGTGTAAAATCTTAGATACCGACACAACAAACACTGGAATTAAGCTTAAATTAAACTAAAATGGTTACATTCAACATTTATGAAACTTCACTATGCAATTTATCGAAACTGATGTGCGTCTGTGTCTAAGTGGGTATCCAACCTTATGTGTACATCACTGAACAGACCAATCAGGTGACAGCTGGTATTGAAGCAGACAGTCGAGTAGATAGCGGAGATCAATAGCTGATGGTTTATGGAGCACTAATCCCATCTGATTAAGAATATTGACTGCCTGAAAAGCTTTAGGACTAAATGGAAAGCAATTCGACCCACAGCCAATCAACAGTATGGCCAAGCAGACAGCTATTGGCCATCTTCTATTACCTAACATGAGGAATCTCACACAAGGAAAGCCACACATTAGACAGACACAGGCAGATCGAAATAATAACTTGCTTTTTACTTGACTTGAAGGGATGGGCATATCAGAAACACTGATAATGCATAGCACAGTAATACACAAAGGCGTAGATTGCGTTACAATTACACTGTAAATGGAAGAACTTACATATACATTGAAGATGGGGAAAAAAAAGTGCTTTCAGAAAGGACTGGAAAAATTGGTTGATATATAAAGAATATAAACTCATTCCCAGCTAAGTAAACAGTAATTGTTACAGAAATGGTAACCTCACTCCTTGACTATGTTGTTATGCATGCTACATTCATAATTCAATGCATTAAAATGTATAACTATGGTATAAATGAACACTATCTAATGTAGCTGAGCGCAATATTCAGTATAAATGTGACATGCCTATGTGCAATATTTTTCCTTTTAGTTGCTGTTGTTAATATATTTATATTTGATTTATACTTCTGCGTCGAGTGATCGCCGTGATCCATGGAGCATGCCTTGCGCATAGTCATGCATTTATACTTCTGCGTGCTGTCTGTGTTGCTCTGCAATAGCACTTCCGAAATGCCAGCTGGCAGTTGGTTTTTTACGTTCCTCTGTGTCGCATATATTTGCGGGTGTTTTGTTTTTTCTGAACGCTACCTTAACCTGTTAGCCAGCACTCAATTTGGGGGATTTACACTGACCTAACTTGACTCCAGTAAGCTACAAACACAAACTGGATATCATTGGAAAGAAGACACTTTGAGCTTTTCTGTGGTAAAAGTGGAAGTTACATGTTAAAAAATATAAAAAGTTATACGTTATGTAGTCATGAGAAAAAAAAATTGTATTGCGTTCAATATTTGTTTTTCCATATACAAACTAGAGGTGTGAACCTACACTGGTCTCACGGTTCGGTTCGGTTACGATTATCATGACATCGATTCGGTTCAATTCGATATCTCGGTGCATCACGGTGCGTTGACGATGCTTTCCATACACAGTTTTATATTTTCTTCACAGCACAACAATTCTTGTATTAAAATGTATAAATATATTTATATACTAATTGTAAAAAAAAATTGTCCTTTAATACAAACAGTCAGATATATAAACTGTACCTTTAAACAACACAAGCATGTATAGACCATTTTGAGGGATGTAAACAAAAACAATGGTCCTAAAGTATTTCCTGTTTTACATTTTTTCAATGTTTTTAATTTCCATTGCTTCTGAGAATCCAAAAAGGTCCACATATTGATAAATAGTGTTATGACTGCTGATTTAAAATCAAGTTATGATTGAATTCCCTCTTGTTACAGTTAGGAAATAGTGTAACGTCAAGCAGGAAATGTTCATGGGCCAATGACATGACCACATTGAAATGGTCTTTAGCAAATAAACAAATATAAATATCCCGCTCGCTTTCTGAGCCTTGTCTACCAAGTTATTTCTTACACCCCTTTGATTGGTCAAGCGCTCAACAGAAAGGGCTGCGATTGGCTCTTACACGCTGGTGCTCTTCACAGATGCACTCATTGGCCACAGTGAGACAGAGAGAGAGAAATGGAGATTACTTTCATTCTCTTAATCGCCGTGAAATAGGGGCTTTTGCTGTAAGTTTCAGTGAAACAGTGTTCAGCAAACACACACGCAGTGAAATTGTGCACAGTTTCTGAGTTTTTCGTAGTTAGAGCGTTGTAAATACTCGCGGCTCGCCTCCCTTGCCATAGTAAGCTACGGCGACATACAGTAGCGCATGTGAGGTAAATGACGTCAGTATAATAACCGGTTATGATTATTACTGAACCGATATCGAATTGTCCACGTCTGCATCGCGGTGCACCGAAGAAACGATTAATTTTGACACCCCTAATACAAACACACAAAAACATTAATGTAATGTCCTAGAAATGTGACTTGAAGGCCAAGTGTCTCATGAGTTTATTTTTTAAATTCGATGAAGATAGCATGCAAAATGAGATTTCTGTAAAAAGTTTTCTGAGACTATATCGGTGTTCTTCTTTCCCTCACCGTCAGAGGCACTTTCTCAAAAATGATCTTCCCAAACTAAAACATTTACAGTTACTGAATAATTTGGTCTACAGTCACAGTTTATGTATCATCGAAAAGAAGACACTCTGGGCTTTATTATCCATCATCTAAACTTTATAATGCTCAGAATGAAAAAAGTTATAGATGCTTAAGTAATGTAAAAAAAAAAAAAAACATTTTACCGCACTAAACATTTTATTATTTCATAAACAAATATGTGAAATCAGTCCTGGAGCAACACAGAAAAGTAATAGGTCAAAAGCTACATATCTCCTCAGTATATGTTTTGAATTTGATGCCAATATCATGCAAAATGCAAAATTATTTTTCTGAGACAATGTCTTGGGATTCTCTACTTGTTTGTGGAGAAGCAGTCTGATGACCACACATGTACTGGGGTTTCTAACACAACTGTTTTAGTCTTTTCACATACCACTAATACTAGTACAAGTAGGTAAAACTTGCTCATTCAGAGGCGGGAACCAACGGACGTGCAATAACAATGATCACAAGGTAAGGACAAAACAACAATTTCCATCTGAAGCTCCTTGAGAGGACTCAACACTTGCAAACAGTTGCTCCAACAGGTTCGCGAAGCTCTCGGTCACACCCACACTGGTCACAGCTACCAGGCCGACATTGCGACGTGTAGTTATGAGAGGTGCGCATCAGCGTCGGGGTCAGCCACGACGAGGGCTATGTGCCAGAGCATACGCGTGCACTTGACGCAGAATTATAAATCAGCCTGAAGTTACATGGACATAAGTAGTCTAATTATTTGCCTTAATCTGAACAAGACAATAATACGATTAAAGTGTTTACATGAGTTGCTTTTTGAATGTTCCGTTCATGTTCCCGTTTTACATGTTACAGCACATAGTCCTTTTAATGTCGTTACGTCACCATTTAACGATATATTCCTCTGGCATTTCACGCAACAACAGTGCGTGTTCGTCATTGTACCATATGTGATTTTGGTCATTTCGTTTTTAATTTTGCGACAAGTTCCACTGCAGTTAATTTCTCACACTATATATGCAAACAGACAATAGTGGATACAAATTCTCAAGCAACAGGCCACCTCTGCAGTCAGATACTACTTCATTCACTATCTTTAATTACTGGACTAACTAAGCCATCATTTCCCGCCCACACCAAAAATGTGCTCTCTTGCTTGAAGCCATTCTCATTTGTTTGTCGATAACGCCTGACAACTGCCGTGTGTGCATCATGTCACAAAATGTAGTGAAAAGTACTACAAAACGGTAATAGTTTGATTGTTGTGTTTACATGTCTGTGCTTCACTTCAATAATGCGTCTAAAATTGGCATATGCCACATGTCTTAATTCGATTTCTGCTTAGTTTGCTTATGACTTTAGTTGGATTAAGGTAATCAAAAATCGATGTTTACATGGTAGACTCTTAATCAGAGTATTGTCTTAATCAAGTATTGATGTCCATGTAAACATACTGACTGTGGGAAAACGTTAACACTCACCAGCACACGATCTCCAACTTTTAGGTCCTTCTCTCCACCTTTCTTCACAGATCCACTGTCAGACATGTTGGATCCGGACTCGTTGCCGGTTTTGACGGAGCTGTTAAGCATGCCTTCTCTGAGCGGCATGACCACGCGCTGGCCGGAAGCTCCTGCTCCACCTTGAAGCTGTGCATTCTGCTGCTCGTCGCTCCCGTCTCCAATGGGTTGGCGCGTGAGCTTAGAAGGCCTCGTGAAGATGCCCTGCAAAGCCTGGCACTCGAAGTAGCGCACGCCATTGACAGAGCCATCGTTTTTCCCAACCAGATCATTCAGCACCACACCTGCCCACTGTCCCGGGGAAAACTGGGTCTCTCCGAGATAGGCAATGACTCCTGGCTTGACTCCGTTCACCCAGACACGTTCACCGACTACAAAGTCGCCGGCCACCTCATCGCCAACCTCAGAGGCTTTAGAGCTGGACTTGTCTGAGGCGTTGCTGCTTGGGGTGGGAGTCGTCTGCTTGTAAGGGCAACCTGTGGACAGATTTAGCAAAGCTTTATCAATATTGTCCATGCCACGCTGCCAAAGAACACCCTCTGACTTTGTTAAAGCAAATAAAGATTGTTTATACTATAACAGACTTACAGTGGATATCTATGAAGCAAGACATTCTGGAGGGTTCTGTGAACCTTAAACTGTTTGAAGTATTTATTTTCATTCTGCCATGCAAAATGTGTGTAATTTGAATCTGTCCTTACAGAGGTGGGACTAGTGTTGTAGGAGGATGAACTTCTAATTATGCAATATCAAGGTAATTACTATGGGTGGAGTTTGCTCCACATAAACAATACCCTGCAGATTGTTACATTATGCTGCCTTTCTTGTGTACTAGGGTTGAACAATATATCAGTTCAGTATCGATACCGCAACAGTGATTCCCCTAGGTTTACAGTTTTTTTATGGGGGTGGGGGGTGATTTGATTTTTTAATCATCATTAAAATATTAATGGGGATGATGATGATGATGACAATAATACTAACAATGAATAACATTACTTATGATCATGCTGCCTTGAATGTGCTTGAATGCGAGTTATCTGCTATATAAAATCCTACTGTTACATTATGAAAAAAACAAAAATGAAGCATTGGAGTAAGACATTTCCATTTTGCACTTCTGTTTTTATATGCATGTCAATTTAATAAACAAATAAAATTTCTGCTAAAAAAGATAAACGTAAAGATTATAATAAAATTAAATCATTTAATTCAAAGCTGCAAAGCAGTCATCAGTAACTAAATAGAAAAATAATATTCATGTCAAGAAAGAATGGACAAAAGAAAGTAGAAAAAAAGTCTCACTTCTACCACTCTTTAAAAGTATTGTTTTAGGTTTGTGTCATTTTAAATGCTCAGTCTCGTTATGTGCTGATTTTTATTTTTCTGTGTTTGTGGAAAAAAGCAGGCGAGTCAGCCGACCCAATATATGAGCGGGGCAGAGCAGGATTTTCGCCATGAATAATCCTAATTGTAATCAACCTAAAATAATGAACTCTTTCAAAAAAGACAAAACAAAAAAAAGCTCATCTGAAAACGTCATTTGGTGAAATTGTATTTATCACAAAATATATTGCAGGAAAACAAAATATTGCAATATTATTTTTTTCCAATATCGTGCAGCCCTAGTGTGTACCATGTTTCTGTATCTCCAGATTACTGAATGTATAATTGCCCAAATCTTGCTAATTAAACATTTAATTTAAACTTGAATACCACTCACAACGCATTTACTGCAGTAAACATGACAATTCTAAAGAAAAAGGAACATACAGCAGTCAACATTTGAAGTGGTTCAAAACCTTTAATAAAAGTTTTCCTAAAACTATTGAACACCACCTATTCTTCTCTAAAGACAATTTTAATTAACTTTTTTGATCCACTTCAAATATTGACTAATGAATACTTGGGATTAGGGATGCTACCATTAACTAATTAACCATTAACCGAAAGGATGCATTTTAACTGAATAATGGTACCAGTTAAACGGTAAAAAATGAATCTTGTTTTTTTTTTTTAAGTTTTGCTGCATAAATGTACAACACGTATTTGTTAAGTCGCCGGGTGGTAGCCTAACACATGCAACTACAGACGTATTTTGCCAAAGAAGCTAAATGAAATGAGAGCTGAATCTTTGCCTCTGTGTCTTTGCACAAGTGGAGAAGGAAGCGGCAAACTTTCTGAAATGTCCACTGCTTTGCAAACAAGCCGGTCACAAGTCGGAGCGTCTGGGTTTTCTCTCCATCAGAGCATGCTCAGCACCACAACAGATATAGTTTTGATGATTTAGAGTACAACCAACAAACCAACCTTGTTTTCATTTTGAAAATTGTTATTAATAGTTCTTATAAATTTTTTTTTTTAACAAAATAGCCTTCATAGCCTAATCTACAAATCAAACAAATCCAATGATTTTGGTTACTTGATTTTTGCATAATGATAACTCGCACCAAACTGAGGCTTTCGTTTTATAGCTATTAATGCAAATTAAGGCATAGCTATATGTAAAGAATAAAACTATTATATTGTATGTGTAGCCTATTTTTTAAAAAGTCAGCATATGCGGCTTGTTTGTCTCCTACCATGCGCAGCACGCATGCATTAACTGCGAGTGAGACAGAGAAAATGAAAGCACAGAAGCTCTAAGGTAAAATCAGATGCTCAAGACATAATCTTTAAAATAATGACTTCTATTAAAAATGTTGAGGTTTGTGATACAAGGATTACATCGGAGCAATAATTAAATGCATATTTATATGTGGAGTGGTCAATTTGAGGTAGCCTGCTATTTTTATTTGACAGAAGAAAAACAAACATATGATGGGAAAAACAGCCTATACCGGTTCTTAAAAAGGATTCAGTCAGTGTTTTCGTTTTTGTAATCTACATTTGTAATTTATGTAAAAAATATCTAGGGAAGGCCTATTTATTTTATTCTTTTTATTTAGTTTATTCTTTTTTTTCTATGCTGTTGGAACTGCAGGAGCTTGAAGATGTCCTGTTGGTAATATGTTCTGTATGCTGCTGTTTGCATGCTAAAATAAATCAGTATTTTAAATGCAATATTTAATGTGTCAGACACAAAATAGACAAATCAATTATTTTTTTAAATAATAAGTTAATATAATTCTGACTGCTTAATGGTTAATATTTGGTTAACCAGCGGCGGTTGGGAAAATTGAAATGAGAATCCTTACAATGTAAAAACATTGTGATAAAAAGTTGACTCAACATATAATTTTAAGGCAAATAAACATCAAGATATTTTTGAGTTCACTCAACTTAAATAGTCATAGTAATTGGGTTGAAAGTTGAGTCAACTCAAAAATGTCCAGAAGTTTGTTGCCTTAAAATTTTAAGTTGAGTCAACTTCTTTTTTTTTTTTACAGTGTACTCTGGATAGGATGAGCTGGCACATCATGATGTAGCCAAGTATGATGTGATCCTGGAATAACATCTATGTTGATCCTGGAACATCATTTTTGTTCAAAAATGTAACCCATACCTATTCCCTACCCCTAAACTCAACCATAACTGTAAACTATTCCCAAAATCAGAGGGGAATAATAGTTGGATAACAATCATATAGAAATGCATAAACCTAACCGTAAGCCTAAACTTAACATGAACAGTAAACGTATTCCTTGATTCTGATTGGCTGATTGGAATGTTGTTCCACGTCCCACATCAGGTTAGGGGATGTTATTGACTGGAAACCAAGTCTATGATGAATACGTATCAGTTCAATGAGGGACACAGGAAAACGTCCATATTTAGAATGTACAGTATCTTATAGTGCATGTTGTCAACACTTGTTACACAGCTCATTTAACGAACGGCATCAGAACACTTTCATCATTTCACGCATGTCTGGATGTCACTGCAGACTTCATGCAAGACTGAGCAGCACTCTAATTTATGAACAAATCTGGGTCAGTGGGATTCGCGGGAAAATAGTTTATGAACCTGGATGCCATCCAGATGTGTCTCTTTTGACACATGCCACATTCCTGATATCGTTTGAAGGATTCAGTGAGGATGGTGTGTGAGCCACGGTCTTTTCATAAATGTGTGTGGGGGGTTACTACTGGTGGGGGAGAGGGATAATGACTGCTTTTGTCTCCCAATTGCTCCAACATGTTCTTTGAGTGATAAACAGTGGTTTAAGATATCTGATGTGCAGAAAATTCTGGGCTTGTTTTCAATCAGAAAACATCCTGATTGAATTTGCTGTTGTTTACAAGTGACGAGTACCAACACTGGGTCGCTTTGCCTCATAAGAGCTGACAGACTGTCTACGTCGAGAATTTTGGATGCCATTCAAATATTATTGAGGTCAGAAGTTTAACACATAGGGACAGATATGTAAACGTCACCTGTGATGGAAATACATAAACAAATCCACTTTTTGGAGGACAAAAAACAGAACACAAAGATGAATATTAATGGGAGCATAATTGAACTTAATTAATGCAAGAGAGCAAACTGGATTGGTTCTAATAAGCAAAGCAAGTGCCTTCCATTTTCTGTATTTTAGGGGCATTGATCTTTTTTTAATCATTTTTCTAAATTAAAAGTGCTGTTGCGTAGTATGGGGACCAGATCTCACTTTACACAATTGCTGTTTATTAGTATTTACAAAGCACATATCAATGGCTTGTTCTGCATCACTATATTCAAGACCCCTTAAATATAGCCCATATTTAAACCGAACTGCAATGACGAATACTTTACTAACTATTAATTAAAAGTAAATTAGGGTCAAAATTAGTAGTTAATAGTAAATATGCTGTGTGAACATAAACAAGATCTCTGAATGTAATACGCTCAAAGGCTTTTACAGAGTTAGCTTAGCAAAGCCTACAGCGAACAAAGTTTGAGCACTACAAAAAAATACATTCGGGTTAGTGAGACCACAAGGGCTTCTGGTTACATTTATCACGCACATATACCCCACACAGCAAAGCTAAAATGCTGTCCAAACGCTGCTATTTCCACAGAGCTTCTTCTGTTTCTGTATTTGGGCTTTCAAAGGACACAACACAAAGAGAGAAGTGCTTACAGTTTAATTTTAATTATGTTCCAGAGAATAATAAAAAATATATAGCTAGCATTTGACAAAGGACAGCTTCCAGAATCTCTCCCAATTCAGTGATGGATTCGCCTCAAACTCCTCAAAGGAGCAGCTCCAACCATAATAGATGAAGCTGTGGAGTGTAAGCCACAACCTGTAAGTATTTTTAATTTGTTAAAATTGATCTATGACATGCACAGTGTCTAATGGTATGTTGTTGCAAGGATGTAAACAACGAGAAATGCTGTTTGGCACCACTAACAATTTAGCAAACAGATTCATATTTATTAGTCAAACCACTGTAAACACCCACAATCTTCAGCAGCGCTGCAGTCTCTCTCTACTCAGCCGCTTTCTCTGCATTCTACGTCTCAGATAATGAACTCACAAAAGACATGTGAACGTTTCATAGTACTTACACATGCTTATTCCGAATATATGTGAAAGACATTGAGTTAGATAAAAAAAAATACAGGTTAGCTCGCCTAACTCGTGTTGCAGCAGAAAAATCAATCAAAGCTCACACAAGTCACATTCCACATCTTGCTCTTTATTCTCCTGTCATCAATGTCTTTGGATATTACAGAAAAATAACAATTCAAGCATTACAGAAAAAGAAAAACAAACATCAGTCCCGCGCAAATGCGGTTCTCGTGTTACTGTTCACACACACACATAAAATGGCGATTCTCTCTTAAAAAGGAGCCACACCCTATTTTCACTTGTTACAGACACTTGTCAGATGTTATTTTAGAGAGCAGGCATGAGGTTCATCCTTTTCATTTTCTGTCTGATTAAGGCTCAAACAGATACTGCTAACAGCTACCCTGATTGACACTATTTACACAGCAGAATCAAAGCGCATGCTTGTGGAGGCATGACGCTTTACTGGTGATGTGGAGTCAATCCGCGAATCACAGCACATTATGTTAGCTGACCAATCAGAGCCTATTGAGAGCGGGCCTTTCAGAGGAACTAGGAAATATGACAGTCGTTTTTATGTTAGCTGAGTAGCTGTATGAAACTATGAAACTCATTTGCTCATGCTCATTAAGCAAGGTCATTCACAACATACTAAAAACGTTTAATGAATGAGGAGGCATGTGGACATAACACAAAATTTAAATCAAGTAATTTTCGCATGTCAAAGTCAAATTAATGCATATAAAATAGATTTTCCCAACAACAAAATTGTGGCTAGTGAAAATGACAAGTGGCTAGTAACCAAAAAAAGTTGTCAAGCCCTGATCATGCCTTAAATAAATATCGTAGATCATGTATGTTTCACAAGTCATAAGTTGTTTTGAGTTATTTTAAAGAGGTTTCATCATGACTAAATCCACTAAAATTCACTAAATGAAATACTATGTCTAGACTCATTTTTAGTTTTTGTCAAAAATTAAATATGGTACTAACCATAGTCCTGACTAAGGTCTATTCCTTAGTAAAATTAGATAATTGTTTTTATTCTTAATTTAGATTAACACATTTTTTTAAAGTAGACCATCACATGCAAAAAAAAAAAAAAAACACAATATATAATGCAGTTTGTTGCATGCACTGGTGCATTGTTTCACTAGCTGATGACACCCTTCTAATGTAAAAATGTCCATCATACATTAGGACAGTAGTGAAGCACACTCAGCGCAATGCAGTGAAACATAAGAGGAGAAAAAGTGTGTCTGTGTGTGCATGTGCCAGGACTGAAGAGAAGTATTGCACGAGCGCTACGCCATGAAGAGAAAACTAGACCCATTCAGGAAGTCCCGGCCCATTGCGGGACGTGAGCGGAGGCTCTGGTGCATTGCTTGCCCAAGTGGCAGCGTTGCTACGGTAACAGTAGATCAGTGAGAGAGAGAGAGAGAGAGAGAGAGAGAGAGAGAGAGAGAGAGAGAAAGAAAAAAAAGAAAAAGACGAGATGCAGGAAGAAGGGAAGAACACAAGCCTCACTTCACTATTGTGCCTGCACTCCTCCTCCCACCATCTCAATCCCACCATTCAGTAGCACAAGCTAACACAATGACCCCAGCTCAGCCTTTAACCGCCCTCTGCACACACACAATCTTCTATCTCAGAACCCAACTGTGGACTCTTCAGTCTTGATAACTCTTTCACCTCAAACACTCCTTGTTTCAGATGAAAATGGAAGAGGATCACCTGATAGCGAAAACCCAGTTGAACAGAGCAACATCAAAAGCAATTAAAAGGCTTACCTGTTGGATTGACCAATGGCAGACATAGGGAGTTCTCATAAAACTTGGTTTAAAAAACATATTACTACAGTGTAATAGTGTATTAATTATTCAACCCAGGCTCATTCTGAAAACGTGCCACTATATACATTTCTGGAGAGAGCAAAATACGTCCCAGGAGCTACGTTTTTTTTTTTTTGCAGTTTTTGTTTTCGAGGTCACCGTGTACTCTTTTACAGATCTCAAATTTCTCTCGCGAGTGCCATCTGACTGACTGACCAAAACCCCCACCCTCCCCCTTCCCTAAACCCAACCAATAGTGTTTTAAAAAGCACCGATTGACCGACCCACGCTCTTCCCTAAACCCAACTGCTGTTTTCTAAAAAGCAATCCAAAAAAAGAAAAGCCCTCGACTGATTTTTACCGCCTTTTCAGATTTTATCACATTCTCACCCTTATTTACTTGTTTATTTTATTTTTTAGATTTTGTTTCTGTCTTACCTGCTTTCTGGAACTTTTCTTCACTGGACTCGAACCCCGTTGTCGCGGTCAACTCCACTCTGCGTCCCAAGTCGGTCGACGTACAAGTAGAGCTACTGGACAAACCGGTTACCAGTGGTCAGCTGGTAAGCGAGAAAAGGAACGACATCATCCCGTCCAGTAACGTTCATTCTAAAGACGAAATGCAGCTCTACGTAGCTTTGGCTACATAATTCACAATCTCCAGAAATGTATATAGGGCTATGTTTTCAGAATGAACTTATGTTGAAATTATTACACTATTATTAGGATCATTTTGTGCACATTGTATGAGTCTTATATAGATATTTTGATAATTGTATGTTTTGGTAACAAATACCCATCAAGTTTTCCAACTGAGCCAAATTTTGCAGTAAAGGTTGCTATAGAGGTTGTTACACACCATGTTGACTACAAGCAACTGAAACCTAGCATGTGCATTCTGCACCAACATTCATTCCTTCATTTTTTTAGTCTCTATTTCAGAGGTCGCCACAGCGAAATGAACCACCAACTATTCCAAGGTTTCCGCTACATTCATTCTACCATGGCAGGGCGCCACGCCAAATTTCAATCTGCCACGGCTACATATTACAGTTTCTCATTTAAAACATTGTCGTTTTTTTAAAGAGCGGGTTATAATCGCACCAAAACGTATTAAAAGGTAAGTGAACTATAACAGCGCAAACTTTTCTGTAACCGTAGTGGTGCTGTGCGTCATTTGTTTAACCCTTTAAGGTGACATACTGACTGACAGATGTGTGAGGCTAGCAAACACGACGTAGCTTTCAGTTAGGATGAACACAATATCCATAATTATACTTTATTTATAAATAAAGGTCTATGGCTCTGCATACAACAAACAAAGACTTTATCTTGCTGGAGTTTATAGCCGTTGCACTTTACCTCAGGACGCATTAATGCCGCTCTGTAGGACAATTTAGTTGAAATTCACTTATACCACATTTGTAATGTGTGGGAAACCGGAGCACGGAGAGGAAACCCACGTGAACACGGTGAGAACATGCAGATTCCAAACGGAAATGCCAATCGGCCCAGCCAGGAGTTGAACCAGTGACCTTCTTGCTGTGAGGTGACAGTGCTAACCACTGAGCCACCATGCCACCCCTCTGCACTAACATTTCAAAAAATAATCATCATTTTTAACAGGTTTCAATATTGTACACTGATGAGCCCTTACATCATGACCACCTGCCTAATAAGCTAGGAAATCTTTAGCCCATGAAACATGTGGTGATGCATTTATTCACCGAGGTGGAAATAGGTTTCCTGGCATCATAATATCTATAGCATGTCCTACAGTTCCTGTTCATTGCAGAGTAAGGGTAATGTAGCGCAAAGCTCCTTTTCCTATAGTCAACTACAAATGTTCCTTGAACAAATCTTTGATTATTCAGGCAGTCTGGGATAGCACAATATTCTGTTAGTAATGAACATCACTGACACTGACACAGCTGCCAAGAATGGGTACACTTAGTCCCAACCAGGGGTGGAGCTGAACATTATAAACATCTGGGGCTTAGCCCAAATGTAGTTGGTCAATAGCAAACAAAAACAAAATACAATTGTGGTGCGTGATGATTGCCACCGCTGAGTGACTGACAGGAAGCATGGCTATGTAGGACCACGGTGTGTGATGTACACTCGATTTCAAAGTGGAGAGAGAGTAAGAGCATACTGCGATGGTGCTGTCTCCATTAAAAACTCTTAAATAAATTAATTAAAAAAGGAAAGAGAAAGCTGATATTGTTTTATTGATCCTGCAGAAAAGCAATACTGAACCAATTTAAATATGTCTGCATAATGTGTTAAAAAGCTACATTTTGACAAAACTTAAACACAAAAGATTCAGGGTTTCTGAAAAATACATTCTGGGCACCCCGCTCCGTTCCTGGTCCCAACTCTCCAAGATTGTGCTCTTAAATTAACCTGGCATCACATCAAGAAAACACAGACCACATAAAAACTACTGCCAATGACCTGTGAAAGCCCAAACATGCATCTATGCGCCATAGCCTCTGTTGATAATTAGTGAATCTTCGCATTATTTTGAATCTTGATTGATTACACTAGGTAAATCATCAATACACCAGTAATAGTGATCTTGGGTTCATCAATTATTGTTGACAGCCTGCAGATCGCACCCAGTTGGATATTCGGCTATACAGGCCAAAATTTGAAAGCTGCAACTGTGTGCCTAAAAACACATTGCCCTGGTCACCACTGTTGTAGCTGCTGCTGATTTGTTGCACTGTGGCACTTCCGTCGCTTTGACCAATGCATGACCATTTCCACTCCATTCTGACATCAATGATCTGTGGACAACACACAGCTGAATGATGGTTCATCATTTCATCCATTTACTACTTTTGATATGTACTCACTACAGCGGCACATAAACAGCACACTAGTTAAATTTTAGGTGGCGTAAAATTACAAATAGACAATTACTCTATTTCAGCTTTTTTTTTTTTTTCACTTTCATCACTTTTACTATAATTGTTTACACTTTTTGTTGAACTGAATATCCAATAGAGACAATTTGTAGGCTGAAATCTGTAGTATGTTCACTGACAGCCAATTAACCGCTGTTGCAATCAAACTTTTGTGTTGAAGACATTGCAGCAGAATCAAAAGATCTGAGGTACAGTCCTGATTTGTGGCTTCTCTTACATCAAATCAAGGACCAATAGGACAACAACAATATTTCGACCAGTTTCTCCTGTGAAATTGCTGGCTCTCACATTAAAACATCTACTTCTGTCAAAAATGAAGGCGTAATCTTCGACTCCACACTCTCCTTTCGGTCTCACATCAAATCTGTTATTAAATCTGCATTCTTTCATTTACGTCGAATTGCCCAACTGCGTTCCTTCATCGTCGTCCATGCATTTGTCTCTTCACGCATTGACTACTGTAATGCCCTTTTCATTGGTCTGCCTGCCAGCCTCATCTCGAGATTACAATATATTCAAAACTCTGCGGCTAGAATACTTACTCATACCAAACGTTCTGCTCATATAACCCCAATCTTGTACGATCTCCATTGGCTCCCAGTTGCATACCGCATTAAATTCAAAATTCTCCTCCTTGCATTTAGATCCTTAAATGGCCTAGCTCCCTCTTATCTTTGCAACATGCTTGTCCCCTACACCCCTACTCACTCATTGCGTTCCTCTGACTCTGGCCATCTAGTTGTCCCTCTGTACCGCCTCTCTTCAATGGGGGGCAGATCATTTAGTGTTATTGCACCCAAACTCTGAAACTCTCTACCACGTTCACTCCGTTCTGTTAATAACTTCTCCGAATTCAAATCTTCACTTAAAACTCACTTGTTTTCTGAATGCTTCACTTCTGATCTGACAAACTGACCACTTTATTTGATCCACCTGCACTCTGCTTATTTGTCTCTTAGATCTTGTTCTGTATTTCCAGTTTGTTATATTTGACTTCCTGTATGTTTGTGTACCTAATGTTGTCTCTACTTATGTCTGCTTGTATTATCTCTTTTGTTACCCTCTTTTTATAAAGTGTCCTTGAGCTCTGGAAAGGCGCTAAATAAATAAAATGTATTATTATTATTAACAAGCCACAACTTGCACCACAAAGATCTGTTTTACTCCATTTTTTTTTGTTACCGGACTAAACATGACCAAAATTAACACAAAAGACTAAAAGCACTGTTTTTGTTTGCCACAATTCTCTTCACTGAATGCCACAGTGATGATATAAAACTCTGCACTTGACTTTAGTAAAATATTTGCCCATGTCCATTTTATAGGTCCCGTGCAGTGCTTTGAAATGTGCATTTTTATTCGATGTTTGACGAAATTCAAAACATGAAGAGATGATGGGACATAGTGTAGCTCCTCCACTGTTTATAAAACAGCCAATAGCATTTTGTTTAATCACCGCTCTGCCGGTGAGAGTGTTTGAGCTCAAGCACATCAAATGTGAAGCGTATTGAAGGGGGTGGGGCATGTCAGATATTAGAGAGTATTTGATTGGTCACGATTTGATGAGAAACTGAAGTAGAAGGTGACATGAATAAAACTGTTGATCCATTTAGGTGGAAGTGACAAACTACAAGCCTTACATGTTTTTATCAGTTTTATATCTTCTAAATGTGCATTTTGTCACTGTTTTGACGAACACTAGCTCATAGAGATCCTAAAAACTAACAATTCTGATACTAACATCTAAAAAAAATTTATTTCATAGGACCTTTAATGAGTAGTAACTGTTATGAGTATTGATCTCACAATGTGACAAAGTAGTATTATAAATTCTGAAAGTGTGCACCCCATTTCACACATATTCCTCTGATCGTAGGTCAAAATCTGTAGTCTTTGATCACAAGTTTGTTCACAGTTAGTCAGTTGACCATATGCACAGTTACTGTGCATTTCAATTAGCCAGGCCCAGGCATTTTCAGTAAACTGTCATTTCATTCTATATTCACTGCACTTAAGATCTGCCTAGCTCGAAATCAAAAATCTCAGTGGGTCACACCGGACAAGAAGCACTGTACTAAATTGCACTGGGCCATGTCACATCTTTAAATACTGAACATTTATTTTATCATAGTATTTTCCATGGATGTGCATGAAGTGTTAAACTGCTTTCCCCTCACTGTGCTTAAATTTAAATGCCTTTTCATCTTGTTTTACAGTTGAACGTCTAAAGTTAAGGCTTATGTCTATTTAACTAACTATATTCTTATCATAAAAGAAGTATTACACTATCACAGTGGTGTTAAAGGAACCTCATGAGCTGAAAATATGTACATGTATATTTACATTAAACATGTTCCATGCATATAGTCAATTAATGACCACTACGATCAAGTATCCTATACGATGAGATTCTGCCAGTCATTAGTTATGAAGGCTCAGTCCAGCAGTGTGGCTTCTCCAGTGGTGGAAAGAGTACTGAAAAATCATACTCAAGTAAAAGTATCATTACTTGCCTAAAAATGTAGTGCAAGTAGAGTAAAAGTATCTGCTGTAAATATTACTCAAAGTATGAGTAAAAAGTAGACCTTTTAAAAGTACTCAAGAGTAGTGAGTACTATGCTGTCAAAAGCTGATATGTTTACATGTAATTTTGTGCATGTGTGTGTAAACGTAACATTCTGTAGTGCATTTAGTTAATGCCCTGAAGGCACACAACATCATGAGACATTAATATTAGGTTAGATTTAGGTTGTAATGTCAGGTGACCAAAATTAATTGTCAAGCCAGCATCTAAGGTCAACGTTATATTGATGTTCAATAATGACCTTGATATTTGGTTGATTTTAGGTTGTTAGAAAGTGACCAAAATCCAGCGTCGAGCCAACATCTTAAACCAACGTCATATTGACGTCAAATACTGACATTTATTCATCGGGTACGGCAACCAAAATCCAACATCTGATAGATGTCATAGGGGTAAAGTTTACACAATGTCAAGCTATAACATCATTAAACGTTGATATTTGGTTGGTTTTAGGTTGGACATTGGACATTGACATTGGCCTGACGGTGAGTTCTGATGTCAACCCGATTTTCATTTCTAAACAAAATGCAACGTCCCCACGACATTAGGGTTCTACATCAATCAGACGTCATGTTGATGTCCTGTGCCTGCTGGGTGTTTAAAGCCATTTCGGTCATCATACAGTAAACATCCGTCATCTTCTCATCATTGACATGCATCTAAACAGTCTCTGGGTCAATGCGCGTAAAGATTTTGAACATCTTTATGGACATTTTTAATACTTCCAAACAGTTTGCTGCAATTATAAAGTGCACACGTCTTGAGGTAGTTCATTATGATGCGATTTACCTTCTACGGTATGTGCGATTTAATTGGACAGGATTCACAGGACTGAATTTTCTAATTCTCATAGACAAGAAAACTAAAGTAGTCACTGCAGGTTGAAAGAAAGTAGTGGAGTAAAAGTACAGATACTGTACTAAAAATGTACTCAAGGGAAAGTAAAAGTACACATTTATAAAACTACTCAGTAAAGTACAATTCCTGAGAAAAACTACTCAGTTACAGTAATTTGAGTATTTGTAATTAGTTACTTTACACCACTGGGCTTCTCCTACTACAATTAAAATTTTCATCCATGAAAAAAATTTAAATGCAACTTGAAAAATGACAAAATATCATGCCAGCCAATCAGAATGGAATGTGTCCATTTTTAGTCTATATTATTATCCATTATACGCTAAAGCTGCGATAAACTGTAAAAAATACAAACAACAATATAGATTAGAGATTAGAGAAAACAAAAATGCCCTGGAATAAAAACACTTGCCATGCCTTTTTGAGTTTGAACCAATGTGCTACTCATTTTCTGTTCCAGAGCTTCATATGTAAGAAATCTTCTGGGAAACATTAGTTTTAGGAGTGTACAAAGCCACAGTCTGTGGGTGGCTGACATGCCATTTTACATGGGCACAGATTGAAAACAAAATGTACTGAACCATTCAAATGATGCTTAAGATACAGTTTTGTTTTTAAACCCTGACCAAAAGTTGCTATTTGTTTTTAAATATAGTATACAGTTTAATAATATACATTCAAGAATATTATTTTTGCAAAAACTTCTCAAATGAAGAATAATGCTGTCACACAATTTAGTTTGCCATAACAGTAAAAGTAGACCATTATGATTTCTGCAATCTGAAAAATACGCAATTAAATAGCTTAATTCGGAAAATTTAAATGAATAAACTTGAAGCACTACTACATGACTTAATTTGTGATTGTAATTGTAAAGAATTGATTTATTAAATTGTGATGTGAACTTTTGACAGTGATTATGAAATAAATCTAAAATAGAAGAGTGTCAATGAATGGTTGTGTTTCAAGTGCTACATACTACTACTACTACTACTACATAATACTGAAGCATGCATTTGACTCATGGTGTTGCTCACCATCTGCTGCTTCACTGTTTGAGGAAAAAAATACTATCATATCAAGAAACTCGTATGTCTTCATGACAACCCATCAAATAAAATGTGGCTAAAGCAAAAAAACTGAAATAGCAATATAGAGATATTATGTATATAACATATAGAGTGTACTTTTCAAAGAAATAATAATAATTAATACATTGAAAATGGTAAGGAATAATCTCATATTTGTTAATAGGAATATAAACAAAATGAGAAAAATTAAATTAGTTTCTTAAATGTTCCTAAAAATGTTTTACTGCAATTGCAAAATATTAAATTCTGTAAGTCTAACTTCCAATTTAGAAACAAAATGGAATCCAATAATATTAAAACAGTAATAAATAAATATTTTAAATGAAATAAAATGGATAACTAATATAAAATCTGTGACAACAAAAGATATAGACATAAGTTATAATGCAGTTATTAAGTATTGATTGGCTACTTGATGTTAATAGCACGTGGGTGGAACATCTCATACTAAAAGGAAAATGATTGGACAAAAATATTTGTAGTATAGCATAGGTCTTAATATTTTAACAAATAAGTTCATATTTAGCCCTTTTTCAGGAAGAGAAAAAAAACTGCATTTTGACTTAACTTTGTAAAGTGAAGAATGTTTAGCAAATAAGAGTACAGACTGAAATCTCAGCTTAATTTGATTAATCAGCTTAAATCTGCTTCATGTAAATAAATAAATGAACCAAAACAATGCCATTAGTAATGTAAGAAAAAATATATAAACTATGCAATCATTCAGTTTCCTTCGGCTTAGTCTCTTTATTCATCAAGGATCGCTACAGCGTAATGAACCGCCAACTTATCCAGCATATGTTTTACACAGTGGATGCCCTTCCAGCTGCAACCCAGTACTGGGAAACACCCATACATTCTCACATACACTACAGCCAATTTAGTTTATTCAATTTACCTATACCGCATGTCTTTGGACTGTGGGGGAAACCAGAGGACCCGGAAACCCACGCTAACACGGGAAGAACATGCAAACTCCACACAGAAATGCCAACTGACCCAGCTTGTGTCGCCAATACTAAACTACATAATGTCAAAATTTTTACTATTTATAATTGATGATTCGCCTATTAAACAACGGCTCAATTACAAACTTTAGATTTTCTGAAAAAATGTTCACCCATGTGTTTAATAATCTGCTCTGCATCTGTGATAAGGGACGTTTTGTTTTGAGCAGCTGCTCCTCGTTTATGATGTTACTCAGGATTTTTCCATTTAGCTCATCCACAATGGTGAAATATTATCCATCTGTTACCATAATGGAAGTCAAGGTGAGTGATAGTGAATCCAAGTTAAACACACATGCGCACACACAGAGCTTATACAAAGCAGTCAATGAAGACAACTATTTTCCGATACCTTTCTATAAAATAAAAAAACAGGTGCTAGCTGAAATATTTGCATTCCTGAAGTCACATTTTGCCCTTACCACACACACTCTTTTCCCCCCAAAGCACGCTGATTATTATTAGTACATTTCTCATATTATAGACAGGCATTATTAAACTACAAGACATGACATTATTATTGTGGTGTGAAAGAAAAAGGCCAGGCTACCATATTTCACGCACACAGTTAAGAATGTCATGAGCTGCTTTTATTAAACAAAACATACTAGAAGAAGAACAAAAAGGAAAATCCCTTTTAGGATGGTAAAATTACTTTTTTTTGACCATGTGTGATGAAGAAATAGTACAACTAGTTTTACTGCACTTCCTGCTACGAACAAAGCATTCCACAGTCTAGTTGAACCACGACACCCTTCTGGGTGACACACAAACTAATGTAAATAACATGGTCTGGTCTCGTTTGCGGCTGGATGTGAGGTCGGCCACGTCACAGAGGAAGGGATTAGCTCACTGTGATTTATGTAACCAATGTCTGTGTCACCGGTGTCAGCGCTTGTCATCGGATTCGAAAGATAATTGACCACATTAATCACAATAAACCACAACTCGGGTCAAACCGTCAAGGGTTAAAGTGATATGCTGCCATTGATCTCCACATGTCATCAACTGTTTTGCTAAAAAAAAAAAGCTTGTGTGTAGTTTGTATGATTATGTTACACTACCGCTTAAAAGTGTGAGGTCAGTACAATTTTTTGCCGTTTAATATATTATTCAAAGATGTATTTATATTAGAAATATCTATAATAAAACATGAATAGTACTACAATAAAAAAAAGTATTCTATTAAAGTACATATTGAATATTTTACCATTTTATTCTACTCTTTGCTGAATTTCAGTTTTGAGTTTTCCAGTGTCTGATTTACCTTCTTTTTATCGTATGGATAGGCATGGGCATGGTATAAGATTTAGATGGTATGATAACCTTCGATAAATATATTACAGTATCATGGAATTGTGATTACTGCACAATATATGAGAATATATAGAGTTTAGATGGAAAAACCTCAATTATATATTTTCTTCTCCTGTGTGTAGGCTTAGTAATTTTACTTTTATAGTGATGAATAAGCTCTTTTCATCGCCTTTAAAGTGAAATAACTGAACTTAAACAAAGCATGCTACATTTAGGAGAACATTTCAGATGCCATTTAGAGGTTTTTGCATGTTAACTCAAATATTTAATTTTAAGAAACAGTAAAAACTCAGGCTCAATAATTAAAATAAGACTTCTGCAGTCTTCATTAGTTTCAAAGACAAATTGTTTTATAACTTGAACAGGCATCATTTGATTTCTTTCTTTTCTTGGGATATAAAGTACACTGTAAAAAATAAAGCTTTAAAATGTACAGTAAAAAACGGCAGCTGTTGTTGCCAGTATTTCGCCATTAAAAATACGGTACAAACCGTAAAAGTAATTTCTCATTTTTACAGTAAACTACCGTATTTCATTAATTTATAGAGATAATATGTCTGTATTTTTAAATTACCAACATCTTTACATCTTTTGTTACACAGATAGACACGTTAACACAGCCATATGCAGGTGGTGATGAGAAAGTTGCATAATGAACCAATGCTCATCACAAACAACTTTTCCCACTAGCAGAAATGTGTATCAGCGTACAGAAGGTGCTCAGTGTCATTTACACAGCTACTAAACACCAGTATGGTAACACGCATAAAATTAAAGTCATGAAATAAACATTGTTTATCAACATTAGATGTAACATAATTTTGAATGTACATAACTGATGGGGAAACAACTAAAAAGATCTATATTAATGTCAACAAAATGCATAAAAGGTGACGTGCCATGCAGGGTATTATGGGAAAGTCAATTTACGGTTATTCACCGTATATATTAAGGAAACATACTGTTAACCATGCTACGGATTTTTACTGTAGCATTTTTACAGTGCTTTACTGTTGAAATCATGGCCATTTTTTACAGTGTAAGCATCGCACTGTTCAGGTCCAGAATGCTTGTATGCTACTTATCTTTCAAATAGTTTCCTGAATCGTGGGCTGAGCAGTGGCTTGTGATGTGGAGGGTCCTTTAAAAAAATTGCATATACCTTGAAACAGTATAACAGAAAAATTGCATACTTGAAACAGTATAACAGAAAATTTTAACGGCTTTAAAACCTTGACTTTTCCAAACCACGGTAAACCCTAAAACTGGGTATCATCCCATGCCTAATTGTGGAAACATTTTATTTTTTTTTTCATTAATAATTAAATTTGTTTTGAAATGTATATATTTTGAACAAATGTCCTAATTCTGATTTCTGATCAATTTCATGCATCATGGTTAAATACAATTATTAATACCTTTAAAAATGGAGTTTTACTGTCCTCAAACATTTGGACAGAAGTGCAGACAGTAGTAAAAATGCATTGCAGCTTCTCTTGTTTGGTTTTAGCCAAAATGCCACAAAAAAAAGCAAATCCACAGACTCAAAAACAAATAGTACTGCTCAACTACATCTAGGCCTGTCACAATAATCAATATATCGACTTACCGCACAACACATGGACATGACCTCAGTCATTTTTGGTGATGCAATATATATCGCCCATACATAAAAACCAACTCTAGCAACATTTTAGCTAACATCTCTATTGAAGGTGTCAGTATGGTTAAAAAACACTATAGTATTTACTACTAATTACTATAGTTTCATGTGGGCGTCTGACAACTGAAAATAGATCTGGTAGCAGATAACGCAGCCTCTGTTACTTTTTACCTTGCACTTTTTTGTTAACATTTATTATTATTTATTTAGGATATGCGTTTTCACATAATGATTCCAATGCCTAATTAATAAATAGTTAAAATGACTATAATTAAATGAAATATTCTTATTCTGCATTGTGATGATATTATATTGTCATTCTGACATTATATGATGAGCGGCATAAAATGGTCTTATGACAATAATATCGTAATAACACAATATATTTTGGTGCAAAATATCGTATACCAAGAAAACAGATATCGTGACAGGCCTAATTACATCAGTACAGTGATGATTTTAGATATTAAACACATTGTTGTAAATGATAATCATTCTAATATATTATTGTATTCCACATAATACCACTGTATTACATATAACATATTACTAGCAACACCTAAATCTGCAGCCATAGAACTCAAAAGACAATGACAGATCACTTGCTTCAATAAATTCATAACTTAAGCTTGCTTATTATAGGCATAAACTAGGGCTGGGCGATATGGTATAAACGCAATCTCAATAATTATTTTCCACATTGAATGATGATGATATATATTTCAATATAAGTTGTTAATGCTTCCAGATTTAAAAGAGCACCTCAACAATGACTGAAGCCACAAAAATTGAGGGTCAATTCAATGGCATAACATTTTCGGCCAATAAATTTCCTGTGGCCGAAAATTTGATATGTCTCTAATATCAACACACTTTTAGATTCCTATTGTTGCATATTTCTGCTGTGTGATTGGCTCTTAGATCAATATGGATTCAAAAATTCCAGAGCTTATCATTGTTATTGACATAAATTTTATCATGATTCGATATAATATTTATTATCGACCCAGACCTAGCAGAAACTCTCAGATTTATTTAATGGATTTTATCATAATAAAATTCAGTGTTGTTATTAACAAATCTTATTTAAAAAGCATCTGTTAATTAAAATACAGCTAAAAAAATCAATATAAAAACTTTTAAAAATCAAAAATAAATTACTTAAATTAAATTAAAGTTATACAGACATTTTAAATGTGCAAACAAAACTGCTAAGTTACAAAATAAAGCTGATTTATTATAATATCAATACAACAATAGTGGAGAAACAATGATGCCAAAAAAATCTCTGCAGATTCTGTCTGGGCCTAGTGATGGGTAATTTGATGAGCTATATCACAGAGGGTCTGGAGGAACAGAAGAAGCTGACTTACTGTCTTTTTGAGCCGCAGGACTGGTTGATGGGCCAGCGGTTGTTCGTCCCACTGGACTGGCGTGTTTGGGACCCCTGCCAGGGATCTTCAAGCCACTGGACTTTAGCATGTTCATTATGTCCACTGGTGAAACTTTAAGTTTCGCAGCTTATTAAGGGTTTACACTGAGGCACTAAATATGAGGATGGCGGATATCCCTCTCCATTCTACCTGCGGGACTGAAGACAAGCATCATGAGCATTTAAAACACGCAGCCCAAAAACACAAACCCTATTAACTGGGTGCAGTTGCAGTTTTGCTAAATGAATGGCCTTGAATGGCCCATGCCAGTCCATAACAGGAGCCACAGCATCAATAACGTGATGCTTCAGGGCAAAGGAGGACACACAAAAAAACACATTTTATCATCTGCAACAATGTAACCAACACACAAATCGCTTGAATGCGTTGTTTTCCCAAAGGAAACATCTCCTGATAGATAATGCAGTGATATAGCAAGGTCATTCTAGCATATCAGTGAAATGAGACCCATTATATACACTGAGGTCGGCAGTTTCGATATGCTGTCATCACCGCTGGCTTTCAAACAGCGAATTACCTCTGTAAAACAACTCAATACGCGGTATTCGCTTCAAAATGTAGACAAATTCAGCGTAAAACTGTAGCCTTTTTGCTAAAAGCAGCGGAAGTTTAGCGTGTTGGCTCATTTGTTCGCCCTGGACTCCGGGCTCTATTGTTTTGGCTCTTCACTGCGGCGTGCTCGCGACCGTCTCTTCACGCCCCTGTCAAGCGACACAATCGCGAACTGCTCTCACAAACACCAGCATTTACCTTATGAAGTCCAAATCCGGTGTGGTATAAAGAAGTCTGTGCCGGCGAACTTCAGATGGTGTGTGTAGGGATGGCTCTGTCGGCTTCCCGGCATGAGATTTGTCAGCGTCTGCCACTCCCTTCACTCTCGCTCTCTTTCTCACTCCCTCTCTCTCTCTCTCTCCCACACGGATGCGAAAAATATGGATGCTGAGCTAAAGCTGGCGGCGGGAATGGGACAGGACGCAAGGCTCATAGGCAGAGGCACATATTTAGGAAAGCTCTTTTAGATAAATGCCCTGAATGTGTGCCAGTGGTGAGCAAATGGCTCTTGAATAGATGAGGGCCATTAAGCAGGAGGGGGGAAGCCTTCAGGCAGGGGGGCCGTTTAAGCGAGGCCCGATTTGTGAATCGTTCATTTGAGTCGAATCTTTTTTTTTTTTTTTTTTTGGAATTGGCTGAACAAAAGCGATGTGAATGATTCATTCAGGAATCGGACTGAACTCGTTCGAACAACTCGAGGGACTGTCTTTTTAAAGGCGCAACATGGTTTTGTCCAAAAACCACTAGAACAGTTTTATATAATTGACTTATGTAGCCTACTTATCACGAGTGTTTCAAAGAATGTTTTAATCCAGATAAATGTTTTAACTACTGACACTCAGTGGTGTAATTACAAATACTCAAACTACTGTAATTGAGTAGTTTTTCTCAGAAATTGTAATTGTAGTTTTAAAAATGTGTACTTTTTCTTAAAATGAGTACATTTTTAGTGCAGTATCAGTACTTTTACTCCACTACTTTCCTTCAACCTGCAGTCACTACTTTATTTTTTCTTGTCTATGGGCATTAGAAAAATCAGTCCTGTGATTCCTGTCTAATCAAATCACACATAGAAGGTAAATCACATCATAATGACCTACCTTAAGACATGAGCACTTTATAAATGCAGCAAACTATTTGGAAGCATTGAAAGTGTCCAGGAAGATGTCCAAAATCTTTACACGCATTGACCCGGAGACTGTTCAGATGCATGTCAGTGATGAGAAGATGACGGATGTTTACTGTATGAAGACTGAAATGGCCTTAAACACACGTCAGATTGACGTTGTACCCCATTGTCTTGGGGACGTTGCATTTTGTTTGGAAATGAAAATCAGGTTGATTTCAGAACCCAACTTCCAAACTAAAATCAACCAAATATCAATGTCCAATAACGTTACAGCTTGATGTTGTGTGGACGTTACCACTATGACGTCTATCGGATGTTGGATTTTGGTTGGCTTACTTGACGAATAAATGTCAGTATTTGACGTCAATGTGACGTTTGTTTAAGATGTTGGCTTTTGGTCACTTTCTAACAAAACCTAAAATCAACCAAATATCAACGTCATTTGAAGTCTTTATTAGACATCAAATTAACGTTGTCCTTAGACGCTGGCTAGACATTGAATTTTGGTCACCTGACATCACAACCTAAATCTAACCTATTATTAACGTCTTATGACGTTGTATGCCTGCTGGGCCATACCTAAATGCACTACAGAATGTTACGTTTACACAAATCCACATCCACAAATTAGATGTAAATGCATCAGCTACAAATTCACAATCACTACCTAGCCCCGCAACCCACGCCTTCGCGTGCTTTCACCCACCAATGTGGGTAGGTGGGTCTGTGGCCAGCGCTCTCTAGCGGCAGGACCAGATGGCTGCTGCCCTCATCGGACTATATCCACATCCCCTGTTGCGATGTTATGCCTATTTCTATGCCTTTATGTGCTAATTCAAGGACAGTGTGAGAGGGTTTTTTTTCCGCCTCTCTCTTCCCAAATGTATCTTATTTCCTCTTTCTAAAAGCTACCTCTTATCTGACCTGTCTTCCCCTGAAATGTGTGGGTGGGTAGAGGGTCCAATTTCGCTGCATGTAAAAGTGTATGTGACAAATAAAGGCTTCATCATCAGCAGCTTTTAACAGCATAATACTCATTACTCTTGAGTACTTTTAAAAATGAGTAACACTTTTTACTCATACGTTGAGTAATATTTACAACAGATACTTTTGCTCTACTTGCACTACATTTTTAGGCAAGTTATGGTACTTTTACTTAAGTATGATTTTTCACTGACCGAGTCGTCATGCTAAAGATGTCACACACCCTTAATATTCAGTTTGGTTTTATAAAATACAGGGAAATACTAAAAACGCTGTCTTGTGCTTTATTAGACTGCACAGATCAGTGTTATAACAGAACCTTAACATTTATTTAGTTTGATAAAACAGCTGCTTCCTTCCCACATGATCACAACTGGAAGAATCAGAAGTAGTTGGTGGCATAATAAAAGCTCTGCTGCTTTCTTGCCACATCACCTTCTTCTCTTATCAGCAATTGCTTCAGCGCTCTTGTTTTGCTTCGACAGCTTTCAGCCTAAAGGCCCAGTATACTTCAAACTAAATATAAGAACAAACTAAAATGGCATAATTTCGAGCATAATTTCGAAGTTATTTTAGTTATTAAAGTTTGTTTGGGCAGTTCTAAACAGCTAGCCAAAGCAAGCTTCTGGGGGAGTTCATTTCCTAGATACCTTTGAGCTTCCATTGGTCAGTGATGATTACGCAATCAGTGGGTGTGTTCTGGAACCCTGCCTTCTTTGAGGTGCGATTGGTTACCCCGTGTTTCCACGGGGGTCAGACAGGGAAACAACATCCAAAACAACAATATTAGCCACATGAATACAGTGGAGAGTCAAGTAGCAGGGCTGGTACAGATGTATCTGGACATCTACGATCACTCGCAGAGAGATTTTAAAGACTCTGTGGTGGTCACACTGGATGAGAAGCCCACTTCGTCATCTTTTCTATCGGTGGCGCCATTCGGTGTCTGTCCAGAGCAATTAGGAAACAAGATTTGATGCTGCACAATGGCACTTCTTGTGGAAAAAGTTGTTTGCCAGAGTTTAATGAAACGGTTCTCTCACAGCCACGATTGCTGTTTAGACGAACAGCATGACACATTTACAACTCGCCTACTGCTGCAAGAGGGTGTTCGAAACAGTACTTTTCAACTACTTTTTGCCCCCAAACAAAGATCGAAATAGTAAAACATAGTATACGCTTCTTCATACTACCATGATAATAAGTTTTAAATACTTTATGCTTTTGTCAGATTATAGGGTGCATTAACACTTCTTACAGGAAAACTGTGCCACGAAACAGGTTTGGTTTAAACTATTCCATATATACTTCATCTCATCCACATCCTACATTTAATCAATGTTTAATAGGATAAATATGTGGCTGCCCATAGCTTTAAAACAACAATTTAGATAAAAAAAAAAAAAAATTATATATATATATATATATATATATATATATATATATAGAGAGAGAGAGAGAGAGAGAGAGAGAGAGAGAGAGAGAGAGAGAGAGAGAGAGAGAGAGAGAGAGAGAGAGAGAGAGAGAGAAAGAAAATATGATTCAAATAAATACAACACAAAAAAGTAAGATAACAAAATAAACATTGGTACAAAGAATTAAAACATTTTTTAATAATAATAATAATAATTAGGTATTTGATTATTCCGACCTTAGAAATAATTGTTAATTAAAATCTATAAGATCTATAATGTATAACTAATTATAAATTAATAAATATTATTTAATAGTCTAATAATTTATGAACACTTAAAAAAAATCCAATAACTATAACAATAATATTTAGCTATTATTATTTTGTGACTACGTAAAATAGTAAAAAAAGTTATTTATAACCAATTAATTATTTTTTTAGTAGTAGTAGTAGTATTAATAATAAATTAAATAAATAATAAAAATCAATGAATAGTAAAAAGGTGACGTGGTGGCTCAGTGGTTAGCGTTGTCGCCTCACGGCAAGAATGTCGCTGGTTCAAGTCCCGGCTGGGTCAGTTGGCATTTCTGTGTGGAGTTTGCATGTTCTCCCCATGTTCCTGGGGGTTTCCTCCGGGTGCTCCGGTTTCCCCCACAGTCCAAAACATATAGGTGAATTGAAACTAAATTGGCCGTAGTGTGTGTGTGTGTGTGTGTGTGTGTGTGTGTGTGTGTGTGTGTGTGTGAGAAAGTGAGAGTGTATGGGTGTTTCCCAGTACTGGGTTGCAGCCGGAAAAGCATTTGCTGTGTAAAACATGCTGGAAAAGATGGCAGTTCATTCCGCTGTGGTGACCCCTGATAAATGAGGGAATAAGTCAAAGGAAAATAAATAAATGAAGGAATGATTATTCCAATCTTGGAAATAATTGTTAATCTATTCAAATCTTTTTATAATGTATAACTATTTTAAATGATAGATTACTATATATTATTTAATAGACAAAAAAATCCAATAACTATAACAATAATAATTATAATGTAATGTGTGTATTTATACTGTATATCGCATTTATTGTGTATGGCCATACACCCAAATCGCTTTGCAATCAAGAGGGGGGTCCCTCCACACCACCACCAGTGTGGTGTGTAATTAGCTATTTTTGTTTGGTGACTACTTATAATAGTAATAAATTATTTATAATCAATTAAATATTATTAGTAGTAGTATAATTAATAAAGGCGATGCAGTGGCGTAGTAGGTAGTGCTGTCGCCTCACAGCAAGAAGGTCGCTGGTTCGAGCCTCGACTGGGTCAGTTGGCGTTTCTGTGTGGAGTTTGCATGCTCTCCCTGCGTTCGCGTGGGTTTCCTCCGGGTGCTCTGGTTTCCCCCACAGTTCAAAGACATGCGGTCAGGTGAATTAGGTAAGCTAAATTGTCCGTAGTGTATGAGTGTGAATGAGTGTGTGTGGATATTTTCCAGAGATGGGTTGCGGCTGGAAGGGCATCCGCTGCGTAAAACATGTGCTGGATAAGTTGGCGGTTCATTCTACTGTGGCGACCCTAGATTGGTAGAGGGACTGAGCCGAAGAGAAAATTAATGAATGAATGAATAATTATTATATTAAATATATTTAAATCAGATTAAAAGTAGTTTAAAATGAATAGTAAAAGGGCAGCACGGTGGCGCAGTAGTGCTCTCGCTTCACATCAAGAAGGCTGCTGGTTCCAGCCTCGGCTGGGTCGGTTGGCATTTCTGTGTGGAGTTTGCATGTTCTCCCCGTGTTGGCGTGGGTTTCCTCCGGGTGCTCCGGTTTCCCCCACAAGTCCAAAGACATGCGGTACAGGGGAATTGAATAAGCTAAATTGTCCATAGTGTATGAGTGTGAATGAGTGTGTATGGGTGTTTCCCAGTGATGGGTTGCAGCTGGAAGGGCATCAGCTGAGTAAAACATATGCTGGATAAGTTGGTGGTTCATTCCACTGTGTCGACCCCTGATAAAAGGAAAATGAATGAATGAATGAATAGTAAAAAACGTATCAAAATAAAACAGCTAAGTACTAAATAGGTAAGTAAATGAATAAATAGAGTACACTGTAATGACTGAAAACTAGAAACTTAACTGAAACTACATTATTATATTAAACATTATTTTACACCAATTTACACGTAAAAAAATCAGTAGGCCAACTGAATTGCAATCTGAACATAACTTTTTTTTATGCGAAAAGTGAGAATATACAATCACAGTACATTATAAAGAAAATGGAAAGACAAAAAGAAAACATTTTTGGAAAAAGAAAAACAACAACAAAAAACAAAAGAAAAAGAAAAAGAAAAACAAACAGAAGGGATATATACATTACATATTAAAGAAAAAGATTATATAGTTTACAAATTTCAGTTGTTTTTAAAGCCTTTTTTGTAAAAGAGTTAGAAACAGTTTTAAAGTAATACTGCATTTCAGTATAAGCAAAATATATTAAAAAAAGGTTTTTGGTTTGAAAAATTACATTTATGTATATAAAATTTTATTAATAAGATAAGAAGATTAAGAAAATATATCTTCTTTTTATGTAAAGCTTCTGTTTTATAATTAACAAAAGCAAACAAAACATTTTCCCATAGTAAGGACAAGTATTTATCTCAATTTAAAAAAGAGAAAAATCTTTCCACAGCAAATTAGAATAACTGCATTGCCAAAATAAGTGAACTAGGGACTCAGGGTGTTGCTTACAGAATGAACAATTAGTATCAATATCTTTTTTATATCTAACTAAGAGAGTGTTGACTGGATATGTACGATGAATAATTCTAAATGAAACTTCTTTTATCTTATTTGTTATTAAGTAGCTATTTGGGATGAGGCGAATTTTTCTCCAATCAATATCAGAAACAAAAGAATTCCTATAAAAAGTAACATTTGGAACTGATACAATTCCATTAAGAAATAAAGATCGTATTGATTTGTTTGAAGAGTTCTGAACAACAGTTCTTAAGAACCGACTCGCGTGACGACTCTGGCTTCATCAGCCTGCTACAGTTTTGGAGAACAGTTTACTATCCTAGGGGGAGAAGGCTCTGTTATCCGCATATTAAACAAAACATTAATTAATACTTTTGCTTTGGCTTCAAAAATAGCGAAACAAGTGGACGCCATGTTGTTTATATACCCGCTACTTACATTTCTTTACCGCTGAACGTTGACCTTTTACAACAAAAATTTAAAATGAAGAGTCAAAACTACCATTCATGGGCATCCCGTGAGCGACCGGAAGCTCAGAAAAACAGTCCAGCTGCTGTGGAATTTATGCGTTTCCGGTCATTACCGACTGAAGGCCAGATGAGCTGTCCACAACACGGGCACAGACAGACATTAAGCTGCTTACAAACGAAATTATAATCATGTACCCTTTAATTTAACATTTCGTTAGTGTTTTCAATCCTGAAACAAACAAACTTAATACCTAAATACGCTATAACAATAGGGGAGAGTGGGGACGGTTGTAACATGGGTCAGTCGCAACAAGACTCATTCAGGAATGAGCTAGAACAGGGGTGCCCAAACATTTTTATATGAAGGGCCACAACCAAACATCATTGAGAGTCGTGGGCCAAAGGTAAATATACCAAACTATATTAAATTAAAGTTGCTATGGGTAATTTCTTTTTTTTTATTTAATAATATGTCAAAATAAATAGAAAACATTACTTTAAATCACATTCACTAATGCAGTATAACTTTTTAAAATCCCCATCATTCTTCATCAACCTCATTCATCATCCATGGTCAGGTGACAGTATGTACATTTAAACAAAATCTAATTAATTTTTGCCATTTAATTGAAACATTTAATTTCAGTTAGCTTCCAACAATAAAACATTGAAACATCATTCTTCCTTTCTTCTCAGATGGGATGGCGAGCCAAATCAAAGGTTACCATGGGCAAACTTTGGCCCTCGGGCCCTATAGATTGAGTATCACGGAGCTAGAGTGATGATATTCATACTACATAAAGAGTTTAGATGCAAAAACCTCTAAATGCCGTCTGAAATTTAATTCTAAAATGAGCATTTTTATCAGGCTCCTGAATGTAGGTTCAGTAATATCACTTTTATGGCAAAGAATAATTCCTTTTCATGGCCTTTGAAGGGAAATAACTCAACATAAACAAAGGAGGCTTCGGTTTCTCCTACAAGTCTAAAGGCATGTGGTACAGGTGAATTAAGTAAGCTAAACTGTCTGTAGTATGTGTATGCAAGAGTGTATGGGTGTTTCGCAGTGATGGGTTGCAGCTGGAAGGGAATCTACTGCGTAAAACATATGCTGGATAAGTTGGCGGTTCATTCCACTGTGGCGACCCCTGATTAATAAAGAGACTAAGCCAAAAAGAAAATGTATCAATGAATGAATGCTTCAACTAAATACAACACATTTTAATAAGATAACAAAATACACATTGGTACAAAGAAAAACTAATAAAATGTAATAATAATAATTAGTTATTTGATTATTCCGACCTGTTAACCTATTAAAATCTATAATATCTATAATGTATAACTAATTTTAAATTACAGATTAAAAAATATTATTTATAGTCTTATAATTTTTTAACATTTAAAAAAAAATCCAATAACTATAACAGTATTAATTAGCTATTATTGTTTTGTGACTACGTATAATAGTAATAAATTATTTATAATCAACAAATTATTATTATTATAGAAGTAGTATTAATAATAAATTAAATATATTTAAATGAGATTAAAAATTAATGAATAGTAAAAAGGTGACATGGTGGCTCAGTGGTTAGCACTGTCACCTCACGGCAAGAAGGTCGCTGGTTCGAGTCCTGGCTGGGTCAGTTGGTATTTCTGGGTGGAGTTTGCATGTTCTCCCTGTGTTGGCGTGGGTTTCCTACGGGTGCTCCTGTTTACCCCACATTAAAAAAACATGTGGTACAGGTGAATTTTATAATAATAATAATACAATTAATACATTTTATTTATAATGCGCATTTCTAGGACCCAAAGCGCTACAACAACAGAGAAATCAAACATGCAATAAAATACAAGTATACATTAAAAAAATGTTCTAAAATATAAACAGAATAATCAAGAATCTAAAATTGCAGCCTTAAAAAGATGAGTTTTTAGCATCCTCTTAAAACTAGCTAGTGTGGAAGCATTTCTTACAGAATAAGGCAGAGCATTCCATAACCTGGGTGCAGCAACAAAGAAAGCTCTCTCCCCCATTGATTTTAGTTTACAGGGTGGGTGTTGAAGGGTGAGAGTATCAGCAGATCACAGGGAACGAGAAGGTGTGTACTGAGAGACAATGTCACAGATATAGGAAGGAGCAGTACCATGTAGAGCTTTATATGCAAGTGTGAGTGTTTTAAAAATAATACGGGACTGAACTGGGAGCCAATGCAAGCTATAAAGCACACCAGTAATGAAACTAAATTGGATGTAGTGTGTGTGTGTGTGAGAGAGAAAATGAGAGTGTATGGGTGTTTCCCAGTACTGGGTTGCAGCTGGAAGGGCATCCGCTGTGTAAAACATATGCTGGAAAAGTTGGCGGTTCATTCCACTGTGGCGACCCCTGATAAATGAGGGAATAAGTCAAAGGAAAATAAATGAATGAATGAATGATTATTCCAATCTTGGAAATAATTGTTAATCTATTCAAATCTTTTTGTAATGTATAACTATTTTAAATGATAGATTACTATATATAATTTAATAGACAAAAAAATACAATAACTATAACAATAATAATTATAGTGTAATGTAATGTGTGTATTTACATGGCCCTCTTTCAGACTTAGAGAAATCAGCCATATGTGCCCATTCCTTCAGTATAAAACCTATTTTGAGGTAAAAAAAAAAAAAGTCATTTAAAAAAGTGAAACTATTCATTTGTATAGTTTAAATCACTGTTTTCTTTAAATATGTATAGCTATAAAGCGTTAAAGCTATTGTATCTACCTAGCATAAACAGTTTAATCATGGTTGACAGAGTTGGGACAGTTGCAACATGCTGTTGCAATTGTCCCTAATTCCAAAATTAATTTACAGCTTGCCATATTAACAATGTACAATTTAAATTTGATCAGTTTCAATGTAATTTAATTTGAAAGAATGAATTATTTCATTATTTAATTCATTACAAAGTTCAAAGAAGCAGTTTAGTAAAGGTTCAGTTCAGTACTTCAGTTCAGTTTTTTAGGCCTGATAGTTGGTTGTTGCTTGTTCTTTTAATAGACTGTATTTATATGGCCAATTTAACACATTTAACAATTTAACCAATTCACATTTAGTCTGTTTACCAAAACAAATGTAAATAAAATCCAACCTGATGTTTCAGAATTTTCTTTTAGTACTTTTTTATGTTTTTATTGTTTTTAGCATAAGAAAATAAGCAATAACATAAACTGAACAAAAAAAGGTACAAAGGCCATTTCTCAACACAAACAGTCGGATTCAACATAATACAGTATCATCCAGAAACCATAAGAGAAAAAAAATCAAATAAAATATAAAAAATATATAATTTACAGAGAAATGTGTAGGTTCCACAACTCGACATACTGTATGCCAAACCAGTCCCACCTATAATGAGTGAGCATTACTGATAAAAAACACAATAAAATTCCAGATTTAAAAAAAAAAATATGTTTAGTTTGTTTGCCATCCCATATCGCATTTCTTCCATGGGCAACACATAATTTAAGCTCCTAATCCAGGTTTCAAAGACAGGCACGTAATCTCACTTCCATTCATTCATTCATTCATTCATTCATTAATTCATTCATTCATTCATTCATTCATTTTCTTTTCGGCTTAGTCGCTTTATTAATCTGGGGTCGCCACAGCAGAATGAACCATCAACTTATCCAGCATATATTTTATGCAGCAGATGCCCTTCCAGCTGCAACCCATCACTGGGAAACATCCATACACACATTCACACACTACAGACAATTTAGTTTACCTAATTCACCTGTAGAACATGTCTTTGGACTTGTGGGGGAAACCGGAGCACCTGGAGGAAGCCCACGCCAACACGAGGAGAACATGCAAACTCCACACAGAAATGCCAACTGACCCAGCCGAGGCTTGAATCAGTGACCTTCTTGCTGTTAGGCGATCATGCTACCCACTGCGCCACTGTGACGCCCTAATCTGACTTCCAATTTTCTAAAATTATTTTCTTTGCTAATATCTTACTCAAAGATACTGCCTGTGATATATCATTTATTATTATTACATTGTAATGAATGTTGCAACTGTCCCTGTGGGTTGTTGCAACCGTCCCCCTGCTCGGGGTCAGCTGCAACATTTGACTTTGTTCAAGTTTAAATTCTGCATATATTCTCATATATACGCATATATTATATAGCAATATGGATGGGTGTCCAATAGATGTGACAGCAAAAAGATCAGTGTACATTTAACTCAATTTGAGTTTAACTTAACACTCCTTGGGTGTACATATGACTCCCTCCATTTTGGAGTTAAAATAACACCTTCTAACCAAGTTTGAAATTTGTACATTACTCTCAGAGTTATTTTAACACTGGAGTGTGTGTTACCCTTCAAAGTGTTAATATATTACCTTTTTCTCTATATTATCAATTGGTGTGCGTGACAGATAACAGCAGTGGTGTAAAGTACTTGAGTAAATGGACTTCGTTACTTTACTTAAGTATTTTTTTGGCTACTTTGTACTTGTACTGAGTATCAAAAATATAAGCAACTTTTACTCTTTACTTGACTACATTTTTGATTGAATATATGTACTTTTTACTCCACTACATTTGAACAGATGCTTACCGTTACTCATTACATTGTGATTGTGCACGACAAGTCGGCATCTTTATCTACCACAGCTAATTTGTTGGGCGGATGAGGCGACTGCCATCTTCACACACACTCTAGACACACACACACACACGCCATCTGCAGGGTGCTAAAGGTACTGTATGCTATTTATGAGCTAAATCATGTGAACAAGAATTAGCAGCTTGCCTAATACCAGGTGTTTAATTAGCAACATGGCTGCAGCCAGTGATGAAGCCGAAGCTTGAATTTATATGTAGTTTACTAAGTTGAAAAATAACAGTGCTCCTCTTTGTTTAATTTTAATACAGAGAAAACATAATTAATCAATTGAAAAACTACTCAAAATAAAAATATTGCCCCCCTCTGATATTGAGAGATGAATCACATCAAAGTCAGCTCTGATTATTTTTACTACGTTTTTTTTTTTTTTTTTTTGATAAATTGTTTGTGCCTTTTTTGAACATTTAAGTTTGACTGAGACTTTTTGTTCTATTTTTAAATATATTTTGTTCTGCCATTTTGAAACATTAAGGTGTTCAATTTAATTGATATATTAGGATAATTAAACCTTTCTTGGTGTTCTTTGAGCCTACATTCAGTATGAGTAAAATACTTAAGTTCTTTTAAAATCGGATACTTTAATACTTTTACTCAAGTCTTATTGGAATTGGTGACTTGTAACTTGTAATGGAGTAATTTTTAACGTAAGGTATCTGTACTTTTACTCAAGTATGGTTTTCAGGTACTCTTTACACCTCTGGATAACAGTGATCAAATATGTTGAAAATAGTTTATTAAATGGTCATTAATCTTTTCAGAAATAATTTCAATACATTCAACTCTTTGTATTTTAAAATGCAAGAAGACATGTTTCAAATTTAAGTAAAACATACTGGTTTGATCACTGTTTGTCTGAAAGAATTGGTTCGAGTAAAAAAAAACTGGACTTCCCATCACTAGTGGGAAATACACTGCATATTGGGTAAAAAGTTTAACACTGAAAAAAAACTCTTAAATATACGCTCTTTCACAGTCGTGGATTAAAATGTACTCCGGTTTTAACACTGAACAACACCAAAAAAAAAAAAAATCACACTGTATATTTAACACTGGAATGTTTGCTGTGTGGGTTTATTATATTAAAATTGTGGGTTTCCACAAAAAATTGTCTCTAAAAAAATGAAGGAAATGCAAAACATCTTGCAACTGTCCCCACTCTTCCATAGGAATACAAAGAAATGTTAATAGAACGAAGCAAGCAGATTTCTTATACTTTTCAGGTCCTTTTTATTATTATAATTGATTGATTGCTGCATGAACACACTTCCACAAACATGAGGAAATTAAAACATGCCTAAAATGTCTTAAAAAAGAGGGTCAGAAAAGTAGAACTTGGTTAAGAGAGAACAAACCAACTTCCCAATGAAGAGAAAACAAACAATCAGCTGGTAAGTTCTTAAACTCCTCATATCAACAAAAAGACTGACTCCTTGCATGCTATATTTGTGAATGTAACTGCAGTTGTGTGACAAACACCTCCAATAAAAAAAGAAGAATAAAACAGAAGTGAAACACAATAATGCATTTTCCTCAAAAGAAGGAAGAGAAGGAGAGAAGCAGACAGAGAGGTGGAGGAAAAAGGAGAAAATATGTAGTGTAAAACAGTAAGAACATTCTTTCTTGTAAACATAAGGCACCACTTTAACTGACAGGAGCTGTTAATAATAATGTTTACAAAACAATCTCATAATTACATGCTCGAAATATCAGTCTCAAACTGATAACGACAAACCAATGCATGAATATACAGATGCACCATTGAATTAAGTAATACTCATGCCCAAATGTATCAGTAAATAATATATTCAAACCCTGAACTGGTCACATGCTCAGTGATTATGTTTAATAAATAACTCTTCATATTAGACTATATATAAAAACAAAATCCAGATGCAAATTAATTTATTAAATGAAATATTCATGCATACATTAAAAAATCTGTTATGAATGTGGATTAAAGGTAATTCTTGCATCCATTTTACTTCATAAGACCTCATCAGGAGCCACAGGTATTAATTTTGTTTTACTTGTATGGTTTTTTTTGACTCTGAAAGTGCCAGCAGCCATTGACGTGGATTATAAGAATCACCAAGGACCACATTTGCAGCTAAAAATCATCTTTAACACTAGAACCGCCGGAAGTTGCTGTATACCTAAAATCGCCAGTGCGGGTAATTTTTACCCAGCAAAAAATTTGTTTAGAAATTGCTTAAAAAAACATACTATTACACAGTTTTTCGCCACTGTTAACATAAAGTGTCTAGACTCATGAAATTGTTATTTCAGGATAACAAGATTATTTTAGGAGTAGGTTAGGAGTAGGTTAAAATATCTAAATTTGAGCCATACTCTGACGCATAACTTATTTCTCCAGACTCTCCATCATTCATTGCATTTTGTGTTTTTAAAAGCTTTACAAATCGCTATCTTCTAGTCATTGTGACTTTATTAATTTATTATAACCATTAATTCAGTGAGTGAAATTGAAAGTAAAAGTCATTGGTGAGTAATTTCAAACATAAGCAGTGCATAAATACAAGCATTTTGTTATAGTGGGTAAATTTGACCCACACTGGCACTTATAGGTATAAATGTCCCACTGTTTAATCTTTTTTTATCTAAACAGTTTTTATTATCTGGGAATTGTAAATAAGGCAATTTTACTAAAAGTCAATGACTGGGAGACTTGAATGTTTAATTGAAGGTCTGTTATGTACATTTCAATAGCAGTAATGGGTAAAATTGACCCCATGGCGGTTCTAGTGTTAATGTTCTGCTGAAGAAAAAAAGTCGTTTACATTTTAGACGGTGAGTAGCTGAACAGTGAATTAGCACTTTTGTGTGAACTGTTGCTTTAAGGTGTAATTGTAATAACTGATAAACAGCAGAAGAAGAAAAATCAAACGGTTTAAAGATATTTAAAAAACTTAAATTATCCAATAGTTTTTGAGTTACATTTATGCATTTTGTGTTTAGAAAAGATTTGTGGCGTGTGTGTACTATTTATTTAAAGGTAGTACAAGTCTGCAGTGTCATTTAAAATGGTTATTGAGGGCTGAAGTCAGCTTTTAAATGATTATTAATACTCTAATGCCACCTAGTGGACCAATACTAACCACCATCAGCTTTTAGGGGGAAAAAGAAGTAATGTTTCACATTTAAAAATGACAAGAATACACATTTTAGTGAAATGCACAGTGCAAACATGTTGAACAATTACATATCATAAATAGACAAACAACAAACCATCCAAAATGACAGACACGCATGGAAAAGGCATTGAGAGACTGCAAATGGCAGATCTGTGCAGGATTCAGATCCAACAGTGAAGTTATTCTGCTGCTGATTAACAGAATAAAACAAAAAAATAAACATTAATAAACATTAATAATCTATTTGAAAGTTTGGAATAACTGAGACTGTTTAATGTGTTTGAATGAAGTTAAAAATAAGGATCAATTAAATACATTAAAAACTAATATTTAAAAATATCATAAGAATTACATTTTTTTATGTCAATATATATATATATATATATATATATATATATATATATATATATATATATATATATATATATATATATATATATATATAAAAATAATTTCTTGCATTAAATGTGGGTCTTTAACCGTCACATGAAATTATTGTGTTATTGTTGAATAAAAGTACAGTGCTCAGCATATATAAGTACATCCCTCACAAATCTATCTTTTAAATTCATATTTTTAAGAGGAAGCTATACAATATTATATTTGTGCATATACATTGGATTGGTCAGTACTGAAGCCAAATCTGTAGCTGATCTAACAAAATAACTTACAATAACAGTCCAAAAACTAGTACAGCCAAATTGATTGGTTATAGACAAATATTAAATACAAATAAAAAAAAGAGCAAAAATCAAAAGAAGCAAAAAAATGTAAAACATTTTATTGAAATTTTGTAGATTGTAATTGTTTTTGCAATATTTTGCTTGAATTTAATCGTATTATCTTTCAATTTCTCATTATGTTTGGTAACTAAAATATTATTTTAATAAAAAATATCTGTTTAATAAATTTGTTTTGTTTAAATGCACCAAAATACATAGCCTATATTCACTGAGAAATGGATAAAAATAATCATTTTCAAAATGGGGTGTACTCAATTATGCTGAGCTGATATAATATAATATATGGGCGACACAGTGGCGCAGTAGGTAGTGCTGTCACCTCACAGCAAGAAGGTCGCTGGGTTGCAGGTTCGAACCTCGGCTGGGTCAGTAGGCTTTTCTGTGTGGAGTTTGCATGTTGTCCCTGTGTTCGCGTGGGTTTGTGACAATATAGAAAATATGTGACAGTGACGAATGGGAAATGTATATAATATTATTAAATATCTTCAATAGAATATTAAAATCAAAACAGAAAACAGTTTTAAAATTTAAAAATGAATATTATAGTACAACCTAACATTTTTAATGTCATTTTAATGTCTTATTAATTAAATAAGCAGACCCTAAAAAATCATAACTATTCCAAACATTTCCCCACCGATCCTGTGTATATAAATATAAAAAAAAACAATTAATAATATTAATAAAAATAATTAAAACATCCCAAGAATTACATATTTTAATGTTAATATATTTTTAAAAATGTAATTCCTTCCTTTAAATTTCAGTTTTTGCTGTCACATGAAAATATTGTGTTATTGTTGAAATAAAGTATTAATAATTATTTATTTAAAAAGATAAATGGTAATATAGCAGTTTATATTACCAATAAAACTGCACAACATAACATAACATAACATATTATATTATATTATTTTGATTCCGTTGTGGCGACCCCTGATGAATAAAGGGAATAAGCTGAAGAGAAATGAATGAATATATTATATTGATTTCTAAAGAAAACATGTGAGAGTGACGACTGAGAAATGTACAGTTGAAGTCAGAATTATTAGCCTCCTTTTGATTTTTTTCCCATTTTTAAATATTTCCCAAATTATGTTTAACAGAGCAAGGAAATTTTCACAGTATGTCTGATAATATTTTTTTCTTCTGGAGAAAGTCTTATTTGTTTTATTTCGGCTAGAATAAAAGCAGTTATACATTTTTTAAACATTATTTTAAGGACAAAATTATTAGCCCCTTTAAGCTAATTTTTTTTTCGATAGTCTGCAGAACAAACCATCGTTACACAATAACTTGCCTAATTACCCTAAATGGCCTAGTTAACCTAATTAACCTAGTTAAGCCTTTAAATGTCACTTTAAGCTGTATAGAAGTGTCTTGACAAATATCTAGTCAAATATTATTTACTGTCATCATGGCAAAGATAAAATAAATCAGTTATTAGAGATGAGTTATTAAAACTATTATGTTTAGAAATGTGTTGAGAAAATCTTCTCTCCATTAAACAGAAATTGGGGAAAAAAAATAAACAGGGGGGCTAATGATACAGGGGGGCTAATAATTCTGACTTCAACTGTATATAATATTATTAAATATCTTCAATAGATTATTAAAAATACAACAAAAAACAGTTTTACAAATTACAATTAATATAATAATAAAACCTAACAGTTTTATGTTTTATTAATTAAATAAATTAAATAAGCACATCCTGAAATCTTTCAAATGCATTAAAAATTCTTAATTATTCCAAACATTTCACCACCAATTCTGTGTATATAAATATTCAAATAAAACTCACTTAATAATAATAATAATAATAATAATAATAATAATAATAATAAAAGTACACAGAGGAAGAGCCGACATGCAAATCCAAAGTATTTCTTTTTAAAGTTAAAAGCACATGAAGGAAGAATGGTGATTCAAACCATTAAAGCTGAAATTCATTCAAATAAAATGAACCCATTTGAATCGATGCAGTAATTTAACGCCATATTCCATCTTACCTTAATGCCAAACACACAGCAAAAACACCACAACTATCCTTACTCGTGACTGCAGTCCTCTAACTATCCATCTAAAAAACAAACATCTGTTCAAGGATACAAGAACAAATCAATCTTTTTAGCATTTTCAGCTTTTTTTTCTGGTCTGTGTTGAAACAAGAGCATGTTTTTGAAGCCGCTCAGTGACGGAATAACACTGTGAATGACGTCAAATTCATTACAAACCAGCGTCCTTTCGTTTACGTTTGTAGTTCCAGGAAAACGTTTTTATTCTTCGATCTTTCCTCTTCCTCCACTGCAGCATGAGCTTCATGAAGGTCTTGGAGAATGTCGAAGAGTTTTGACACACCGTCGGATTTCTTCTGGTCTGAAAGATCAAAATTATTGTCCAAATTGATTGATAATAATAAGCATCATATTCAAGTCAACACAACACAAGTAATCTTAAAAATAAGAAATGGTATTAGTGGTGCTTTAATGTGGACTTTAGTTAAATATTAGATTGAAATAAAGACTGAATTTGTATTGTTAAAGAAATCAGTGTTATTAATGTATTATTTAAGCATTTATCAACATTTATTAACGATAAAGTGTGTTTACCTAAGAAAATACTAGGTTATATAAGGGTACAATGGTTAAGATTTTTAGTAGTTTTGCCATTTTGTTATTTTTTATTATTTTTCTTAGGTAATATAATGACTTGATCCTTCAAAAATCATTCTAATATGATTTTTTCTTAATATTAATTTTTAGAAATATGTTTATTATATATTCTTTTTTGCTGCGTATTATGTTTGTAAAAATGTGATAATCTACCAGAAGTTGGTTGGAAGTCCAATAAAAAAAAAATCTAGTTAGTAATTAATGCTTTTATTCAGCGAGAATGCATCAATTATATTACATTATATAGAAATTCTGCAATAACAGCACTCTTACAGCCTCTTCACCCTCCTGTATTACTCCGCCCACATAGAGTTTCAGCAGATCAATAGACTCCCTACAGTTTGACAAATATTGCAGCTGTTGGACAACATAATGTACTTTTGAGGCTTTTTAGGTTGAGAATGTAGTTGTAAGCATAGTGCCTATTTTAAATATTTATAATTTCGGAGATTTAGAGCGTCGGCGGCCATCAGCCTGGCATTGAGCAGAGCAAAGACAGTTCCGCCAAAGATGGTGACAGAGACCGCATAATAAGTCCTTAGGGGAGAAAAACAGCATTTTCAACAGCTGGACAAATCATTATAAAACAGGTAAGTGACACTCTAAGTCGATCTCTCTCTCTTGTATTTTGTGGTGCTGTATTTATACCATGGTAATCTGATAGTGTTTGCTTTGCTTTGGCTTTTTCAGGGTGTATTATAAAAATACCGGGAAATCTCTGTAGACTGATGGCATTTCATGACGTTCAGCCTTACAATCTTAATAAGTCAGCCGAATCACTTGTTTTGTCATCACTTTAGACATTTCGCTAGAGAATCATTCAAATACTAGCTCTAAAGTGACGTTTGTGAAGTAGCAACGATTTCTGCTGTTCTGACGGTCAGCTGCAGATGTGAATGAATAGTGGAAGAAAGTAGTTCTTGTACAAAATGATTTTCGAACTGTTGTATAAACGCAATATATCTGTATATTGTATATGGCTGTATATCGTCACTGGTGAGACACTAAGGCACTTGGCCTGCGGCCTCGAGCCAAAGCACACCTCCCACCAGTGCCGATATTCAACCATATCGCACTGCTACTCGTGTGATATTGCTTATATTATATTATATTATATTATATTATATTATATATTTTTAAGGCAACCCAGTGGCGCAGTAGGTAGTGCTGTTGCCTCACAGCAAGAACGTCGCTGGGTCGCAGGTTCGAACCTCGGCTGGGCTGGGTCAGTTGGCGTTTCTGTGTGGAGTTTGCATGTTCTCCCTGGGTTCGCGTGGGTTTCCTCCGGGTGCTCCGGTTTCCCCCACAGTCCAAAGACATGCAGTACAGGTGAATTGGGTAAGCTAAATTGTCCATAGTGTATGAGTGTGAATGTGTGTGTGGAAGTTCCCAGAGATGGGTTGCGGCTGGAAGGGCATCCGCTGCGTAAAATCGTGCTGGATAAGTTGGCGGTTCATTCCGCTGTGGTGACCCCGCAAGGGACAAAGCCGACAAGAAAATGAATGAATGAATATATTTTTAAGAGTGAAAGTAAATAAGTTCTTAAGTATTAAAAAACACTAAAAGAATCCTTGAAAAAAAAGCAGAATATTAAGAACCATTATTAATATAGATAATAACTGAGCAGTAAATAACAAATATAACTAAATATTTGTTATAACAAATAACAAAAAGTCATATTTTACAATATTACTGTTTTATTGCATTTTGGATGATTATTGCATTTTCATAATTTATTATTATATTATATTATATTATATTATATTATATTATATTATATTATATTATATTATATTATATTATATTATATTACAGTTTTTTATTATATTACAGTCAATTTGGTGCTTTTCTCACAAAACTATTTACATTTGCACAACAGTTAATGCATTTCTCAAAACAATAAGTCATTTGTGCACATCATAGTAGCAGTTTCTCATTCCTTCCAACAAATTGTGAATGCTTCTGGACATGCATCAATTGCTTTCATACAACTCTCTGCTGTTTGTAACATTATCATTTGCTTATGTCATGTCAGTCAAAATGAACTAAACTGGTGAATGCTGAATAGTCATTCCATATAAAACTAATAGTCCTCATTTCATTACTTGAGTCATTACATACAAAAATGTTGAACTAGTTGTCAAAATCTGTCAAGCAAATTTTATAAAAACATTTAAATCTTTTTTCCTGAAAATGTCTTCTAAATTGAACAATTTCATGAATGATTTACGGACCTACAGTATGTATGTTGTAGTTTGAGTTCCAATATTGTTTACAGTTGTGCACAGCTCTACCCAAAGGAAGTTTATGTTTGTTGTAAATAAGGGTGTATTTATTCTTTTGCACAATGCTGTGAATACATTACAATTGTAAAGAGCAAATGCAATAAAAATGTGAAACACATATATTCAGTGTCTTGTCCTCAGATCCCTCAGTAAATGCAGTGATGTCTAACTTTACTGTAGTTTTCAAATGGCTGTGCAAATAGTATCCAGTGCTGTCTTGAGCATTTTCAGGACGTGCAAAATCTGACTTTTTTGCATTGGAAAAAATGTACAGAGTAAACTGTCATAATGAAAATATGACAAAGCCATTTGACTATCTTGTTCATAAACAATGGTGTCAGGACTTTTCATTTTGATGACACTGACACTTTCAGTGACATCAATACTTGCTTTTGAGGAATGAGCTCTCCATTTTGAGCAAGTGACACACTTTTGCAGGTTATCAACTAGATATTGCAGTTTGCACTAATTGTTTTGAGAAATGCATTAGCTCTTGTGCAAATGTAAATAGTGTTCTGAGAAATGCACCAAAGCCACTGAGAAAAACTGTATATTATATTATATTATATTATATTATATTATATTATATTATATTATATTATATTATATTATATTATATTATATTATATTATATTATATTACCTTTTTTATATTTATGAGCATTTGTGAGCATAAGCGATGTCCTTCAAAAACATAAAATAAGTAATTAATAATTATCATTGCTATTAAAAACTTTTGACTGACAATATGTGTTTTGACTGACAATAAAATATTATAAAAAAAATTTCTATTACTAAAAATGTTATTTTTAACAGTTTTAGATTGTTAATGATACCAACATTGAAAAAAACAAAGCAGAGAGTCTCTCACCTCTTCCTGAATCTGCCTCCTGATTTCCCTGCTGCTCTCGCAACTTATAATACTTATCTCTGCCAAAAGAAAGCACAAAACATCATTTTAGACCTTCTAGACTTACACTGACATACATTCGAGAAAAACATATACAAGGAAGTAATACAAAACCAATATAAACATGTTCAACTACTGTGTATAATTAAATTCTAAAGGAATATTATTATTATTATTATTATTATTTTTATTATTATTATTATTAATGCCACTATGAGACATGTTGATTCTGACCGGCTGATGAACATTCTCATTTGTGCATATATTTTCAGATAAACACATAGCTAAAGCAGTTCCTGACGTTTCCATATCACTCTGTGTTGCATGATTTCACAGCTTGCACTGTAAAAAAAAAATCTGTTAAATAACTGTTTCCGTATTTTGTGATTCACAAGTGTTTTCCATTTATTTACGGTTGTGAATTGTATTATGGGATGTTGATCTAAGCTCTGTCGACTTTTGATGTTGAAATTTCAACTCTACAGTTTAACAAAGTGACTTTTATTGACATTTTAGTAGTTTGAAATAATAGAATGCACACAAAATAGTATATAGAGAAATAAGTCTGTAAAATAGCAGAAAATGTAGCTTGTTTATTACAAGGTTTCTGTACCATCATATAAAACACCAACTCAGACGATATAGCACGTTAAACTATTAATATTTTTATTAAAAGCCACTTTTTTGAACTTTTCAAGCTTAAAAGTTGTTGGAAGACAGATCAAGGTCCCATAATGCAATTCAAAACATAAAAAGAAGGCTTTGGATAAGATGTGCATGAAACTAGTTCTAAACACAGAAGTGGTTTGAGGATAAAAACCTGACAAATGTTTTGAAAACATCTGAACAATGTCTTTAGATGTGGTGATCATAATATATCCAGAGCAGGGGTGCTGAAACTTTTACTTAAGAAGGGCCAAAAGCCAACTGTGGTGAGTAGGGTGAGGCCAAGAGCCGTTACGGTGTTTGAGGCGGGTGGCGTGAGTGAGATAATCAGATACACCTGGATGCATCACCTGCCTCGAGTCTCACGGAAGAGCCCTGAAAGCTTAAAGGAAGAGAGACATCCGAGCTAGACGAGAGAGGACCGGCAATCTCCGTGAGACTGTTTGTTTTATTTTTTAATTAAAAATTATTTTAAAGTTTGTCGGTTTTCCACCTTCTTATTCCCGATGGCCAGGCGGCCATGTAACTTTATTACACCAACTTGATTGAGGCTAGTGGGCTGAAGGTAAATATAGTTGCCATTGGTAATTTTCTAATTTATTTAGTGAAGTTTAACAAACTAATTTCGAGAGGAGCACATGATATGATTGATCGCAGCTGGTCTCTCATCTGTAATCATTAGTAAGCCAATCAGATTAATCCAAACTCACTATAAGTAGCCTGTCTAAAACTACTCCCTCATCTTCGTTTTCTGAAGAAACCCCCCATCCACCCCATCTCCCCCCTTTTTCCACCTTTACAAGGAGGAGCTCTCGAGGACTACCTGATCTCGTACCCCCTTACATGCTCACTGACCAGGCGGGAGCCTTGGGCTCCATTATCTCTGAGCTCAGGGTTCTCTCCCGGGACAGCATGCCAAACCTGCTATTATTATCAAGCAATATTTAAGTGTCAAATATCTCTTGAAATAATATTTAAAAATAACTGGAAAACATTGCTTTATATTAACTATACAGCATTTTAAAAACATTTTATAATGAATTTATTACAGTAAAAACAAAAACAATCTAATTGATAACAGAATGCAGTTACACTAGTTGTTGCCTTGATTTGCTTATCTATGTTTTTTGCATTGTCCTCTATCCGTTGAGTGATATTGTTTACATTTTTAAAAAATCTGATTTATTTACAACATTTAATTGAAACATTTAATTTCAGTTTGCTTTTTTTGTAGCTCAGCAATAAAACAAACAAAAAACGGTTACGTCAAATTATAAATAACAATCTCTTTTAAAAGCATTCCCCCCAACCCTCTCCATCCCTCTCAATTCTTCTCAGATGGGATGGTGGGCCAAATCAAAGGTTACAATTAGCCAACTTTGTCCCAAGGGCCCTACTTTGGGCATCTCAGATCTAGAATAACTGACCACGGTCTGTTGAATTATTAGAAAATAATGCACACGCCAAGGTGTAATGGTCATTCTGATTCCATAAGGATCAAATCAGCTGTGAATTGTTTTCAAATAATTCAACGGTACATCATAGATTGTTCCTTACTTACCGCATGGCATGCTGGACGCTGCTGAGATGCTGGTAGATGAGCTGAGCCTCCAGATCTGGGTCCAGTGGGTCGTACCATTCCTGCAGAGTTACTCCATGTCGGGTTTTATCACAGCCGGGGTCTACGAACAAAGAGTTCAGTCAGTAAAGACACTTTTTTTTAAAAGTGCAAAAGTGGCTTTCCCCATTTTCAGCACTCTAGAATTCACTCTACATTACACCATTTAACATCGTAAACCAACCAATTATGAGGGTAATCATAATATTACAAACTTCAAATTAACTAATATCAACCTCACAAGTGCCAAAACTAGATTTACCAGGTTTGTGCCAATCTGAAAAAGTATATAATCACTCAAATAATAATTTTTACTGCTTCTTCAAACTACTTACTTAAAATGAGCTGAATCGACACAATTCCTGAACCAGCACGACTGACAGAGATAACTGTTCGCGCAAGCAGGTGAATACCAAATGAGAGGATGATTGCTCGCGCCAAAAGCTGATGTGATGCGCGCGACTGTTTAAAACGCGTGCGCGCTCCCGTTTCCTTGCATGAAGCTGTGCCTGGAAACGCAACTGGTGTGATCGGTTAATCTTACTTATCAAACAAAACATTGATTCACCAGCTTTTCTTAATGGTATTACAGTAGTAGATATAGCCTAAGGTGGATATATGGCGTTTTGCAAAAAAAAAAGTTATGTTATGTTGTGTACGTTCTGGCCAAAACTAACTCAGAATCTTATTATTATTAATCTTTGTATATATTATTCCATATATTTATGATGTATAGTTTTTTTAACCAATTTAAGATGTTTGACAATGTTAAGATAAATATGTTGCATTTCGGCATGGTTTTTGACTTATTTATGAACTATTTATGGACATAATATTGATCAAAAAATATCCTGGATTTGAAGAATATGTTTTCCTGGCATTCAATGAGCTCAAGAAATAGTTTAATGTACAAAAATTGTGAATGAACTTGATTGTTGATGTCTTACATAATAATGCCAAATAACCAACATTTCTCAAAATGGATATATCTCGTTTTGCAACGAAACTCTTCATATATGCCCTGATCTAGCTCAATCCTAGCTAAAACACGCAGTGTGATATTCGCAGTACCTGATTTCTCCTTCTGATGGCAGCAGCTCCATCGGTCTGCTTTGTAGATGCCGGGATGAAAGCAGCTCATAGTGTTTGTGTTGTGACTGCAGGCTTTCCTGAGAGCCGACAGCCAGTGATTCAACTCATTTACACTCTGCAGACAAAGAGATTCAAACAAAAACTCAAAAAAAAAAAAAAAAAAGAGACATCAAATAAGCCTTTTTAGCTTTTTCAGGCCCCATTCTTACAGTCTCGCCAAACAACAAACAAGCGTCTGAGAATCAGTGTCTATGAAAAGCCTCATTGAGGATTTGTTCGTGAATGGAGTGAAGCACTAACTTTGCAGTCGAGGTATAGGGTCTCCTGCTGGCCTGAGTCTTCACTGGAGATGATCTGCATGACGTTGGCACTGCCGAAACACTTCTCCTCCACCTTCTCTACCGCACGGATCTTTGGCAGGGAAATAGATGAGCTCTTCTGCAGAGTCAGAGAACAAACGCCTGGTTAATATAGCTTTAAGGGTTTTAGTCAACACTTTTAGCCACTTCAGTACATTGAAAAAAGCTATATACAGTGCTCAACATTAATGAGTACACCTCGTTTTAAAGATGAATATTTTTATCCATTTCTCAGTGAATATAGGTAATATATTTTGGTGCATTTAAACAAAATAGATTTATTAAACAGATATTTAAGTGACAGAACCTCTTTAGATATAGAAATATAATACATTTAAATTCATGATTTATCAAAATTTATCAAAATGTCAACAAAATAGTATTTTTCTCTAGCATATAATTTCGGGTGTACTCAATTTGGACCGTTATCATAAGTTATTTTGTTAGATAAGCGTCAGATTTGGCTTCAGTACTGACTAATCTAATGTATATGCACAAATATATTATTGTAAAGCTTCCTTTTGTAAGACTTGAGATACCACAAATACTTTGATGTCTTTGACAATTCAAACATGAGCTGGAAACACAGAGACAATCGGCTCCACAACCCACCAGGTGGGAATGCAGGAAAGCCAGCTCCTCTCCTTCATTTAGATTTGAAGCAACCCCCTCTCCTCACTCACCCTCTCTTCATACATACTCACACAGAATGGTCATTTCAAAGTATGAATGTTCTAAATCAATCCAAGTGACTTTATTTATCATGTCTGATATCATTTGAAATGTCTCAGTGCGACTGGTACAATGGTCTCATTCCCTCAGAAATAGGCATAATCAAAATAATAGATATATAACTTCAGGTATCTTTTGAACCACTGCTAAGGGTGTGCCTTTACCTAGGGGGCCTTTATTCAAATGACCATTTGTTTCCTATAGGCAGAAACTCCTCAGATTTAACATGTCACTAAATGCAAATGCCTTTTGTTATTCAACAAACGCCCATCCTTGAGGAGATTCTTGGTTTGACTACTTAAGGAGAAGTTTCTAAATGTTCGACGCGATTCTGTACCCAGATTAGCCCGTAGCGTGGAGCTCTCATGCTCCACGCTATGTATATTTTGATGTCAGGTATGCATCTTTTGATCTTGGATTTATCTTTGATAATTTGATGTCTTGTATTGATTGTTTAATGAATTGGCTTAATACACAGTTACCTGACTAATAAATTGTTATGTTTTGAATAATTCAAACAGATCTCATGTTATTATCTCTAGTAGATTACGTTAAATCCATAGCACCACAAACCCCTGTACAGGTTAGTAACGGACTAAAACACGATAGACGGAGCAGCGTGGCACGCTATACGATGTTATTAGAGCTCCGACTAACACATTGGCATAATTCACGTATACATAGACAGTAAAAGGCTATCTAAGGGGATAGACCCTAATCTCTAAATTTCTGATTTAGCAGATAACTGATCTATGAGGACCACATAAAAAATATTCTAATCTGAGTACGTAGGGTTCGGCCTTTTTAGAATAGTGGTTAATCGCCTCTGTTTAATGACCAAGACTGACATGTTTGTGTTAAGAGATTGTATACTCGGCCGGTACAAGACTCGGGATGTTATAGGAATCCGAATGAACGAGAATAACATACAATAATGAATCGAAGAGAATATTCAATCATAACCTAAAGTAATATTAAAGGATACAAAATAACCTTATCAATGTTTTATAATTGGAGTCAGATAAAACGAGAATGAATATATTAATATTCTAAATCACCTCATACTAAAATTGGAGTCAGATATGAGTTAAAGTTAAAGTAAATCAACATTGTGCACTGGAAAGACCGAACAGGCAATAAACCTTCATTCACCAGTAGATACCGTCGTTGGACTAACTGGTTGGACCCTACACTTTAAAAATATTAATTTAAAGGGCACCTATTTTATCCCTTTTTCAAGATTTAAGACTTTTGTGTCTTCAGAATGTGTCTGTAAAGCTTCAGCTCAAAAATGCTCATCGTATTATTTATTACACCTTTCTGAATCGGGGAGATTTGAGCTGTTAAGACATTTTTGTTTTTGTTGCCTGTGCCTTTAATGCAAATGAGCTGGTTATCCCAGTTCACCCATGTGTGTGTCAGAGCCATAGAGATCTCTTTGTATACGCTTATTTCACACGACCGCCATTTTAAAACACGAAAGCGAGGCTGCGGTGGGAAGAAACCCGGAAGTTTAGGATCAGCACTGTAAACATTGCAACAACATGCTGTGTACTACAAACCTCCAGATGTTGGTGCGACTTCAAAATGCAGATATGGTGTAAACATCACTTTAATATCATTCAGTTCAGTTTAATTTAAACAATTAAAAGCATATTAGGCATCAAACAACATCACAATCTCTTTAAGAGTGATACGCTTTAGTGTCTTCCTAGACTTCAGTTCATGGCAGCAGGTAAACACCATGGAGAGCTTCCCTGCTTCAGCCTATGTAACCCGGTGAGTGATAAAACACTGCAGTCCTCTGTAGCACATCTTCTTGTTGTCTTTAACAGTGTTGTCCCGGTACTGAAGTTTTAAAAACGTCCATTTCCCGCTAACATTTAAGCGCCGCTGAGCGTGCACATAAACACAGCTGATTTGCCATAGTATTCACCAGTGCTCAACAGAATGACTGTGAAGGTTATCAGCTTCCTGCTCTTCACAGATTGAAAACACTCACATAGACGGACATTGGAGCGTTTTAAAGCGAGAAGATCAGTCGATTCATCAGCGGATGGCTCATCTTTGCACTCAGTAAACAGTGGTGAGGTGAACTGATGACCTTCACAGCCAATCATAGTGATTTCTGTTGAGCACGTGAAGACAATGGCCAATCAGCGCTGTTTAAGAACTCCATGAACAGTGTCTTAAATGTTAACAAGAAATGGGCGTTTGTATCGTGACAAGTCTAATATAGTGAAAGAATCAGTTCATTAAGTTGAGTTTGATGAATGGCATCTAAAATGTGTGATTGGGAAAGAAATCGTTAGCTAAGTAGTGCCATTTCCCTTAACTTAGCTGGAAATGAGGTCAAATATCCCTTTTTATTTTCACTATTTATTCAGAACGGACCTTCGGGTCGCTCGGAAGGCGGTGAAATTATAAATTTGTGTCACTTTCTCTTCGCTGATAAGATATACAGCCAGGTACACAACATTCCTGTGTGACTCAGGCTATACTTCTGGGTTTCTTCCCACCGCAGCCTCGATTTTGCTGTTAATAATGGCGGCCGCGTGAAATCAGTCTATTGCTCTGATGTGTGTAACCTTCATGTAGATAAACAGCACAGTGACAGACAAGAATGAAGCAGATCTCCCTTACTACAGTAATAATAATAATAATACATTTTATTTATAATGCGCTTTTCTAAGACCCAAAGCACTTACAAGAAAATAAAAACAACAAAGCATAGTAAAACAATAAAAAAAATACAAAAAACACAGTAAGAAAAAAAAGAGATATCACAAATTAAAAACAGCCCTAAAAAGATGAGTTTTAAGTAGCTTCTTAAAACAGTCCAAGGAACCAGCATTCCTAATGTTTGTGGGAAGAGCATTCCACAGTTTGGGTGCACGGAAAGAGAACGCCTACCTCCCATGGTGCTGAGTTTACAGCGAGGCTGAAACAGTGTAGGACACGACGCAGAGCGTAGACAGCGAGAGGCAGAGGAAATGGATATCAAGTCACAAATGTAACCTGGAGCAGAACCATGAACCGCTTTATATGTTAAAATCAATGTCTTAAAATCAATATGAGACTTGACGGGCAACCAGTGAAGCTGTTGGAGTACAGGAGTGATGTGAGACCGAGATGATGTATGTGTCAACACACGTGCAGCAGAATTTTGGATGTATTGTAAAATCTTAAGAGAATTAGCTGGTAACCCTCCGAACTGAGAATTGCAAAAATCCAAACGAGACGTGATAAAAGCATGGACAAGTCTTTCAGCGTCAGGCCTCGAGAGGAAAGGACGCAAGCGGGCTATATTTCTAAGATGATAAAAGGCCGTTTTAGGCCCCGTTTACACGAATGCGTTTTCGTTTTAAAACGCATAAGTTTTGCTACGGTTAAGCCATCCGTCCACACTACGCCGGAGTTTTCGAGCCCCAAAAACGAATCGTTGCGAAAACGCTGGAGAGGCCGTTTTCATAAGTTTGTTGACTAACAATAACCAAATGCCGAGCGAGACACATGCTTTCTGTTTATACTTGAACGTGCATGTCCAGAGTGCGCGAATGGTCACATGATATACGCTTTTGGTAGAGTAGTGTGGACGGAAATATGTTTAGAAATGCTAGATGAAACGCTAGTATGGACGCGGATCGTTTTTGATCTAAAAACGCATTAGTGTAAACGGGGCCTTACTGTAGTTAAATGTTTAAAATGAGGCTTCAGACTAAGCTGAGAGTCCAGAAGAACACCAAGATTACGCACCTGCGGAGATGGTGATAAGACAGACCCATCAACTGTTAACTCAAATTCACTACACCTCTTGATGCTAGAAGGAGTGCCAACCAATACAATCTCAGTTTTTTAACTATTCAGTTTAAGATAATTATGTTGCATCCAAGCTTTAATTTCAATTAAGCAAGCGTTAAGTGATTACATTGATGCCGATGAATTGGGAGAAGTGTTAATATAGATCTGTGTGTTATTGGCATAACAATGATGTCTAATCCCAAATTTTTGCAGGATGTGACCAAGAGGCAACATATAAATACTAAAAAGAAGTGGACCAAGTACTGACCCTTGGGGGACACCATGACATAAAGGAACAGTACGCGATCTGTGACCCCCAACAGATAAACTGTGAATGTCCAGAAAGATAGGATTTAAACCAATTTAGCACAATCCCATCCACACCAACCCAGTTATGAAGTCTGTCCAAAAGTATGCTATGAGAAATTGTATCAAAAGCTGCGGTTAAGTCTAAAAGCACTTAAATACCACAAGCCCCCGAATCAGCAATCAAGAGAAAGTCATTAACGACCTTAACTAAAGCAGTTTCCTAAAGCAGTACTACTAAAGCAGTAAGAACTTTCCCAATGGTTATTTGATATATTTGTAAACCTGATTTACGTCCACAAACCAGGATTAAAGCGTCTTCTTTTATAATTGTACCGACACTATGTGGCTGTGGTGATGAATTATTTTACTGTCTTTATTACCAACATCTACTGTTTTGAAAATGTTTTAAACTTATAAAACTCATTCCTGAGGTGCTGCTGATCACAGAGCGCTGAACAGATCTTTTAATCCCGGTTGCTTTGCGTACATCCTGTCTTGTGGATATAAGACAAGACATTACACATTACTATGGAGACATGGTAATACATGTCTGTCAATCAATTCGGTGGGCGGGGAAAACCGCACTCCTACATCACTTGTTTTTAAAGTAACTTCAAAGTAAAGTAATTAGTAATCTGATGACTTTTTATATGAAGTAATTAGTAATGTAATCAGATTACAATTTTCCAGTAGTTGTCAGTAATTTGTAATCAATTACTAACTTACCCAACACTGTTCGTGTACAACCATATAGTATGCAACATATCTCTCTGTATGTACATGTTTCTTTCCCACTTGTTGCTGAAAATATTAATATTCTATGAAAAAAAAAAAAACAAGTCATTGCCGCTGCCCACCTTAGAGTGCAAAGTCCTGGAATAAGACAGTGTGTCTTTGCTGAGCGTCACATAGTACTTCTTAAAGGGAGAAGTCATTGGCATACACTTGTCCTTGGTCCTGTGCAGGAAGAGAAAACCTTCTTTCTCCATAGTGCCACACTGGAGGCTCATTCGCGTCTGAAGCTCAAGATCTGGATTCAAAATAAAGCAAACACAAGAGACTAAGCAAGCGAAGAGAAGCGTGAAGTGTGACATAATATACCTCCATAAATAAATACAATATAAATGAACATATCACACGTATCATTTCATTTGAATGAAACACGGTCCCTTCAAACTGGTGTCAATGCTCCTTGCAATCATGGAACAATATCCTGTAGTCTACTTTGCAGGGCACTTGTTGAATTGAACATCTGACGAAATACGAAATGTGCAGGAAATGGGATTGAGAACCGCTGCCTTGAGTTATGAAAACCGTAGAACACATTTTAAGCATGTTAACAGATTGTTCTTCCCATTTAAAAAGCACCGTTAAAGCTACGTCACAAAATATGATGTGTATGCATTCATTTGGAGCAGTGACTGGAGAGCACACCGTTTTAAAGGGGTGGTCCACTAGTAAATCATATTTTAAACTTTAGTTGATGTGTAATGTAGCTGCGTGAACATAAACAGCATCTCTTAATGTCAAAGCAAAGGGAGACATTGGCTTTTACAGAGTTAGCTTAGCAAAGCCTACAGTAAACGAAGTTTGGGGACTACAAAAAATACATCTGGGTTAATGATGTCATAAACCCTTCAGGTTAAGTGCATACACTCCACGCAGTGAAGGGGCGTGGCCAGAGGCACTGTAATGTTATGGCAGAGAAAGCTAAAATGCCGTCCAAACGCTGCTATTTCCACAGAGCTTGTTCTGTTTCTGTATTTGGGCTTCCAAAGGAAATAAAGAGAGAAGTGCTTACAATTCAAATTTAATTATGTTCCAGAGAATTATAAAAGGGCAGCACGGTGGCGCAGTGAGTAGCATGTTCGCCTCACAGCAAGAAGGTCACTGGTTTGAGCCTCCGCTGGGTCAGTTTACATGTTCTCCCTGTGTTGGCGTGGTTTTCTTCCGGGTGTTCCGGTTTCCCCCACAAGTCCAAAGACTTGTGGTATAGCATGGCAAAATCACATCTGACAGCCGCACCATCAGCACTGGTGCCCCCCAGGGATGTGTTCTATCCCCACTGTTCTTCTCCCTGTACACCAACAACTGCACCGCAAAAGAACCCTCCATTAAGCTCTTGAAGTTTGCTGATGAGGCTACTGTTATCGGCCTCATCCGAAACGGTGACGAGTCTACATACAGGCAGGAGGTGGAGCGGCTGGCTTTATGGTGCAGATACAACAACCTGGAGCTGAACACGCTCAAAACAGTGGAGATGATAGTGGACTTTAGGAGAAACCCCCCTGCACTCCCCCCACTCACCATCATGAACAGCACTGTGGCTGCAGTAGAGTCATTCAGGTTCCTGGGCACCACCATCTCTCAGGATCTGAAGTGGGACATTCACATAGACTCTATTGTGAAGAAAGCCCAGCAGAGACTGTACTTCCTTCGTCAGCTGAGGAAGTTCAACCTGCCACAGGAGCTGCTCGTACAGTTCTACTCAGCTGTCATCCAATCCATCCTCTGCACTTCAATCACCGTCTGGTTCAGCTCAGCTGTCAAAACCGACCTCAGTAGACTACAGCGAATAGTCCGGACTGCTGAACGAATCACTGGCACTACAGTTCCTACACTTCAAGAACTGTACTCTTCCAGAGTGAGTAAAAGGGCTCGCAAAATCACTCTGGACGCCTCGCACCCAGCACACTACCTGTTGGAACTGTTACAGTCTGGTCTGCGCTACAGAGCACCAAGCACAAAAACAGCCAGACACAGGAAAGGTTTCTTTTCTCAGGCCATCTACCTCATCAACAGTTAATATTCCCCTACTGACCAATAAACAAGCAATACTTTCTCATACGCACTTGTACACAGCTCCTTATAACAATATACAATGCAATACTTTCTCTCACGCATTTGTACACAGCACCCTTTACCCTGTATATTTTTAACAAATCTGTACATACAACTCAACATTCAGATCCTTTGACTAACTGCATCTCTGTTTAATGTTTGCCTTTTTTCATATTTATTTTGTGTTGTCACTTGTCACTTTATGTACACTGGAAGCTTCTTTAGCCAAAACAAATTCCTTGTGTGTGTGAAGCACACTTGGCAATAAAACTGATTCTGATTCAGTACAGGTGAATTGGGTAATCTAAATTGTCCATAGTGTATGTGTGTGAAGGAGTGTGTATGGATGTTTTCCAATGATGGGTTGCAGCTGGAAGGGCATCCGCTGCATAAAACATATGCTGGATAAGTTGGCTGGATAAGTTCATTCCGCTGTGGGGACCCTGGATTAATAAAGGGACTAAGCCGAAAAGAAAATGAATGAATAAGAATTATAAAAAAAGATATAGCTCTAGCATTTGACAAAGGACAGCTTCCAGAATCTCTCCCAGTTCAGTGCTGGATTCAGCTAAAACTCCTCAAAGAAGTAGCAGCTTCATCTATAATAGTCTGTATAGTCTGTATCTATAATAATCTGTAAGTATTCTAATTTGTTAAAAATTGATCCATTACATGCACAGTGTCTAGCGTTAACAGTGTGTTGTAGCGAGGACGTAAAGAAGGATGTAAAAAACAGGAAATGCTGTTTGGCACCATAAAATTTAACTACATATTCATATTGATCCGTCAAACCGCTGTAAACACCCACAATCTTCAGCAGCGCTGCAGTGTATCTCTATGCAGCTGCTTTCCCTGCATTCTACATCTCAAATAACGATCTCACAAAAGACATGTGAACGTTTCATATTACTTACACATGCTTATAACCAGAATATATGTGAAAGACACTTGTCAGATTTTATTTTAGAGAGCGGGCGTGAGGTTCAGCTGTGTCCTCTTCATCTTCTTTCTGATTCAGGCTCAAACTTATATGGTTAACAGCTAAACTGACTGACAGTATTTACACAACGGCAAAGCATGTGCTAGTAGAGCCGTGACACTTTCTGGTGACGTGGAAACGATCTGCGAATCACAGCACATTATGTTAGCTGACCAATCAGAGGCTCTCAAGGGCGGATCTTTCGGAGGAACTAGGAAATATAACAGTCGTTTTCATGTTAGCTGAATAGCTGTATATAATCAAAGTAAGATACATGAAAAAATAACGTGATTTTTTTACAAGTGAAGCATGAGCACACATTGCTTTGCATCTTATAAACACAAACAAGCCTTAAAAATACACTTTTTGGACCACCCCTTTGAGCATTTCTCTGCTTTTAGTCATGAGAAAGAGCCAGTTTGATCAAATCATTGCTTACTATTATGAATGCAACCACTTAACTCTTTCCACACTTACATTATCACAGCTGAAAACACCCAAACCTTTTCACTGCTGACATTGGGAGGGTTTCATGACATTTTAAGGGTCTGTTCATTTTTGAACGAACTACATAATTAAATCTGCTGCTTCAACAAGAAAATTTCAAAAGTGGAGCTCATTTATCTAAAGATTGATGGGATCTGACAGGTATGAGTGAGTGTCCAGCCATGCACAGGGATCCACTCAATTTTTCATCAAATGGCTAATTTGGAGCAGCTCACCCTCTGACTCATGGCAGTTGACCAGTCTGGTGATGAAGTCTTTGAGCTGGGTGATGCCTTGCTGAATGGCAGGCTGCAAACGCACCATCCACGGCTCTTTAGAGCAGCAGGCCAGAGTGTCCATGTTCCCGATAGTCTGCACGGCCTGAGGAAACACGCATGAGGCGGTCACAGGTAATACGGTAACCATAATGAGGCCTATAATGCAGTGTTTCCCAACCCTGTTCCTCAAGACACACCAACAGTATACATTGTGGATGTCTCTCTTGTCTGACCCATTAACTTCAGGTTTTGGAGTCTCTTCTTATGTTCTGAAGAGTTTATTCAGGTGTGTTTGATCGGGGGAGGTTGAAAATGTGTACTGTTGGTGTGCCTTCAGGAACAGGGTTGGGAAACACTGCTATAATGGATGGAGGTCATAATCTATGGCGAAAGTGTGACCTACATATATAGTGGTTGTTTTTACAACATACAGTATTATCATCTGTTATCCTCTTTTGTTTTGTGAATAGCTTGTAATGAAACTTTAAATGTGCCATAGAATGAAAATCTGAATGTATCTAGGCATAGCTAAATAATAAGACCTCAGGACATTCAAATGACATACTTTGATCCTCAAATACAACTATATAATGTACTATGAAACTTACAGTGCATCCGGAAAGTATTCATAGCGCTTTACTTTTTCCACATTTTTTCATGTTACAGCCTTATTCCAAAATAGATTAGAGCTCAGGTACATTCTGTTTCCACTGATCATACTTGAGATGTTTCAGCAGCTTAATTGGAGTTCACCTGTGGTAAATTCAGCTGATTGGACATAATTTGAAAAGGCATACACCTGTCTATATAGGGTCCGAGGGTTGACAGTGCATGTCAAAGCACAATCCAAGCATGAAGACAAAGGAATTGTCTGTAGACCTCCGAGACAGGATGGTCTCAAGGCACAAGGCTGGGGAAGGTTACAGAAAAATTTCTGCTGCTCTGAAAGTTTCAATGAGCACAGTGGCCTCCATCATCCGTAAGTGGAAGATATTTGGAACCACCAGGACTCTTCCTAGAGCTGGCCGGCCATCTAAGCTGAGTGATCGGGAGAGAAGGGCCTTAGTCAGGGAGGTGATTAATAACCCGATGGTCACTCTGGCTGAGCTCCAGCGTTCTTCTGTGAAGAGAGGAGAACCTTACAGAAGGAAAACCATCTGTGCAGCAATCCACCAATCAGGCCTGTATGGTAAAGTGGCCAGACGGAAGCCACTCCCCGCCTGGAATTTGCCAAAAGGCATCTGAAGGACTCTCAGACCATAAGAAACTAAATTCTCTGGTCTGATGAGACTAAAATTTAACTTTTTGGAGTTAATGCCAGGCGTTACAATTGGAAAAAACCAGCCACCGCTCATCACCAGCCTAATACCATCCCTACAGTGAAGCATGGTGGTGGCAGCATCATGCTGTGGGGATGTTTTTCAGCAGCAGGAACTGGAAGACTAGTCAGGATAGAGGGAAAGATGAGTGCCTCAGAGTGCTCTTGACCTCAGACTGGGGGGACAGCTCATCTTCCAACAGGACAATGACCCAAAGCACACCGCAAAAATTCACAATAGAGTGGCTTCACAACAACTCGGTAAATGTCCTTGAGTGGCCCAGCCAGAGCCCAGACCTAAATCCAATTGAACATTTCTGGAGAGATCTGAAAATGGCTGTACACCATCGCTTCCCATCCAACCTGATAGTGCTTGAGAGTTACTGCAAAGATGAATGGGCAAAAATTCCCAAAGACAGGTGTGCCAAGCTTGTGGCATCATATTCAAAATGACTTGAGGCTGTAATTGCTGCCAAAGATGCATCAACAAAGTATTGAGCAAAGGCTGTGAATACTTCTGTACATGTGATTTTTCAGGTTTTTTATTTTTAATAAATTTGCAACAATTTTAAAACATCTTTTTTCACATTGTCATTATGGGGTATTGTGTGGAGAATGTTGAGGAAATAAATGAATTGAATCCATTTTGGAATAAGGCTGTAACATAAAAAATGTGGAAAAAGTGAAGCGCTATGAATACTTTCCGGATGCACTGTATATGTTACCAGGATACACAACAACAATGGTTTTCTGGAACGTTGTTCATACTTTGGCAAGTAGCAGGAGTGTGCGGCTGGTACGGGCATCGGCGTGTTTCTCTCGTAGGTGAAATAGTTTTGGAGACATGATGGCAGGTGAGATGAACCGCAGACACAGGAAGCTGGTTACAGCAATGAACTTCACCTTCTGAGGAAAGAAAAAAAAACACAACCAGATTATAAAAGTACTGTAAGCAATACAGTTGCAATTACAACCCCTGACAGAAATTAATCAGCCCTTTAAAGAGCAATACCTGCCCTCTTCATTTGTTTCTAGGGACATCTATTATAAACCCAAATCAGAAAAAGTTTGGACAGTATGGAAAACATAAAAAAGAAAAAAGAAAGATTACTTTGACTTATATTTCATTGCAGACAATACAACAAACATTATTTAAAGTGTTCTTCATGATTTAGTTTTTTTTTTTTTTATAAACACGTGCTCCAATTTTGGTTCTTGCAACACATTTCAAAACAGTAAAGCATTCACTGCTTTGTAATGTTATCATTCCTTTTCACAACACTTAAAAGAGGTTTATGGACTGAAGACACCAAGTAATGAAGTGTTTCAGATGTAATTTTGCACCCTTCTTCCTGCAAACATGTCTTAATGTGGGCAACAGCACGGGGTCTTTGTTGTTGCATTTTGTGCTTTAAAATGTGACACACATTCTCTATTGGAGACAGATCGGGACTGCAGGCAGGCCAGTCAAGTACGTGTACTTCTTCCTCCGCAGCCAGGACTTTGTAATGTGTGCAGAATGTGGTTTTGCATTGTCTTGTTGAAATATGCATGGGTGTTGTACTTACCTTATTAAATATACTGTATGTGTGATCATTCAAACACTTGAATTTAATGACACAATTAAAGAGACAGATCACAACAACTAAAACAGTGAAAATGAAGTTCAATTCCTGGGTGAGTCACAGTAAATTGTAACAATGACACTATTGAGTCACATGATCAAACAGTCATGTACAAAACAAATGGCCAAGATCAAGATTTTAGTTAATTAATACATTAAATTTATTTCTTTTGTTTTTCCCTCACAGAGTCCTCTTCTCAGAACACATGAAATGTTAAACAGGACAGTTTCTGGTACTACTTTTAAGTCGTTTTTTAAAAAGCTTAATGCTCTTTTCACTGTTATTATATTGGCGATCATAAGTAGATGTTTTTTTTTCTTTCCATTTGTGTTTTGGATAAGAAAGGTGAGTATATGTCATTGGAAAAACATTTTTATAATTTGGGTGAACTATTTAAACTATCTAAACTATTTAAACTGAAACAGAACACTGATGGGAAACAGCTCCCTATTGATTTGTCAAGAAGCAAGTATATAAACAAACAAATGTTTTAAAGTCAGCAAATGCAGTGGTTAATACAATGCTTTACACGCTGATCACTCTTTTGTATAAAGAAAGTTTTTTGTACATAGAAAGTTTTAATACTTAATTTTGGTATTCATTCATTTATTTTCCTTTGGCTTAGTCCCTTGTTTATTAGGAGTCGACACAGCGGAATGAACCGCCAACTATTCTGGCATATTTTTTACACAGCGGATGCCCTTCCAGTCACAACCCAGTACTGGGAAACACCCACACATTCTCACATTCAGACATGCACTATGGCCAATTTTGTTTACCCAGTTCACTTATACCGCATGTCTTTGGACTATGGGGGAAACTGAAACACCCAGAGGAAAAACATGCAAACTCCACACAGAAATGCCAACATGTGTCGGCGCCAATAGCCTAGTGGTTAAGTGCGCCGACATATAGCACTATGGTGCTCATGGCGACCTGAGTTTGATTCCTGGCTCGAGGTCCTTTGCCAACTCTTCCCCTCTCTGTTCCCAATACTTTCCTGTCTGAAATTTCCGCTTTCCTTTTTCAATTAAAGGTGAAAACCCCCAAAAAAATTATTATAAAAAAAAAGAATGCCAACTGGACCAGCCGGGACTTGAACCAGCGACTTTCTTGCTGTGAAGTGACAGTGCTAACCACTGAGCCACTGTGCCGTCCTGTTTTACAAACAATTCATCATTATTTCTATAGCGCTTTTAACATGTTTTAATTCATTTTAAATAGAAAGTTTTTAATACTTAGTTTTGGTTTAAGGGAAAAATTATGAAAAAAAAATAATTACACTTTTAAATATAAAACTAAAACCAATTATATACTAGCAAATTACTGCCTTTTTATTCATTTTTTTCAAATTGGTTAACATTTATTTTGCACACTTAAAGGTGCAGTAGATGACTGTCTTTAGAAACGGAAATGTATTTTTATGTATTTTTATATTCTGGGTAAGGCATAAGACTAAAAATTGTTTATCCAACTAAAATTTGTCAGGCCGATAATTCCCATAATTCTGATAAGTAGCCCAAAGTGTCTGTCAACAAATGTAGATTTGTACAACGACACATCTCTGTTCACGCAGATCGACCATTTGCGTGCATGCAAGCTGCGCGTTCATGTGCACACGAGACAATCATAGTTGCGATAAAATCAAATGCTGAATCAATATTTTTAAAAATCCTGAATCAATGTTAGAGTTAATTTTGCACGCTGGAGGAAGGATGACACCATGGCTGAAGTATTTCTTTTAGACAGGTAATGTTGTGTTTTAAAACTATTTTAGTCACTCAAAGCTTATGTAGATTGTGCTGTTTTACAAATGGGTTATATGCATGGAAGTGTTGTTCAGCCACTGAAATCTTTTGGTGAAAGATTGATGTGACTATTTTCAGTTTCATAAGATTCCTTTTACAGCATCGATAATGTCAGTTCAGTTTAACAACAAAACATAAGTAAATAGTGCTATTCCACCTAGCCTGCTTTACTGAGTTGAAGTTGGTTTTATATTCACATCACATTGGTTTATTTTTGAACAATGACAACCTGTGACGCGCTCCCCATATTGTTTAACATGCAACTTTGAATATTCAGTCTGAAATAGCATGTAAGTATGGCTAGGTAATAAGTGTAATTCCTGCACGCCGCCGGCCAACCACTAACTACATTTCTAACTGGCGAATGACATGAACTAGTGGGTTGTCTGCTGTCATTTTTAGGTGCGCGTTCGTGTTTCAGGAGGCGTGGCTTTGGACTGCATGGGTGTTTCAAAGATATCATGCTAACCGGTTATGATTTTGGCAGATCATTCATTCATTTTCTTTTCGGCTTAGTCCCTTTATTAATCGGGGTCGCCACAGTGGAATGAACCGCCAACTTATCCAGCATATGTTTTTACGCAGCGGATGCCCTTCCAGCTGCAACCCATCTCTGGGAAACACCCATACACACTTAATCACACTCATACACTACGGACAATTTAGCCTACCCAATTCACCTGTACCGCATGTCTTTGGACTGTGGGGGAAACCGGAGAACCCGGAGGAACCCACACGAATGCGGGGAGAACATGCAAACTCCACACAGAAACGCCAACTGACCCAGCCGAGGCTCGAATCAGTGACCTTCTTGCTGTGAGGCGACAAGGCTCCCTACTGCACCACCGCGTCGCCCTCATTTTGGCTGATCACCTACTGTTTAACCAAACTTTTCAAAAACATGGATTTATTTATCAGTAAAAAATTGTAAAAAAAATTTTTTTAAAGATTTGCTTAATTCAATCAATGTTTTTATCTGCAGGATATAAAAGATGATATTTTGAAGAATTTTTTTTTAATTTTTTGAAAGCGAATGGGGTCAACAGCAACACTGGTAAGACTCGACTGACTTTCACTGTATGAACCAAAACTGGATGTAAAAAAGAAATTGGTGTCATTGCACATGCAGGAATCTCCTACAAGATTTACAACATGAATTGAGAGCAAATGATGACAGAATTTGTTTTTGGGGTAGTTGTGAACTGTCCCTTTGATGTCTACATTTAAAATGGTGCAAAAAACCCACTATTGAGTTTGCATAAATTTCTTTCCTTCACTGTAAAGCCCAAACTATACTTCAATTTTCATACAACAGTTTTTGCACACAGTTACACAAAGACATACAGAACAATGTTAGCATACAACGCTCACGCGTGCTTTGTATTATTGTGCACTAACAAGTTTGTCCACAAGGTGTCAACAACGCCACTGTTTCACAGTCTGATCAAACTAATCAAAAGAACAACAAACTATTGAACAGGACAAAAACAATAAATGCTCTTGTTGACGAGCACTTGTGTGAGGGGTTTAAAACAAGTACTAAACTCTATATTCATTTTTCTAAGAGAAATAAGTGCAAAAAACTGCACTGGCAGTTTTTTGCAAGGTTTTTATAGCATAAAACACCAACCCAGACAACACGGTATATGACTTTAAACTATTAAAATAGTCACTTTTTCGAACTTTTCAAGGTTGAAAGTTGTTGGAAGAAGGATCAAGCTCCCATAATGCAATTCAAAAGCATAAATAAACAGGAGAAACAAATAAATGAATAAAAACGAGTCACAAAATACAGAAAATACGGTCATTTTTTACAGTGCACTGTGAAAGTGACAGGTTTTACAGGCCTTAATAAGAAAGAATGTTTGTGAAAATGCATAGATATATACACTAGATATCGCATAGGGACCCTGAGCATGCGTCAATAGCGCCGAAACATTGGTACAGTACTCCTAGGACAAACGTCATTCAACCGCACTAGTCAAGACAGTGTGCCAATGTGAAGATGCTGGACTTTAGCGCTGTGTACAGGTGTAGTAACGAGCAAACAAAGAAAACAAAGCACAAAGTCAACACATCTCATAGGTAAGATTTCGTTTTTTATGTTTTGTATGTTATGAACTTTTGTGCTTAACAAGTAACGTTATTGATGATAATACAGTCTCTTACTGCAGTGACCATAAGGCAAAGTAGCACCTACTCGCACTAAATTCTAAGCTTATGCTAGTTTTGTTGAATAAAATAAGCAAACAATGTTATGAAATATGAAAAGAAGACGCGGCGCTGCCAGAAACTTGTATTATTGTCGGCTAGGTGAACGAGTCGTTCATAAGGGAGATTCATTTACAAACGAATCGCTCCCTCCGTCAGAATGAGAAGTGAAAGCAGGACAGGGGGTGTGTTTCAGGACATAGATTAGATCAAATTAAACAGGGAAGGAGGGTAATGCATTTCCATGCACACAAACACTCACTCTTTGTCAGAAATGTCCATGCGGTCACATCCATCAATGTAGAAAAGTGAGGTAAAATTATAATATTTTGTAATAAAAAAAAATATTTGCATACGGACCACCGGGGAAAACTCCCGATCATAGATATATGTGTATATGTGTATTTGTCTGGCTTTGGATGGCCACAGTCCTCCACTTTACCATGGTTCTGCATTCATTTCAAAGGATCGCTACCCTGTACTAAAACGGCGGCTCTATTGACGCATTCCATCTAATAGACAACAGTAGGGTAGGCGACATCTAATGTATATATCTATGGTGAAAATGAATGTGACTGACCCGGTACTCTGGGTCCGGGAAGCGCTCCTGCACTCTCAGGTAGAGCTGATGGAAAACCTGGCAGATGAGCAGCGGGCAGTAGGATGCAGACTGTAGGATGGAGGTGAGAAGCTCAGACAGGTATGACTGGAGGAGGCTGGAGCTCTGCTGAATAACATCAGATTCTGTCTGCTGACGGTGCAAACCTGCACACCTATAATACCACAACAATAAAGCATTATATTGGAAACATTTGGCATTGCGATATTTTGTTTTGCTGCGATATACAATTCAAGACAGCATTATTAGCCCCCCTGAATTACTAACCCCCCTGTATGTTTTTTCCCTTAATTTCTGTTTAATGGACAGAAGATTTTTTCAACACATTTCTAAACATAATAGTTTTAATAACTCATTTCTAAAAACTGACTTTTTTTTTCTTAGCCATGATGACAGTAAATAATATTTGACTAGATATTTTTCAAGACACTAGTATTCAGCCTAAAGTGACATTTAAAGGCTTAACTAGATTAACTATGCAAGTTGAGGTAATTAGACAAGTCATTGTATAACAGTGATTTGTTAGGTAGACAGTCGGAAAAGGGGCTAATAATATTAACCCTTTAATGTTAAAAAAAAAAAATAGAACTCCTTTCATTCTAGCCAAAATAAAACACATAGGACTTTCTCCAGAAGAAAAAATATTATCGGAAATACTGTGAAAAATTCCTTGCTCTGTTAAACATAATTTGGGAAATATTGAAACAAAGAAAAGGAAATTTACAGAAGGGCGAATAATTTTGACTTAAACTGTATATTGCGATATGAATATAATTACACCAGATGATTTATAGCTCTATTTGGAAAGATTTTAATATTTTTGATTGACTGGAGATGATCAAGTCTTTTTCTATGCAGTGCATCTGCATAAAATATAGTCAATTGCAACCATATATAAATACAAATAAAAGTGAAACAAACTGTGCTTTATGGTTTTCTAGAGAGTCTAACAGTATTCAAATACAAAAATTTTACGTAAAATAACATGGTCATCGTTGTGTAAACCATTTTATACAATAATAGAAAAATAATATTTATTATATTTTTACGTTTATTAAATATTTTAATCATGTGATGTGACTATTGCAGATACATACATTGCGATATCGATGCTCAAACGATGTATTGTTCAGCCCTACTGTACTCTTTCAAAATATAAAGTCATATTTTGGTTGTCTTACCCTGCTTCTTTCAGTTCTACTTTACTGGGGTCCAGTTCTACGTATTTCTTCTCTTCAAAGATTCGGTTTATTATGGGCCCCAGAAGCCGGTGCAGATACTGCATCCCAGCCACCTGCCGGGAAAGAACGAAGACAAAGGTGCCTTTGTTTAATATTGTGCATAATCACATTAGGAAAACTACTGGAATAAAATATAATAAAACAGCAGGAAGTTTAAACCAGTCTAGATGTGCAAAACGCTGTTAAATGTAGCATGAAATACAAATTAACCACATTCACTTTGTTAATGCATGTTCCTGCTCTTATTAGATAATTCAATAATGTGTGTATGTTTATTATGTTGATCTTTTCTTAAAATGATAGATGGTCCCTTTGACAATTTTTGGCGAGAATAAATATCATTCTTCAATCGAAAGGCTTTCATATACACTTTAAATCAGCTGAAAGATTGCTGGACAATTATTACATATGCTGCACATCTGGTAATACCTGGTCACTTTAAAAGGGGTCCTAATTGTGTTGTTGGGGTCCCAATATTTACGTAAAAACAACATTTATAATAATCGCAGCCAAAAAAGCAATTACAAGACACTGGTTACTTCCTGAATCTCCAACAACCCAAGAATGGCTAGAGATAGTATATAATATTTATGTGATGGAAAAAATTACATTCTCCCTTCAACTTCAGATTAATGCTTTTAGAAATATCTGGTCCAAGTGGAATGATTACATTAGATTGCTCCATCCGATCTTTATAGAAATAGAAAAAATTACTAAATCACATCCACAAAACAAACATTTTTCAAGCATTCACAGTTGATAAAAACCTAAAGCTGATTGAATAAATAATGATTTGACCCTCTCTGACATATTTATATTTAGTATTGATATTATTTATTTTTCCTTTTTTTTTTTTTTTTGTTACTGTTATTTTCATGTATTTTATTTTATGAAACTTTATTTATTTTATTGTGTTCTGTTACTTTATAGTTTGTAAAAAAGAAAACTGTTTAGCAATGGGAAATGTACACTCCCTTAAGTGAAATTATTGTACTGTATTTATTGCTACTACAAATAAAAAAAAAAAATAAATAAAAAAAAACAACATTTATAAAGTACACTGTAAAAAAAAACTCTGTTATTTTCCCCCAGCTGCCGGAAAAAAACGTAAGAACAACAGCTGTTAAATTACAGAAATTTACCGTAAAATAATGGCCGTAATTTCCTTAAATTTAAATTTTCGGTAACATCTGTTATTATATGGAAAATTTCTGTAATTTAACAACCGTTATTTTACGGAAAATTTATGTAATTTAAAGGCCGTTATTTTACAGTAAATTTATGTAATTTAACATCTGTTATTTTATGGTAAATTTATGTAATTTAAAGGCCATTATTTTTACAGTAAATTTTTGTAATTTAACATCTGCTATTTTACGTTTTTTATGATAAAAGTTAATTGCAATGGGAGATATTTTCTCTTACAAAATTAGCTTTTAAAGGCCTTTAACAAACTGCTGGTAAAGACTACAGTAAGCTTCCTCCTGGGTTTGTGAACCATAAACCCCAAATTTCCCTAAACGTGCCCTAGATGTTCACAAATCAGAACACACTGCACTGTAAAAAATATCTCTTAATTAACAGTTTCCGTATTTTTTTCAAGTGTTTTCTGTTTATATACGGTTGTGAATTGCATTATTGGATGTTGATCTCTGCTCTGTCGGCATTTTGTTTTTTAAATAGCGTATTAATTACATTTTCAAGCAATACAGATACAACAACAAAGAAGTGAACAGAACGGGGCAAAAAAAAATGTGTATAAACTTGTGCCTCTGTGAGGGAGAGATGTGAGCTCGATGTAGAATTTTCAGTTGTCTCTGTCGACTTTTAATGTTGAACATTGAACTCTACAGTTGAACAAAGTGACTTTTCTTGACATTTTAGTAGTTTGAAATAATATAATGTATAAGGAATAATATATAGAGAAATAAGCCTGTAAATTAACAAAAAACATACTGGCAGTTTATTACAATGTTTTTGTACCATGATATACAACACTAACCGTGCATTCACAAGGCGCTTCAGCGTCAACGCTTACCCGAGGGCGTGTCTGAAGTTGGGGCTGACGCGATTATCATAGCAGCGTCAGCCAAGGAAATTAGTCCTTAATCGGCTACTTTCTGAGCTGGGGTATTTGCATAAAGCGATCTGATTGGCTGACACTTCCGTTGGCGCTTGAAAAGTTGAGAAATTCCCAACTTCTGCAGTGAGCAACGCCACTGAAGCAGCACCAACAGATCCACAATTCAGTTCGGCAACGCTTGACATCACTCATTCAACGTGAATGGGAAGCGTTGTCGCTGACGCCCTGTGTGAATGGGCCGTAAGGGTGTACTCACACTAGGCTATCCGAACCTTTGACCCCCATTTCCTGGTTCATGTGACAAGTGTGAGTGCTCTGAATCCGGCTCAGGCACGGTTCAGCTGCCCAGCCCTGGCCTGGTTGGAAGAGGTGTGCCAGAGCGCAGTACAGTTGGGCTTTGGCGTAGTACACTTGTAGTGTGAGTGTAAAGCACACTTGAGCGTGAAACTGAAGACCCGACGTCACTTTTAAGGGACTGTTTCATATGGATTTATTAATCATTCTTACTGTTCAATGAACACAAACTGTAATAGTTTGTTAAAGATGCAAACCCTCGCTGCACGTCAGCTGCACCTTCAGCAAACCTCATAATACCTGCAGCATGATGCAATGTAATGCTATGGGTATTTATATAGCGCATTTATTGTGTATAGCCATACACCCAAAGCGCTTCACAATCATTAAGGGGAGTCTCTCCACACCACCACCAGTGTGCAGCATCCATTTGGATGATGTGACGGCAGCCACAGGACAACGGCGTCAGTGCGCTCACCACACACCAGCTATTGGTGGAGTGGAAAGACAGTGATAGAGCCAATTCAGTGGATGGGGATGATTGGGAGGCCATGATCTGTAAGGGCCGATGGAGGGAGTTTGCCTAGGACACCGAGGTTACACCCCTACTTTACGAGAAGTGCCATGGGACTTTTAATGACCACAGAGAGTCAGGACCCCGGTTTAACATCTCATCTGAAAGCCTGATGACTTTTACGAACATTTATGAGCATCAGAATTGGTGGATCTATTCAGCAAAAGATTTGACTGTCTCATCGCATCCCAAATCACTTAAAATAATACAAAACAATATAACTAAAGCAATGTCCACTGTCGGATTGAGAGCACTTCATCAATGACGGCAGCGTTCTTGGGCTTGGAAGGTAAAAAATGCAATGTGAGTACGGGCCGAGGGACAGAGGGACAGCCATGCCTAGTAAAGTACACCCTAAGTGAGATAATATATCACTTTAAACCTTTTTTTTTCAGAACTTTTCAAGGTTAAATTTGTTGGAAGAAAAATCAAGGCCCCATAATCCAATTCAAAAGCATAAATCAACAGGGAAAAATAACAAATAAAAACGTGAATCACAAAATATGGAAAACTGCTAATTCACGGATATTTTTTTTACAGATTCTGTCAACTGACCAGTCAAAGCCCATTGCAGATTTCCATTTTTAGGAGAACAGGAACAGTGGTGTCAAGGTAAAATATATATAAAAAAAGTGATTTTTTTTTTTAAACAAAGCATGAACATGTTACAGAGCACCGCATGAACACAATCTAAACGCTTGCAGATAAATATTTACCTTCAAAAATGATTCCATAGACTTGGATGCTAATGAATTACTGCGGAAGAGTGTGTTGGGTTCAGCTAAAGGATAAATAAAAACAAAACATAGCATTAATAGCATCACAGTGCAGCTAATGGAGAAATAAATCCAAAAAGAACAATAAAAACAAAGAATATTTTACACACATATACATTAGAGATCTTTGCTTACTAGTCTTGTCCAGCTCCAGTTTAAATAGAACATCCAAGAACTCCTTGACAAGCCCTTGACCCAAAAACAGCTTCACTAGATTATTAGCTACTTCCTGTCTGCTCTCCGCTGTAGTGGTCTCATCAATCAGCATGATGAAATCAGGCCAGTTTCCCTATAATTAACAGTCATTATATTCACAAATGAGGTTATGCTTACACAATTAAGCTTCTAATATATAATGCAACACAGTGAGCTAAAACCATTAACTCCAGCAAATTGGGCTGCACAATATATCGTTTCAGCATTGATATTACAATGTGTGAATCCGCAATAGTCACATCACAGGATCTGTAATTTCAAGTCAGGATTATAGTTGTGGAGTCATTTCAGTTTAACCATAAAAATTAAAAGTTTACCAATTATGTGCGTTTTTAAGGCCTGTGACAGTAAGTAAACTTTAAAGCATTTGGGAGTTACAAAAAATTGTTACATTTTTAGCTTTAACAAAGATTAATAGTATTTACTTATTTATACAATGAAGACTATATAGTTTTATTGTACATTTGATTGTTTTATTTCTGTACCTGAATACTGTTAGGGCCCTATCATACACCCGGCGCAATAAGGAGCAAGACGTGTTTGGTGCGATATGTTGCTTTTTTAAGACCAGCGCAGAGTGCGTTAGTTATGCGCCTATGCAGGTCCAAACACTTACACATTGCTTAATACACACAGGATGTACAGTAATACAAATATCTTTACATATGAAGAAAATAGAGTACTAAAATGTAACAAAAAGTATTATTTCTGTAATTTAACATCTGTTATTTTACGGTAAATTTCTGTAGATTAACATCTGTTATTTTACAGCAAATTTCTGTAATTTAGCATGTTATTTTTTCGGTAAATTTCTGTAATTTAACATCTGTTATTTTACAGTAAATTTCTGTAAGTTAACGACTGTTATTTTTACGGTAAATGTCTGTAATTTAACGTTTGTTTTTAACAATAAATTTCTGTAATTAAACATTATTATTCATCATTATTCAGTAATTTAATGTCTGTTATTTTACGGTAAATTTCTGTAATTTAACGTCTGTTTTTTATGCTAAATTTCTGTACTTTAATGTCTGTTATTTTATGCTAAATTTCTGTAATTTTATGTCTGCTATTTTACGGTAAATTTCTGTACTTTAATGTCTGTTATTTTATGCTAAATTTCTGTAATTAAATGTCTGTTATTTTACGGTAAATTTCTGTAATTTAACGTCTGTCATTTTACGTTTTTTAAACGTAAAATAACAGATAAAAGTTCATTGCAAAAAGGGAGATCTCTCTTACAAAGAGAGATTTTTCTCTTACAAAATTAGCTTTTTAAGGCCTTTAACAAACCGCTGGTAAAGACTACAGTAAGCTTCCTCCTGGGTTTGTGACATCATGAACCCCAAATGTCCTTAAACGTGCCCTAGATGGTCAAAAATCAGAATACACTGCACTATAAAAAATATCTCTTAATTACATAAATATAATTACATAAATTTCCTACATAAATATAAAAACCACTGTTCTTCACCTCGGCAGGGCTTTTTTCAGTTTATTCATGACAATCTGCATTTGCGTTTTGGAGACGTATGCATTACCATATAGGGCATAAGAATAAGACATGTTTTTGAAAATAAGTCAGTTTTCTGACCACACTTCGCTATTATTGTTCATTAATTTCTTTGCTGGAAGTAAGAACTGAATTTAGAAATAGTTTTGAAACAAATCTTTGACCTTAACAAACAAAATTAAATATGTAGGCTAATGGATGTCTTCAGTGGAGTTTCCACCATTTCCTTACTCCACGAAAGTAAAGGAGTAAAGTAAACAGTAAAAGTAAAGTAAAGAGAAAGTAAAGAGTCTGAACGGAAGAGGCTCGTTCTTTATCCTCGCGCTGCAGATGGTCTGTTTAACTGTTTTTTCGCTAATGAAGTGCTCAGTTTTTCCACTTACAAAGTCCGCCATGTAAATAGTAAATGCACCATGGCGCGACACAACTGACTTTTAAAGGGAATGGGAGATGAGACTCTGGTTGGTATAATGCACATTTTGCCCAAAACACAACCAAAACTCATTAAGAGAATAAGCACAACCCTTTTAGACCATGCGCCAAGGCACAAAGTGTTTTTTTCTATCCTTTAAATAGCAAAAGTGGATTCAGACATGCCCTTAATGCTTTTGCACCATGCGCTTTAGACTTTGCGCTTAGATCGTTAAAATAGAGCCCCTAGTCTCCTTCACTGTATTTATCTATATTTGTATTTTGGTTATTATATTTTGTGCAATCTAAAAGTATTAATTCTTTCCAAATAGAGCTATTCAAGTTATCTGCTAAAATATCAGAATAAAAATTAAAGAAATCAAAATATCCCAATTAAAGTTTTTTTTCCAATTTTGTGCAGCCCTACAAGCAAACATACTAAAATGTTCTGTTGTGCAACATTTTAAAGAGATAGTTCACCCCAAAAAATGAATTCAATCACCAATAATTTTACCCTTGTGTTGTTTTAAAATCTTTATGACATAAAAGTACAGAAACAAGCATCCAGAAAAACACACTGTCAGAAATGAAAGTACAACTTGGATGGTACCTGTTCAAAACACCACTTTTAGATAATAATGTGTACAATGTACAGTGCTAATACCATGCTTGGCATAAATGAGTACACCTCCTACTGAAAATTAATATTTTTATCTATTTCACATTGAATATGGATAATATACTTTGGTGCAGTTAAACAAAAATGAATAATTAAATAGTTATATTTGTTAAATTATGAATGTAGTCAACATCTTTAGGATAATCTTTAAAAAGATACTACATTATATTATATACATATGCATATTTTTAGGCCTTTCTGTTTAGACAGAAGTGTGTGTAGGTATAGTGTGTCCACAGTCATATTAGGGTGATATAAACACAATAAGTCTTTTTTTTTAAATTCCTGACGTTAAAGGTGCTGTATGTAAGTTTTTGACTCTTCTAAAGCATAAAAATACCATAATATGTGTGCAGATATTTAAGAAACATCCCAAGTGAACATACTTGTTTAACTGAAAAACAATGCTGAAGTCAGATATTCTGCTTTGAAAATGGGTTTTCCGTGCCGGAACTCTGTCTTTGTTTAGATAAATTTCATATGCACGATGCCAGTTTAGCCAATTATATGTCAGCACCCTGGGTTGCCTTGTTGGAAAACAGTGTATTTCATTCATTCATTCATTCATTCATTCATTCATTCATTCAGTAAGACTCTTGAAAGCATGCGTCCGTGACCAAAAGGAACAGTATGGGAGACAGATGCAGTTCCACATGAGGTTATTAATTAGCAAATTACATAAATATTACGAACGTAAGCATTAGGTGAGCAGGTTACATTGTAACCGCGTGTCCTAACAACACGCTGTGACGAGAGAGGCAGTGATCAGCTATTTGGCTGTTTGCACCAGACGAGACACGGCAGAAATGTAAATACAGCCTTTCAGAAGCACAGAATATGCACTCGCTCACGAAAAGGTAAGGTTTAGAATCTGTTTAATACATGTTAACCCACTTTAACATCAATGTAGATGCTGAATCACTCATATGTGTTTAGTTCTAAAGTTCAATTTCAGACGGTTTATTGTATTTTCAAGATCTGAGGTGAACTTTCTGCTTTCAGTATATGGCAACAAATGCCATGTAAAATGCATTCAAACTCGCATTGTTAGCATTTAGCACAGAATAAAGCACACAAGGCTTACCTGAGGTGATCTAGCTGTCATAGGTTTCTGTTGTTCAGCTGTGAGAAATAGAAGCCATTTCTAATATATCAATTCGAGGTGTTGGTTAGGACAAAAACTCCTTTTAATATGGAAAATATTCCCTCTATCGCGTGTCGTTGCTTTTATTTAGAACACAGTTTAAATCACTCGCTCCTGTACACAATCTGGCATCCCAGCGTACTTTTATTATGATCCAGGAGTGCAATACCTAGTTCAACCACTGGGTGTCAAACTTACATACTGCACCTTTAAAATAGGATCCAAATCCCTCCTATTTCGAGGCCCACCGCAATGTGACATAGGAGTGCGGTTTTCCCCGCCCACCAAATTGATTGACAGCTGTGTATTAACATGTCTCCATAGTAACGCGTATAATCATATCTACAAGACAGAACGTGCGCAAAGCAACTGGGATTAAAAGATCTGTTCAGCGCTCTGTGATCAGCAGCACCTCAAGAATGAGTTTTACAAGTTTAAAAACAGTTTCTAAAACAGTACATGTTTTTAATAAATACAATAAAGTCACTACGTAATTCATCACAACAGCCGCATAGTGTCAGTACAATTCTAAAAGAAGATGCTCCAATCCCAGTTTGTGGATGTTAAATCAGGTTTATTTTGTACATTAACGTAACGGATGTCCATACAGAAGTGGACATTAACGTGTATCCTGTCACATTTGCTGTGCAAAAACAGTGCCAAGTTGAATCTATGTATGCGTGGGTGTGTGTGCACGCAAACTTTATAACGACATTGTGTGTGACTCATCGTTGCAGAAAGGCTTGAATTAACTCTACAACAAATACATTGAATAACATTGGGAAAGTTCTTACTGTAGTAAGGGAGATCTGCGTCATTCTTGTCTGTCACTGTGCTGTTTATCTACGCGAGATCCAGCAGGTGAAGGCTACACCCTTCAGAGCAATAGAGAGGGAGATATTTATAGCTCTGACGCAAGTGGGAACGGTGGGCGGGGAGAACTAGCTCACTTGCATTAAAGGCAAAGAATTCTAATAGGTATAATAAATAATCTGATCGGTATTTTGAGCTGAAACTTTACAGAAACATTCTGGAGACAAAAAAGACTTATCTTAAATCTTGAAAAAGGGTAAAATAGGTGCCCTTTAAAAAATGTATTTAATATTTTCCCTTAACATAGTCAATGGGGTGTACAGGGGTGGGATTTTTGCACCATCATCTTCAAATATTTTGTTAGATTAGTGTCAAATTTGGCTTTGGTATTCCCTAATGTAATGTATATACACAAATCAACCATGTCCCAAAATCAGCAGCAAGGGGCGTGTCTAGTAAGGATAGACATGATTTTTGCTGCTTGTTCAAACTACGCATTTAAAATGAGCAGAAACAACACAATTCTGGAGATTTTATTGGGAAACTTAATTGGTTTATGTTCAATACACTTAAATTTGTTATGTTAACTTAAAATATTTGTGTTTAGACAACATAAATGAATTGTGGAATATGTGGAACCCTGCATTTTTTACAGTGTGTGTTTGTTTTGATGCTTGCAAATATCAATTTCATTTAGCAAAATTCACTTAATGTCCCATTATTAACCCTTAGAAATGTACCACCATAACAGATTTGTACTGTAATTTCTGAGGGTGTAAAGAATTATGCTTTCTATGCATAACAACAAACTATAAGAGTATTGTCAGATTGTTATATTAGGTGAACTGTCCCTTTAACACAAGCAGGCATGAGTAGAGAATTCACCACATGCATACAAATGAGATCAGATAACAATGAGTAGTGCATTTCGCAATCCGTGCACCAAATTATGCCTTGTTATCTTGTTACGAGGAATATGCCATGTGAATTTAGGAGATAATACAGAGGCATATTCCCTGAGATAAGGCTCAGTCCAAATGGCATCAGACTCACGTTGAGCTGAGAGCCGACCGACTGGCTGAGTAGTTCTGTGAGTGGCTTGTAATGGCTGGATGGCAACACAACCTCGTCTCGAAGCCGGAGATGCAGCCTCAGGGAACCCAGAGTACCTCTATGAGAGAAGAAAAGAATTGCAGCAATATTGCAGCAGTACACTGTAAAACCGACCAATAATGTTACATATAAATAGATGGTATTGCATGAGAAATGAGTGATGGAAATAACAAATTCTGAATAAAAATCCCTTCATTTGCAAAATAAAAGTTTTTACACTCGCTTGAAGTGTTTTAAGACTTAAAGTACAAATTTAATCAAAACTAACCATATATGTGTAAGCTCAAACTGCTAGGTTTGTGGTGAACAATTCATCTGTGCATGTCACTAAGAAAAAAAAATGGTTTGCCCTTGTAATCTAAAATTAAAATCTGAAAATGCACTTTTTTGTTTTCAGTTAAATACTCAGGTTACGTATGATCGTATGCAGGGCTTGACATTAACTTTTTTGATTACCAGCCACTTTTTCAATGTTATTAGCCACTCCGCATTTTCACTAGCCACAATTTTGTTATTTTTTGGAAAATATATTTTATATGCATACAGTCAGAATTATTAGCCCCCCTGAATTATTAGCCCCCCTGAATTATTAGCAACCCTCTTTATTTTTTTCCCCAATTTCTGTTTAACAGAGAGAAGATTTTCAACACATTTCTAAACATAATAGTTTAAATAATTCATCTCTAATAACTGATTTGTTTTATCTTTGCCATGATGACAGTAAATAATATTTTACTAGATATTTTTCAGACACTTCTATATAGCTTAAAGTGACATTTAGAGGCTTAACTAGGTTTATTAGGTTAACTAGGCAGGTTAGGGTATTTAGGCAAGTTAACTTAATTAACTTAAAGGGGCTAATAATTTTATCCTTAAAATGGCTTTTAAAAAATGAAAAACTGCTTCTATTCTAGCCGAAATAAAACAAATAAGACTTTCTTCAGAAGAAAAAACATTATCAGACATACTGTAAAAAATTTCCTTGCTCTGTTAAATATCATTTGGGAAATATTCAAAAAAGAAACAAAAATTCAAAAGGAGGCTAATAATTCTGACTTCAACTGTACATTTGACTTTGACATGCTAAAATTGATTTAGATTTTGTCTTATGTCCCCATGCATCCTTATTCATTTCACTTTTTGTGCGTCGTGTATGAGCTTGCTCAATGAGCATGAGCAAATGGGTCATGGTTTCATAGTGTTGTATTACAATTAGTTTTATTTCACATGACTCAGAGCTCAAAATGAAGGATTTACCAAATTTATCTCTGACCACACCAAACATGAATAATTATTTCTTAGCCACAAATTTTAAATGTGTAAAAACAAGCAAAATATAGCTGTATACTATACTTTTTATTTAACAAAACATTTCTAAAAAAAAAAAAACAATTGACATTTTAAAAATAATTATTGTCATGTATCTAAAATATGCACAGTAATCTGCCCTGGCTAAAGTTCCCAGATCAGCAGTTAACTACACATAAATGGTGAGTTAATCTCCAAAAATAACTGTAAGCAAAAGAAAACAGGTGAAAAACATACCATATGCGATAATGAAAGGATGATCTCACGCACACGGTTAATGTTAGGCCAATAATAATTTGTTCAAAGAATGGTTAAAGCGAAAGCAACCGGTGCTGCTTACAAAAAGACAAATCTGGAGCTCTTGAAAGGAGCAAGATTGTTGGGTGCATGAGCACAACTTTTTGTCTAGTCTATTTGAAAGAGAACCAGTTGTGTTTTCAGGCACGGTTTTACTTCATGCAGGGAAACGGGAGCGCATGTGAGTTTTAAACAGTCGTGCGCATCACATCAGCTGTTGGCGGGAGTGATCATCCTCTCATTCGGTATTCACCTGCTTTCTTTTGCTCGCGTGAACACAATTTTTTTTGTCAGTCGTGTTGCTTCTCGATTCTAAGATCGCATTTGGATGAATATTGGGCCACCCTGCTTTTAAGAAAACTACAATTTTAAAATTATTTTCAACCACCCAAATTGTCTAGTACGAGTGTCTGTCTAACCTGCCACAGCTAAAATCTACCCGCATTTGGCGGGTGTTAATGTCAAGCCCTCATCGTATGTAAGCTCGGGTTGCTTAATAAATACTCCCGTGCCTGAACTTGCCACGAGTGAGACTGAGAAAATGAAAGCACATCAGCACTGAGGATAAATCAGATGCTCAAGACATAATCTTTAAAATAGTGAGATATTAAAAATGTAGCAAATATATGACAGAGGTTTGTTATACAACAATTACAGTGGAGAATTAATTAAATCCTTATTTTCCATGTAGCGGAACAAATCATTACCGCACAGTTGAGTAGTGGACGGGCACAAACAAAAATATAATTCATATATTTTTCTTGGAAACAATATCTTTTTAAAACGAATTTAGTTTGGTATAATTTGTATCTCAATTTCAATGTGTTTTTTGATGGTCAGTTTACAAGAATAATGAATAACATTCGAGGTGAAGTGCTTCAAAACAAGTTCGCTATATGCTTCAGCGCCAAAACAGGTTTGTTAAATAAAATAATAATCTGGCCTAAATAAAGGTAAAGAGGCAACACAGTGGCACAGTGGGTAGCGCTTTCGCCTCACAGCAAGAAGGTTTCTGGTTCGAGCCTCGGCTGAGTCAGTTGACATTTCTGAGTGAAGTTTGCATGTTCATGTGGGTTTCCTCCGGGTGCTCCGGTTTCCCCCACAAGTCCAAAGGCCTGCGCTATAGGTGAATTGGGTAAGCTAAATTGTCCGTGTATGTGTGTGAATGAGAGTGTATGATCAGTGTTCATTTTGGTTGGACATTTGAATTTGTTATCTGTGATATATTAATTCTCCTCTTTCCAATGTATTGGTGTTACAAGAATCTATGGTTATTTGTGCTTTCAAAGGAAGAGCTTTAAATTGTAAGCTATATCAATTAATAAGTAATCTACAGCTGATATAGTTTTATGATGTAGTATGTTAAAAAATCTCGTGTGTCATTAATATTATACCATTGTAACACAAGTCACACTATCATTTGGGCTAATATAATTCCCATTAAAGTGTGACAGTATCTTACAAGTGACTTTAATTACCAATAAAGGGAACAATTCAATTCATTTAGATAATGTGACTTTGAACACTGCAGATTAATACAAACAACGACAGCATACTAAATGACAAATGAAGTCATTAAAACGGTAATACAAAGCAACTGCTTAATTGATTAATTCAGTCACAGTGATCTTAAACCAAGGCTAAACTAATTTAAACTCGTCAAACTGAGTTTTAGTGTTAGCAATACTATAGCACACACATTATTTACACAAAATGGCCAAAAAAATAACTACTAATTTTAAACGAATACTCCACTTATTTTACAAGTCACCTAGAGTTAAACAGTTGAGTTTTACCATGTTTAAAATCCATTCAGCTAATATCCATGTCTGAAAAAAGCCCTTTAAAGGGCACCTATGGTGAAAAATCTACTTTTGGACAGGCATATGTGTAGGTATAGTGTATAGACCGTCATATTGGGGTGATATAAACACACTCAGTCCTTTTTTTTCAATTTAACAACATAAAAATGGTGGACCAATTGGAGCGGTTTTGAGACCGACCGCAACTTGACGTAGGAGTGCGGTCCCCCCGCCCACCGAATTGATTGACAGCTGCGTATTAACATGTCTCTGTAGTAATGTGTACAATCATACCAACCACAGGACGTGCGCAAACTAAGCAACCGTAAATAAAAGTCTGTTCAGTTTGCTAGGATCATCCATCATCATCAAATGTGATCAAGAGTGAGTTTTACAAGTTTAAAATGTTTTAAAACAGTACATGTTTGTAATAAATTACAGCAATTTACTTCAGCTTTACTTCATCAACACAGCCGCATGTCAGAATAATTATAAAAGACGCTTCAATCCCGGTTTGTGGACGTTCAATCAGGTTTATTTTGTACTTTAACATAACAGATATCCATACAGAAGTGGATATTAACGTGTATCCTGTCACATTTGCATGCAAAAACAGTGCAAAGCTAATAGCGCTGTGTGTGTGCGTGTCCGCGCTATGTGTGTGTGTGTGTGTGGGTGTGTGTATTTGTGTGTGTGCGTGAACATTGTATCGACATTGTGTGTGACTGACTCATTCTTGCAACTCCACAACATGCATCAAATACTTATTGGTAAGATTCTTACTATAGTTTTTTCTCACAAACGTTACGTGAGATCTTATTCCTTCTTGTTTGTCTGTTGTCTGACGCAGCCGAGGTAGCTGCTGACAGGCACGTGCAAATGGTGGGCGTGAAGGACTAGCCTTAAAGGCGCAGTACATAAAAACCACTAGCTGATGCAAAATGCTACAAAATACAAACTTCTAAAAGGTATAATAAAAAATCTGATGGGTGTTTTGAGCTGAAACTTTACAGACACATTCTGGAGACACAAAAGACTTATATTAAATCTTGAAAAAGTGGTAACCTAGGTGCCCTTTAAGCTTAGCATTGATCATTGACTCAAATTAGACCATTAGTGTCAAGGTCACCTGCGATTCCAGCCTGTGCAGATCATTAACTGACTACAAATCTGCTGGTATATAGACTACAAATCCTGTCATGCAACACACACACACACCTGCTCCATGTCTCCATTAATTACACTCCCACAGCTGATGCTGCTCATGGACTGATTACACTTCACATATATACGGCTCACTTTGACACACTCTTTGCTGAGTCTTGTTATACGGAATGTGAACATTACGACATTTCCTTGCCTTGTCTTGCCGTTTTTGTGACCCTCGCCTTGTTTGTTTGTTTACGTTGCCTGCTTCCTGCCTGTACTTACCATCTGCCTGTTATTTGACTACGACTCTGGTTTTTCTGTGTACATCTGTACATCAGTTTGCCCCTGTGTTGACCAATGCTTGCCTGACAATCCTGCTAATAAACCCTGTGTTTGGATCCGCATTCCCTTGTCCAGTGTCACGTCACGCTACAATTAGCATCTTGCTTCAAAAAGGATTTCTAGTACACAAAGTAACTACAGACGAGTTAAGCTTTAAATAGGCATAGTATCAAAACTCTTTTTTGAGCGATATGCTAATGGTCTAATCTGATTCAATGATTTATGCTAAGCTAAGCTAAAAGTGCTCCCGCCAGAACCAGACATCGGCTGTATTCAAAAATAATAAAACTCAACTGTTTAACTCAAGGTGACTTATAAAATTAACATAATTTTTAAAAAGTGGAGTGTTCCTTTAAGAAAAATATAACAGTTCTGTTCTGGAAATGTACAAAAAATGGGTTTAGAATGACAAGTGGATGTGAAAATGACGACATAATCGTCCTTTCTGGGGTGAACTAACCCTTTGACCCGTCTATCCGCGTAATAAAACATTACTCACAAGTGAAAAAACACACAGAGAATCTTTTTCCAGGAAGTAAAGCGCTGCATGTCAGGCAAACAATATTACACAGAATGACTCCATTAAGCACACTTTTCTGTTCAGTGATACATAAAAAGCCAAACAGAACATGTTATTACTGTGAATGTGGGTGGCTGTATTTTCTAACTGTGTCATGATGGAACCGAAAATGAGGACGGTGTGATAGCCCAACTAAAAAACAAGCATTTGGAGACAATTTGGCTTCAAAATTAGTGTTTCACACTGAAAAAAAAAAAAAAAAAAAAAAAGTGGTCTTATGTTGCTCACAGCTGTACAATCCAGATACAACCTGCTCACAAACTCACTGCCCACACAGGCATCAACCAAACCTGCATAAAATTCACAGATGACTTGATTTGAAACACTCTGTGAGCAAAATACTACGAATAAAACCACAAAAAACACTCCACAGGGACATGAGTCAACTGTTTCAGTATATTTTGACATGATTACATGATGGTAAGGGAATAAAATAATATAGTATATGCATATACACTCACTGGCCACTTTATTAGGTACACCTTACTAGTACAGAGTTGGACCCCCTTTTGCCCTCAGAACTGCCTTAATCCGTCTTGGCATACTGTAGATTCAAGAAGGTACTTGAAATACTCCTCAGAGATTTTGGTCCATATTGATATGATAGCATCACGCAGTTGCTGCAGATTTGTCAGCTGCACATCCATGATGCAAATCTCCCGTTCCACCACATCCCAAAGGTACTCTATTAGATTGAGCTCTGGTGACTGTGGAGGTCATTTGAGTACAGTGAACTCATTGTCATGTTCAAGAAACTAGTCCGAGATGATTCCCGTTTTATGACATGGTGCGTTATCCTGCTCGAAATAGCCATCAGAAGATAAGTACACTGTGGTCATAAAGGGATAGACATGGTCAGCAACAATACTCATGTAGGCTGTGGCTCAATTGGTACTAATAGGCCCAAAGTGTGCCAAGAAAATATCCCCCACACCATTACACCACCACCACCAGTCTGAACCGGCAAGGCAGGATGGATCATTGTGTATGGATAGAGGCTCAGTTTCCTGTTCTTAGCTGACAGGAGTGGCAGCCGGTGGGGTCTTCTGCTGCTGTAGACCATCCGCCTCAAGGTTCAATGTGTTGTGTGTTCAGAGGTGCTCTTCTGCATACCTCGGTTGTAACGAGTGATTATTTGAGTTACTGTTGCCTTTCTATCACCTCAAACCAGTCTGGCCATTCTCCTGGGCATTTGCGCTCACAGAACTGCGCTCACTAGATCATTTCTGTTTTCGGACCATTCTCATTAAACCCTAGAAATGGTTGTGCGTGAAAATCCCAGTAGATCAGCAGTTTCTCAAATACTCAGACCAGCCTGTCAGGCACCAACAACCATGCCACATTCAAAGTCACTTAAATTCCCTTTCTTCCCCATTCTGACACTCAGTTTGAACTGCTGCAGATCATCTTGACCATGTCTACATGCCTAAATGCATTGAGTTGCTGCCATGTGATTGGCTGATTAGAAATTTGCATTACAAGCTGTCGGACAGGTGTACCTAATAAAGTGGCCGGTGAGTGTAAAATATATATTCATTCATTGATTCATTTTCTTTTCGCCTTAGTCCCTTTATTAATCTGGGGTCGCCACAGCGGAATGAACCGCCAACTTATCCAGCATGTTTTTACGCAGCGGATGCCCTCATACACTACGGACAATTTAGCTTACCCAATTCACCTGTACCGTATGTCTTTGGACTGTGGGGGAAACCGGAGCACCCGGAGAAAACCCACGCGAACGCAGGGAGAACATGCAAACTCCACACAGAAACGCCAACTGATTCTTGCTGTGAGGCGACAGCACTACCTACTGCGCCACTGCATTGCCTGTAAAACATATATTTTTAAATAAAATGTTCATACATGTTGGAGTCATATTTGTAATTTGATTTTAACTCTTACTTTTAATAGTTTAATGGATATTAGAATTAGATCTACTACAGTTACATATCAAATATGAACTTACTTTAAAGCAGGGGTGTCCAAACTCGGTCCTGGAGGGCCGGTGTCCTTCTGAGTTTAGCTCCAACTTGCCTCAATACACCTGCCAGGACGTTTCTAGTATATCTAGTAAGAGCTTGACTAGCTGGTTTAGGTGTGTTTGATTAGGGTTGGAGCTAAACTCTCCAGGACACTGGCTCTCCATGACCGAGTTTGAATACCCCTGCTTTAAAAGGATAATCCAGCAAAAAACAAACGAAATACTCACCCTATACTCACATTAAAGTGCTTCCAAATCTTTTTGCGTTTCTTTCCTCTGTTGAACACAAAAGAAGATATTTTGAAGAAAGCTAAAAACCTGTAACTATTGACTTACATAGTAGGAAAAACAAATACTATGAAAGTCAACGGTTACAGGTTTCCATCTTTCTTCAAAATATCTTCTTTTGTGTTTAACAGAGGAAAGAAATGCAAACAGGTTTTTGAACAACTGAAGGGCGAGTAAATGATCACAGAATTTTCATTTTGGGGTGAACTGTCCCTTTAAAGCTCACAGATAGACCGATTTTGAGAATGTGAAATATTCTATGGCTGCATAGATAGATGAATTTCCCTGTTATTGAAGGACTTTTCTGGCAATTCATGTTTTTATTAACTTTTATTAACACGTTTTGTATGAAACTTATGATAAATTTAAGCTTTTTTGTCAAATATTGGCACAGTCATCAAACAAACTGAGTACTGTACCACAAATCATAGTAAATCCTGATGTTTTAATTAAACCATTTTATCCCATTAACTTTGGCTCTGAAAAAGAAACTCATCCAAATGCATATACAATAAGGTCAACCACAAAAACACAAAACTCTCCATGCATTTTCAATGCTAAGGCCTCACTGAATGTCTTTAGTAAATCCAGATAAATGTTTTTTAACAGTAAGAGCAGGTTATCACAGTTCCCTGTTAGTAAATCTTGCCCTATTTTGACTTAAAATACTGCCCCCTAACTCATTAGGTTTTGAAACAGAGTTAAATATATCTGTCTTGTCCTATCACCATGCAAACAGAAACCAATCTTGTGTTTACTCAACCACAGTTATCTGTACTCCTAACAGCCTAATCTGTGCTGTCATATTGTAAATACTAACATGACCTATTTTGATTGCTTGCTTTTCTATGTAGAACTCACAAACCACATGGTATGACTGGAGGAAAGCTACAAGAGCTGCACCTTGTTGACTAATTGCATGTAATCACATCTAAAATGAATTTCTGTTGTTACATCTGCTTTCCCAATACTGGGTTGCGGCTGAAGCGGCATCCGCTGGGTAAAGCATATGCTGGAATAGTTGGCGGTTCATTCTGCTATGGCGACCTCTGATAAATCAGAGACTAAGCCAAAGGAAAATGAATGAATGAATGTTACATCTGGAATTGTATTATACTACTTAGCAATAATTAACCCACTCATACTACTAAGTCTGGCCCTAACCTTAACCCATATACCCATAACACTAAACCTAGACCTAATCTTAGCCCTAAAGCCTACCTACAGTACACCACAAAACCTGTCGCTAACCTTCACCAACCAATATAGCAACCCATATCTCCAAACCTCTCCTTAATATCAATCCAACACATACTATTACACCAACATGTTTCTTAAGAGATAGTTTACTCAAAATAAAAAATAGTTTACTCAAACTTTACTTGTTCCAAACCGGAACTTCTGTTCACCAAAAAAGATGATATTTTAAAGAAATCTGCAAACCTGTAACCATTGAATTCAACTGTACTTTTTCCATACTATGGATGTCAGTGGTTACAGGTTTCCAGCTTTCTTCAAAACATCTTCTTTAGTGTTCACTAGAAAAAAAGAAACTGGGAGACCACTTTCACCTCATTTTTGTGTGAACTATCCCTTTAAACCTACCCATACAACAAAATTGTCCCTAACCTTAACCAAACCTTAACCTACTTATATACCACTAAACCTTTCCCTAAGCTTTAACCAGTGCAAATAGAGCAGACCACCATTGAAAAGTGTCAGGGGCCCCAAAAAAGGGACAAACTCGGTGGTTTTCTGTTTATTTTAAGGTCGTGATGGTATATTTCCTTGTTGTTTGTTTAATTAAACCCTAATAATTTGAAGAATTGCACAATTAAAATTACATGAAAGTTATTTTAATTCCATCTTAGTAAGAGTTACTCTCAAAACAACACATTTAGCGGACATTAAAATAACTCCCCTGATACGTTTCTGTTGTGATCTGAGAAATTTGCAGCACTTCCATTTCAATTTTTAATTTATCAACAACAATAACAAAATAACAACAGTAATCTAAATTTTGGAGAAATATAAATGAAATATATATATATATATAAAAATAAATAATAAAAGCAAATATATCATTGACTGTATTATTATTATTATTTTTATTATTATTAATATATTATTCTGTATTTCCACAGGTTTTGAGAATTTGCTCGCAAGTATGTTGTCAAATTGATGAAGATGTTTTTTCATTTTTGGGGTGTTTTCATATTTGCATGTGTTTTCTTAATTCGTTGCACATTTCAGCTCTCTCGACCACCGTATAAAGTGCGACCAAACGTAAATGTTATTTTTGCCAATATTAGTTTCTATAGATGGTACTTTTTTCACTTTTTCTTTTTTTCTTTTCCCTCCATCTATTTATTTGTTTATTTTATTATTCTTTTCCTATTTAAATATTTATTTATTTACTTATCTAATAATTGATTAGCTCACTTATCTGTTATTACTCTTTATGATCTGCTTTTGTAGTCCGTTGGTACTGCAATGTCACAAAATCTTTACTAATTTGCTTCTAACTTGCTACTAAACTTGCTACTAATTGACACATTGTACATTCCTGATAATGTTGAATAAACGGTAACACTTTATTTTTATGGTCCGTTTGTTGAATATAACTTACATTGCATCTACATGCCAACTAATTCTCATTAGATTATAAGTAGACTGTTAGGTTGGGGTTAGGGTTAGTGCAAGTTACTTGCAAAGTTTCTTATAGTCAGTTAAATGTCTGTCGATGGAGCAGTATCAGCAGATATTAAGCAGACAGTCTACTAATACTCAAATGGACCATCAAAATAAAGTGTTACAGAAATAAGTTATTTATAACAGATTGAATTAGTTTTTTTTAATAGTTTTAAAATGTTTTAATTATATTAATTTTGTCATTCACATTGCTTCATGGCCTTGCAGTTTATCGTCCGATTTTCATACACTTCTTTTCTTTAAATCAGTTTATAATGACATGCATCATCTTGTAGCTGGTATATTTCATAGCTTATAATGCTTTAATAAACGTTTTAAAAATCTCTTTTGGAAAACAAATGGAAAAAAATACATATGGCGATATTGAAAATGACCTATGCTGCTGTTCAAATGTTTGGGCTTGCTATTGGCATAGCGCACTAAGTCCCCATTCATTTGATTACAAAAATACATTATAGACATTAATATTGTTTATCAGTTTAATATAGAAAAAAATATGAATTTACAGCATCCAATATTTAAGACAGAGGAACATTATTGTTTTAATATTCTAATACAGCCAGCTTTGCTATATAGAGAACAAAAACAATAAAAATATTTACATTTTATATAACTATGCTAAAATATATTGTATAACGTCATTGCAATTTTATTTGCAAAATTGGCAGATTTAGTCTGCTTTGAATATGCTGATGCACAACCGTCTGTTCCAGCTAAACAGTTTTTACTTTTTTTTTTTTCCTGCACTGACCAGATTTAAAACAACAAGATGGGAATTAAAATGTCACAGCCAATCCTGAACAAAGGATTATTTGATTGTAGGGTTATTTCCCCCCTACATTCAATAACAAAAAAGCATTGTTTGATAATCATCTCCGAATCCTTATGTCCCTATAAATATCTGCATCCTCTGAGACATCATTTTATTATTATTATTACTTTGTGTGTATGTCCCATAAGTAATTTGTCATATATATATTTTCATTTAGGAAGTCTTTTTTATTATTTACTCTGATCTGATGTCATCCTGATGAAAAGTTTCCCATTAAGCTCCTATAATCTCTCGCTCCCTCTGGGTTATCCGCTCTCATCTCTGTGAACAAATCAAGCTGTTGTTGTTTTTGTTTATTTTCTCTTTCTCCTCTTTTCACTCCCTCACCGTCTTCTTCCTGATTGGATTTTTGACGGCCCACCATCTGTTGCCTGCTGTTCAGTGACTGGCTGTTATGGTGGCACTCGCCACACACACACACACACACACACACACATACTGTACTCACTGCCAATTCCCACTTTCCCTCGAGTATTACCCATCTTTATAGTGAGAGAGCATGTGGTGTATGAAGGAACTGCATGTACAAGTTACAAAATAATCATCTATTATCATCTCCATTGCAATATATATACAGTTGAAGCCAAAATGATTAGCCCTCCTGTGAATTTTAATTCAAATATTTCCCAAATTATGTTTAACAGAGCAAGGATTTTTTCACAGTATTTCCTATAATATTTTTTCTACTGGTGAAAGTCTTATTTCGGTTAGAAAAGCAGTTTTTATTTTTTTTAAACTATTTTAAGGTCAATTTTATTAGCCCCCTTAAGCAATACTTTTACTAGTGTCTTGAAAAATATCTAGACTTCAACAGAGTGTACAAATCTTGATGGTTCTATGGGTTTTGTCTATCCAAACTGATCTTTATTTTGTATTCTCTATTGGATTCAAGTCAGGTGATTGGCTGGGCCATTCTACAGCTTGATTTTCTTTCTCTGAAAGAGAGAGTTTTGATAGTTTCCTTGGCTGTGTTTTGGATCATTGTCTTGCTGAAATCTTGCTGAAGATTTCAGCTGCTGTCTGGGCTTTCCTTGCCTTTCTATACCTTTCTTTCTTCATGTGTTCAATACTTTTCCCTGCGTCATTTCATTTTATTACACAAAACTTAATTTGTAAACTAAATAGATTTGTTTTCTTTGTATATATGTATTTCTTCAGTAGTTATTAACATCTGGTGAAAATTTCAAGTCAACCGCACCTCTAGAAGTAGGTTTTCTGAGAAAAATGGTGACGTGTTCAATACTTATTTTCCCCGCTGTATGTTTTGTGACATGTTTATTCGGTAACACTTTATTTTGATGGTCTATTTGAGTATTAGTAGACTGTCTGCTTAATATCTACTGATACGGCTCCTTCAAAAGAAATTTAACTGACTATAAGAAACTTTGCATGTCAACTTACACTGACCCTAACCCCAACCTAACAATGTACTTATAATCTAATGAGAATTAGTTGGCATGTAGATGCAATGTAACATATATTCAACAAACGGACCATCAAAATAAAGTGTGACCAATGTTTATAATGTCTTTTTTTTAATCAAATGAATGCAGACTTGGTGCGCTATGCCAATACCAAACCCACACATTTGAACAGCAGCATGTACATCTCTGTGTCTATTTTTCCTATTTGTTTTCCAAAAGAGATATTTTAAATGTTTATTAAAGCATTATAAGCTATGAAACATACCAGCTACAACGTGACGCATGTCATTGTAAACTCATTTAAAGAAAAGAAGTGTATGAAAATCAGACGATAAACTGCAAGGCCATGAAGCAATGTGAACGACAAAATTAATAGTAGGTAGTGTAATGCTGTGTAGTGTAGTGCTGTCACCTCACAGCAAGAAGGTCACTGGTTCGAACCTCGGCTGGGTCAGTTGGGGTTTCTGTGTAGAGTTTGCATGTTCTCCCTGCGTTCGCGTGGGTTTCCTCCGGGTGCTCCGGTTTCCCCCACAGTCCAAAGACATGCGGTACAGGTGAATTGGGTAGGCTAAATTGTCCGTAGTGTATGAGTGTGAATGGGTGTGTATGGATGTTTCTCAGAGATGGGTTGCAGCTGGAAGGGCATCCGCTGCGTAAACCATGTGCTGGATATGTTGGCAGTTTATTCCGCTGTGGCGACCCCGGATTAATAAAGGGACTAAGCCGAAAAGAAAATGAATGAATGAATGAATAAATAACTTATTTCGGTAACACTTTACTTTGATGGTCTATTTGAGTATTAGTAGACTGTCTGCTTAATATCTGCTGATACTGCTCCCTCAACAGACATTTAACTGACTATAAGAAACTTTGCAAGAACATGTTAACTTGCACTAACCCTAACACCAACAATCTACTTATAATCTATTGAAAATTAGTTGGCATGTAGATGCAATGTAACTTAAATTAAACAAATGGACCGTCAAAATAAAATGTGACCCTTATTTCTATATGAGGTCGATAATAGCACCAAAACATTGCTGGGCTCAAAGTAAAACAACTTGTTGCTTCAGGGGTGAGGGTGGGTTTACCATGACCAATGTGATGAACAGAAATTGAAAACAGAATTGAAAACACAATTATAAATAGCAGAAAAATTGAATGCTAAACATCTTATTATCATTTAATATTAGTAATAAATTTCGTCTATAAACAAAACTCATTATTATCGCTTGTAAATTCTATGACTAGAACTAGTTTCCATTCAGCGAAACTAGCACCAGGTTCATGCTGATGGAAAAGGTATAACAGGTCCGTCTTAGTAACTGTGAAAATCAATTTGAAAAATATCACAAGTCTGAAGAGACAAAAAGAGGCTAACCAAACCATTTCAGTTCTCAATAACTTCAACTGTGTGGCCCAAAAAATATAATGTACATCAATGGTGACCAATGGTTCTCAAAATATATTCTGTAATGTTCACTCTTAAAGGAATAGGTCAACCTAAACTAAAAATTACCCCATAATTTAGTCTCTTAAGGCATCCCTGTATACATGACTTTCTTCTGTCAGACGAACAGTCAGAGTAGTTTTAAATTTAACATATGATGCAAGACGTATTTGCAGTGTAACACTGTGTCCTAACTACATGCGATGCAACAAGATTTCAGTGCACGAAACATTTAAATACCAGCCGTTCATTTAAATACAAGCGACTGCACTCCTAGCAAAATAGTAAGGGTTATAATCTAATTATTACATATTTAACCTATTTAACCTTATTAAATAGACATAGGCTGATTACTGATGTTCTTGATTTGCAGTCACAGACTTTCATTTTCAAACCGTTATTTAATTTTTAAAATCTGAGGTGAACTATCTGCTGCTGCTTTCAGTGGTATGGTAATAAATGTCACATAAATGGTGCTCAAACTCACATTGGTAGCATTTAACACTGAATAAAGCAAATCCTCTGTACCTGAGGAGATAATTGCCATAGTAGTTTATGCTGTTGATTTGCCCCGACATTGCTGAAATGGAAACTGTTTCTAAATTATAAATTTTGCACGTCGCTATTGCGGATTGTTAGGACAAACAATCAAGATATCTTTTATTGGATGTCGTGGCACTATATGTCGCATGTAGTTAGGACATAAAGAGTGTAAGAGTAAGAGTAATATACTGTATAATGTTATATAGTAACGCCAAGCCTAATGCGGATTGTATTCTAAAAAACATAACTGCCCAACTCACTGCAGAATTAAATGTGTGTCACAAACACGAGGGAACCCAATTGTAAGTGTAACAAATATTTATTGAACTGGAATCAAACCAGAGTTCAAGAGTAGAATTAAAGTTCGTTGATAAACAGGCAAGTGGGGTAGATCAATGATGAATCTCTCATAGGAATCGACAACGCTCAATAGCGGAAACAATCTATAGGTTAGTAGAGGAGTAAAACAGGTCAATGGTGAATCTCTCAATCAAGCACAGCTCATCAGCAGCATAGTGCGAGTTGTCGTGAAGACAGAGTCCAAATGTATAAGTCACACCGCAAACTCACCACCAGCAACATCAACGATGAGAGCCTGACAGGACACAGACAGGAACATGAACAACAATGAACTGACAACGTGAAACAAGAACGCTGAACAGATATAGGTGCAGTAATGCGCTGCACCTGTGGTGTGCTGATTAACAGCTGAGTGGTGCTGAGCAACAGCAGTGCTCGTGACCACCCATCTGATGACATGTAAACACAACAGACAGCCACGCAGTGAAGACACACACACATATACACGTACACATATATAGATGCACACATACCCAAGAGGAACAGACAGATCCACAACCGTGACAATGTGCACCTCACCAAAACTATTCGTCAGGAATAGTGGCCAGGCTGCTACAGCAAACTTTGGTCAATGATGCCAATACCAAATGTCAGTTTCAAAGGTGCCAGCAGTGAAAATCTTGGGCTTTGGACAATGTGAAACATGTACACTACTAATAACTTGACTTCTAGTTGATCATTTGAAATCAGAAGTGGATTAAATGAAAGGTAAAGGCCTCTAGATTACACTTATTTTACCAAAATAAAATATGATCATGCCTTGATTTTTAATTAGTTAATTAGGTCAGTAAGTTCTGATTTTTCTGAGACAAAAGTCTTGTTACTTAACATAAATAATGTACAGTATAGAATATAAAGTCATGGTGCAGTGGAAAAAGAATTAATATTGTGTTTGACTCCCATGAGCTTGGACGACTGCATCCATCTCTGCAATGGCTCAAATAACTTATTAATAAAGTCATCTGGAATGGCAAAGAAAGCCCAGAGTTCATAAAGATTCTTTGGATTAATTTTCAATGCCTCCTCCTTCCTTTTACCCCAGACATGCTCAATAATGTTCATGTCTGGTGACTGGGCTGGCCAATCCTGGAGCACCTTGACCGTCTTTGCATTCAGGAACATTGATGTGGAGGCTAAAGTATGAGGAGCGCTCTCCTACTGAAGAATTTGCCCTCTCCTGTGGTTTGTAATGTAATGAGCAGCACAAATGTCTTGATACCTCAGGCTGTTGATGTTGTCATCCACTCTGCAGATCTCTCGCTTACATACTGGATGTAACCCCAAACCATGATTTTTCCTTCACCAAACTTGACTGATTTCTGTGAGAATCTTGGGTCCATGTGGGTTCCAACAGGTCTTCTGCAGGATTTGTGTTGATTGGGATGCAGTTCAACAGATGATTCGTCTAAAAAAAATCGACCTTCTGCCACTTTTCCAAATGATCAACTAAAAGTCAAGTTATTATTTGTTGCTCTTACAACTGGGATCGATGACAAGACTTTTGTCAGGTAGTGTATTGTTCTCTGATGAGTCCACCTTCACTGTCTTTCCGACATCCGGGAGAATGATGTGGAGAGCAAAATAAGCATACCACCCAGACTGTTGCACGCCCAGAGTGAAGCATGGGGTGGATCCGTGATGGTTTGTGCTGGAATGTCATGGCTTTCCCTATAGGCCTTGTTAAAGATAAGGTTCATAAAAGGAAACATAACAAACAAACAATGGGCAAAGTTCTCTAACTTAATTATTTATTAACACAAAACTACTCAAAAGAACATTCAAACAATAAGAGACGGGTAGCCCAACAACATATGAAATAAGTAACCAAACAAACACAAAGCAGGTTGGGACTCCCACACCAAGATAAAGTGTAAAAAGGAAGTACAAGGGACAAGTCACCATCTTCTGTGGTAAAAAAAAACTGTACGCTAAGTGGTTCCCGTGAGATGCCTCCATTTCCAGAGTTTCCGCTATGAATGCATCTTAATTCACGTGTTATTCATCTAGTCAAAGGTCAGTCAAGATGTTGTCTAGAATGCACATTCGCCAGCTAATAGAAGTCAGTGATTCCTTCCTTCCTTCCTTAGTTGTTCAGTCCTTCCTTGAATCCTTTATTCATTTGTTCCTTCCTTCGTTTCACCCTTCATTGTTCGCTCATTCATTCGTTCATTCATTTTTTTGTTCCTTCCTTCATTAGCTCCTTTGTTCATTCATTCATTCATTTGTTCGTTCGTTCGTTCCTTCCTTAGTTTGTTCAGTCCTTCCTTGAATCCTTCCTTCATTCATTTGTTCCCCTTCGGGAGGGGAACTTCAATGCTATGTGGAAAAACTTCCACTATGGGGATTTCGTCAGAATCCAATCATCTGAAAGAGTATAAAAACGGGCCAATGAAATGCCAATGAGTTGGCAGCGTCAGCGTGCACAGCTGTCTTGAATGACAATCAGTGTGGCATAAAAGGCTAGCATGTGCTCAGCAACGCTATCCTTTTCGCTTTCAGAGCCTTTCACAAGTTTCTGAGAGAGTTGCTGAGGGTTCTCCAACCTGTCTACACAGAGAGAGAGATTGAGAGCTGTTCTCCCGGTCCAGAGTGCGTTTACGCTGCGGCAGACGGTCGAGCTGGGTCTTCTCTCCCTTGCCTGGCGTCCTTTGGGTCCGGTCCTCAAACTGAGCGGTTTGTATAGGAAGCAAGCTTCCCTAAAAGAGCAACACGGTCGTGCAGTGCGTCTTTTTAAAGATGTCGCTCCGACCGTGCGTTTCTGGATGTGGTGGTTCCCTGTCCTCGGATGATGGGCACGAGCACTGCGTGGCATGTCTGGGGGTCCAGCATGTCAATGCGGTGCTCGCGGGCAGTGCATGCCGTCATTGCGACGTCATGTCTGTTGCGCAGCTAAGATCGCGGCTCGCTCTTGTAAAAGGGCGACCCACCCCAGTTGTCCCCCGCTCTGCGGTTGGCACTCGGGCAGATCTGAGGGTTACGGTGGGAGCTAATCCGCCGCCTTCGGGCTCGCGGACCTCTCATTCCTCAGCGCGCTCCATCCAAGCTTCGAGTGAAGGAAGCGGTCCATCTTCACGGATGGTCGCCCTTTCACTCGATGACACCGAGGACCAGATGTCCATCAATGCATCGGAGGGTGGGCTATCATTATCCGACGAGGATCCGAACCCGCTCCCTCCCTCCGGGGTTGTGAGCGTGGCTTCGGATCCAGAAGCGGATATGCTGGCCGTGCTTTCCCGGGCTGCTTCGGCCGTGGGTTTGGAGATGGTTTATCCCCCAGCCCCGCGGCCGGACCGACTAGATGGGTGCTACGTGGAGGACAAAAAGGCGAAGCCTTCTAAGCCTCCCGTCCCCTTCTTCCCGGAAGTGCACAGTAGGCTCACGCAGTCTTGGAGGGCACCTTTCTCTGCCCGATCTGCGTGCGCCTCCGCCCTCACCACCCTGGATGGTGGAGCAGCCAGGGGGTACGAGGCGATTCCCCAGATTGAGCGCGCCATTGCGGTCAACCTATGTCCGCGTGGCGCCTCTTCCTGGAGGGGTCAGCCCCGTCTCCCGTCCAAGGCTTGTAGGTTATCTGCCTCCCTCGGAGCCAGAGCCTACAAAGCCGCGGGCCAGGCTGCTTCCGCCTTGCATGCTATGGCCACCTACCAGCGCTACCAAGCGCAGGCGCTAGCCCAGCTGCACGAGGGTGGTTCCGACCCAGGCCTGCTCCATGAGCTCCGCACCGCAACCGACTATGCTCTGCGTACCACCAAGTCGGCTGCGTGTGCCCTGGGAAGGTCGATGGCCACACTAGTGGTCCAGGAACGCCACCTCTGGCTAAACCTGGCAGATATGCGCGATGTTGACAAAGTCCGCTTTCTTGACTCGCCCATATCCCAGGCTGGCCTGTTCGGCGACACCGTCGGTGAATTCACCCAGGAGTTCACGGCGGTGAAGGAGCAGTCGGATGCGATGGGCAAAGTCATCTATCGGCGGGACCGTAAGACCGCTCCCCCCGCTGTACCATCCACCTCCGCTGCTCCTCGCCGAGGGCGCCCGCCTGCGGCCACAAGACCTGCTCTCGCGCCCCCGCCTGCGCCTCCGGCCAAGCGGCAGCGCCGAGCATCCCGCAGGCAGCCAGCGCCCCCGCCCCAGGGCGCCGCTAAGTCCGGTAAACGGACCGCGAAGCGTCCCTGAGACGGGCCATCCGGAGAGGAGGGAACTTGCTCTTTCCCCGGCGGAGGGCCGGGCCCCACAAATAACACCAACGGCGTTTTTCAACGCCACGCAAATTCCAAAGAAAGAGCATTTTTCCACCTCCCCGGATGTGACTGCCCGAACACTGCCAGCTTGGGACGCTATGCCTTCCAGCTCGCAGGATCGGTGCGTTTCGCCAGTGGCTCACGGAGCGCAAGAGAACGGTCTCCTTTCTCTTCCCCTCCTGACCACCCCTCCGGAGTATGGGTGCGAGACGAGAGTGAATCTCTCGCCTCCTGCTCTCCCGCGGGACCCCAGTGCTTCCCGGTTGAGCCCACCCGCTCCGTGCTGCCCCACCGTTGGTACGTCAGCGATCGTGCGAATGAAGCCGCTAGCGATGGCTCTGCCTGCCTGGTTAGCGCGGGCCAGCCCATCGCGGTGGCTCATCCGCACGATCAGACTCGGCTACGCGATTCAGTTCGCGAAACGGCCTCCCAGGTACACGGGTGTGTATTTCACCAGGGTCAGCCCTGTGTCCGCCCCTGTCTTGCGAGAGGAGATTGCTGTCCTCCTGGCGAAGGATGCAATCGAGCCGGTCCCTCCAGCCGAGATGGAGCGCGGGTTCTACAGCCCGTACTTCATCGTACCCAAAAAGAGCGGTGGGCAACGACCAATCCTAGACCTGCGCGTTTTGAACCGTTGTCTTCACAAGCTGCGGTTCAGAATGCTCACGCAGAAACGCATCATCCGATGTGTTCGTCCTCAGGATTGGTTTGCAGCAATAGACCTGAAGGACGCGTATTTCCATGTTTCCATACTTCCACGCCACCGGCAGTTTCTGCGGTTTGCGTTCGAAGGCCGAGCATGGCAGTACAAAGTCCTCCCCTTCGGGCTCTCTCTGTCTCCGCGGGTTTTCACCAAACTCGCGGAGGGTGCCTTAGCGCCCCTTCGACTCGCAGGCATACGCATACTCAATTATCTCGACGACTGGCTGATTTTAGCCAGCTCGCGGGATCAATTGATTACGCACAGAGACAAGGTGCTCCGGCACCTCGACCTGTTGGGGTTTCAGGTCAACCGAGAAAAGAGCAAACTCGCACCCGTGCAGAGGATCTCTTTTCTCGGGTTGGAGCTGGACTCGGTCACCATGACGGCGCGCCTCTCACGAGAGCGCGCCGGGCTGATGCTGAACTGTCTGAGGGAGTTCGACAGAAAAAAGGTGGTCCCCCTGAAATTGTTTCAGAGGCTCCTGGGGCATATGGCATCCGCAGCTGCGGCCACGCCGCTCGGATTGCTCCATATGAGACCACTGCAGCATTGGCTTCACGATCGAGTCCCCAGACGCGCATGGCACGCGGGCACACACCGAGTGACTGTCACTGCGCTGTGTCGCCGCACCCTCAACCGCTGGAGGGACCCCTCCTTCCTACGGGCCGGAGTGCCCCTGGGACAGGCGTCCAGGCATGTCGTCGTCTCGACGGATGCTTCCAGTACGGGTTGGGGGGCCGTGTGTTGCGGGCATGCGGCTGCGGACCTATGGAAGGGAACCCAGCTGCATTGGCATATCAATTGCCTAGAGCTGTTGGCAGTGTTGCTCGCCCTGCGCCGTTTTTTACCGGTGCTCAGAGGGCAACACGTACTGGTCAGGACGGACAGTACGGCGACGGTGGCGTATATCAACCGCATGGGGGGTATACGCTCCCGCCGCATGTCTCAGCTCGCTCGCCGTCTGCTCCTCTGGAGTCATACGCGGCTCAAATCGCTGCGCGCCATTCACATCCCAGGCGAGCTCAACCGTGCAGCCGACGGGCTCTCACGGCAGCTTCTAGTCTCGGGAGAATGGAGACTCCACCCCGAGTCTGTCCAGCTGATATGGGCGCACTTCGGGGAAGCCCAGGTCGACCTGTTTGCTTCCCCCGAGAACGCTCATTGCCAGTGGTTTTTTCCCTGACCGAGGGCTCCCTCGGCACGGATGCACTGGCCCACAGCTGGCCTCAGGGCATGCGCAAATATGCGTTCCCCCCAGTGAGCCTACTCGCGCAGTTACTGTGCAAGGTCAGGGAGGACGAGGAGCAGGTCTTGCTAGTTGCGCCTCTCTGGCCCAACCGGACCTGGATTTCAGAACTCTCCCTCCTCGCGATAGCCCCCCCCCTGGCAGATCCCGTTGAGAGAGGACCTCCTCTCTCAGGGACAGGGCACCATCTGGCACCCTCGTCCAGATCTGTGGAACCTCCACGTGTGGTCCATAGACGCGAGGAAGACTTAGGTAACCTACCGGTGGCGGTGGTTAATACCATCACTCAGGCTAGAGCACCCTCTACGAGGCATGCCTACGCCCTGAAGTGGAGTCTATTCACTGAATGGTGTTCTTCTCGCCGAGAAGACCCCCGATCTTGCCAGATCAGTGTTGTGCTTTCTTTCCTTCAGGATAGGTTGGAGCGGAGGCTGTCGCCCTCCACACTGAAGGTTTACGTGGCCGCTATCTCCGCTCATCATGACGCGGTGGACGGCGGCACCGTGGGTAAGCATAACCTCGTCATCCGGTTCCTCAGAGGTGCGAGGCGAATATTCCCCCCCCGCCCCCCTCTTATGCCCTCTTGGGATCTCACTGTAGTGCTCACGAGCCTACGGGAGATCCCTTCGAACCACTCGACTCAGTATCCTTGAGATTTCTGTCCCTGAAGACAGCTCTGCTGGTCGCGTTGGCTTCGATTAAGAGGGTAGGGGATCTGGAGGCATTTTCGGTCAGTGACTCGTGCCTGGAATTCGGGCCGGCCTACTCTCACGTTGTCCTGAGACCCCGGCCTGGATATGTGCCCAAGGTTCCTACCACACCGTTTAAGGACCAGGTAGTGAGCCTGCAAGCGCTGCCCCCGGAGGAGGCAGACCCAGCCCTTTCATTGCTGTGTCCTGTCCGCGCTTTGCGGACTTATGTGGACCGTACTCAGAGTTTTAGATCCTCTGAGCAGCTCTTTGTCTGTTATGGTGGTCGGCAGAAGGGAAGTGCCGTATCTAAACAGAGGTTGGCCCACTGGATAGTGGATGCCATCTCCCTCGCTTACCTGAGCCAGGGCGAGCCGTGTCCCCCAGGAGTTAGAGCACACTCCACTCGGAGCGTTGCCTCCTCTTGGGCGTTAGCACGCGGCGCCTCTCTTACAGACATCTGTAGAGCTGCGGGCTGGGCGACACCTAATACATTTGCTAGATTTTACAATCTTCGAGTGGAGCCGGTCTCCTCAAGGGTGTTGGGAAACCCCGAGTCATGAGGAAAATCGGTAGGTGTTGTAAACGTTTGCTGCGCCTCTCTCTCTAACACAGAGATCCGTGCGCCTTTTTTACTTTGCCAGTCGAGTTCCCCGCTTGGCGAACCCTGCAGAGTTCCTCCGAGGCCCCCACCACCTGACTCAGCGGAGGAGTCAGGCGATGGCCCGTTACGTTGTAGGTATGCCCGCTGGTCATCCCGCGTTCTGGGTATAGGTGCCTGCTATGTGTGATCCCCGCTGGCGATCCCATATGCTCACTCAGCCACGATGTAGTTCCCCCCTCCGGGGCGGACTCGTGTCTTCCCTCCCCGCTAACCATCTTCATATGTGCACTCCCCCTTCTCAGGGCTAGTCCATATACAACTTGCCACCAGGTCTCCCCTCTCCGGGCAGCAGGTGGCCTCCGCAGCGTCCTCCCTATCGGGACTGAACGCTTTCCCAACGTACTGTCGTATCTAAAATTCCTAGAAATTAACTAGGTGTATCTTACGACTCCCCGAAAAGTATATCTAAACCAGAAAAGGTAAGTAGGGTAAGTAAGGGCCAGGGGACACGTTGGAGGACTGTGTCTCCAGCGATGCAGGTGCGCTCGTACTACTGCGTGGCGCGCCCCTCACTGGAGACATGGTAAGGTTCTTTCGTTGTGGCGCTTTCCATAAATTTCCCCATAGTGGAAGTTTTTCCACATAGCATTGAAGTTCCCCTCCCGAAGGGGAACGCTCAGGTTACTAAAGTAACCCTCGTTCCCCGAGGGGGGGAACGGAAATGCTATGTTCCTTCGCCACAATGATTGTCCCTTAGCTGTTGAGTGTGAAAGCCTCTTCAGCTAGAAAAGGATAGCGTTGCTGAGCACATGCTAGCCTTTTATGCCACACTGATTGTCATTCAAGACAGCTGTGCACGCTGACGCTGCCAACTCATTGGCATTTCATTGGCCCGTTTTTATACTCTTTCAGATGATTGGATTCTGACGAAATCCCCATAGTGGAAGTTTTTCCACATAGCATTTCCGTTCCCCCCCTCGGGGAACGAGGGTTACTTTAGTAACCTGAGCGTTCTTTCCTTCGTTCCTCCTTTCACTCGTTCGCTCATTCATTCATTTGTTCGTTTATATTTTTGTTCCTTTCTTCATTAGGTCTTTTGCTCATTCATGAATTCGTTCAACCGTTCCTTCCTTAGTTTGTTCAGTCCTTCCTTGAATCCTTCGTTCATTTATTCCTTCCTTCGTTTGTTCATATTTTTGTTCCTTCCTTCATTAGGTCCTTTGTTCATTCATTAATTTGTTCGTTCATTCCTTCCTTCCTTAGTTTGTTCAGTCCTTCCTTGAATCCTTCCTTCATTCATTTGTTCTTTCCTTTGTTCCTCCCTTCATTTGTTCGCTCGTTCATATTTTCGTTCCTTCCTTCATTAGTTTGTTCAATCCTTACTTGAATACTTCGTTCCTTCTTCCTTCCTTCGTTCCTCCCTTCATTCGCTCGTTCATATTTTTGCTCCTTCCTTCATTAGGTCCTTTGTTCATTTATTCGTGTATTCATTCTTTCCGTCATTAGATTGTTTAGTCCTTACTTGAATCCTTCCTTCATTTATTTGGTCCTTCCTTCGTTCCTTTTTTCACTCGTTCACTCATTCATTCATTCATTCATTCATATTTTTGTTCCTCCCTTCATTAGGTCCTTCGTTCGTTCATTCGTTCATTCATTCATTCATTCATTCATTCATTCATTCATTCATTCATTCATTCATTCATTCATTTATTCATTCATTCATTCATTCATTCGTGCGTTCATTCTTTCCTTCATTAGTTTGTTCAGTCCTTACTTGAATCCTTCCTTCATTTATTTGGTCCTTCCTTGATCCTTTCTTCACTCAATCACTCATTCATTCATTCATTCATTCATATTTTTGTTCCTTCCTTCATTAGGTCCTTTGTTCATTCATTTTCGTTCGTTCCTTCGTTCCTTCCTTCCTTAGTTCTTTCCTGAATCCATCCTTCATTAATTTGGTCCTTCCTCTGTTACTCTGTTTATTTTTTCGCTCGTTCATATTTTTGTTCCCTTCTTCTTTAGGTCTTTTGCTCATTAATTCATTCGTTCGTTCCTTCCTTCTTTAGTTTGTTCAGTCCTTCCTTGAATCCTTCCTTCATTCATTTGGACCTTCCTTCATTCCTCCCTTCATTTGTTAATTGGTTCATATTTTTGTCACTTCATTAGGTCCTTTGATGATTCATTCATTCATTCATTACTCCGTTCCTTCTTCATTTGTTCATTTATTCGTTTGTTTGTTCATATTTTTTGTTCCTTCCTTCATTAGGTCCTTTGTTCATTCATGCGTTCGTTCCTTTCTTCCTTAGTTTGTTTATTCCTTCCTTGAATCTTTCCTTCATTCATTTGGTCCTTCCTCCATTCCTCCCTTCATTCGTTCTCTCATTCATTTGTTTGTTCAAATTTTTGTTCCTTCCTTCATTAGCTCCTTTGTTCATTCATGCGTTCGTTCCTTTCTTCCTTAGTTTGTTTAGTCCTTCCTTGAATCTTTCCTTCATTCATTTGGTCTTTCCTCCATTCCTCCCTTCATTCGTTCTCTCATTCATTTGTTTGTTCATATTTTTGTTCCTTCCTTCATTAGCTCCTTTGTTCATTCATTCCTTCATTTGTTCCTTCCTTCCTTAGTTTGTTCAGTCCTTCCTTGAATCCTTCCTTTATTCATTTGGTTCTTCTTTCGTTACTTCCTTCATTTGTTTGCTCATTCATCCATTCGTTTGTTCGTTCATATTTTTGTTCCTTTCTTCATTAGGTCATTTGTTCATTCATGCATTCGTTCCTTTCTTCCTTAGTTTGTTTAGTCCTTCCTTAAATCTTTCCTTCATTCATTTGGTCCTTCCTCCATTCCTCCCTTCATTCGTTCTCTCATTCATTTGTTTGTTCATATTTTTGTTCCTTCCTTCATTAGGTCCTTTGTTCATTCATTCATTCATTCATTCATTCATTCATTCATTCATTCATTCATTCATTCATTCATTCGTTCCTTCCTTCCTTCCTTAGTTTGTTCAGTCCTTCCTTGAATCCTTCCTTTATTCATTTGGTTCTTCTTTCGTTCCTCCTTTCATTCATTCATTCATTCATTCATTCATTCATTCATTCATTCATTCATTCATTCATTCATCTGTTCATATTTTTGTTCCTTTCTTCATTAGGTCCTTTGATCATTTATCCATTTGTTCCTTTCTTCCTTAGTTTGTTCAGTCCTTCCTTGAATCCTTCCTTCATTCATTTGGTCCTTCCTTCGTTCCTCCTTTCATTTGTTCACTCATTCATTCGTTCGTTCCTTCTTTAGTTTGTTCAAGGAATAAGTACCAATACTGCACTAAAAATGTACTCGAGGTAAAGTAAAAGTTTTAAAACTACTTAGCAAATTACAATTCCAAAGAAAAACTACTCAATTACAGAAATTGGAGTGCACTGTCGTTAACCCCCTATGTGTTAGTTTAACAACGGATTTAAGCATTTTTGGAAGCTTAAATGAATGACCACAACCCAACATCATTATACAGCAATGAAGCAATGAAAGAAGGAAGTCATATAAACAGAGGATGCCTTGAGTGGGAGAAAATTATGGGGTAAATGTTCAATTTAGAGTGAACTATTCCTTTAATACCCCCCTTTGGCCAAGATATATCATTACAGAACAGCAATACATGCATAAAACTTTCTTTTACCTGCCTCCAACATTTACACGTCATCCTTAAAACACACTGCGTGGCACATTCTCAAGCCTGGTCCGTGTATCTATAAAGATAAATACAACTTGACCTACATGACTCATAGAAAGATTTGGACAGTGGGTACACAATCATCTCAAGTGAATGAACGAATGTCAATGACTCCTTTGCCCATGTGGGCCCAAGTCTGTCACACTGACATGCCGTGTCCCTAAAACACTCTCTTGGCTTAATCTACCCACAAGCTCCCAGATGACGCATAACTTTTGTCATCGACCAACAGAATCCCCCTTTACTGGAGTTTTTACATAAGCCTTTCCATCCCACTCCTCCTGTGCCAGCTTGAGATATAATCCCCACTGTCAATCCACGTGGCCGAATGATCTCTTATGGGTGGAGGGAAGGGTGCGGGTGGAGGGGAGATAGAGCGAACAAACAGAAAAAAAAATCCCAGGATTTAGCCAGGGAAAGGATTAGTACTTCCTGTCAACACATGGAGCCGAGCGCGCAAGCATAACATTGCAAGAGCCTGAGGGAAAAATGCGTAACAATCGCCAATGTGAGCTCTGACTAATTCCCAAGAACTGACTAGGGAAGTTAATATTTTTAATGTTCTTTTATTATGGTTTTTGCTTTATTGTGCCATTTGTTTAATAAAGGAGATAACTGCTGCTGCAGCAGCCAAAGTTCAAGCTTTGATTGTGCATACAGTGGATATCAATATTGAACACTGATCAAACACTTTCAGAAAGCTCAGTTGTTGATGGTAATTTGGCACTTGGTGGTGATTACTTTAATAATCGGACTATAAACAAACTTCAACATTTCATTGACTTTGCAAAATGATGAACTGCAAAGAATGAGGATCTTTCCAAATCTGGGTTTTCTAAAACAGCCCAATCCCAATTCTACCACTTAGCCCTTCCTATTACCCCTACCATTCGTTTTGCACGTTCACATGAAGGGGTAGGGGTGTTCTAATTCTCTTTTTCTTGAAGGCGTAGGGCTAAGGGGAAGGGCTAGATACCCCTTAAAACAAAGATTTTTCAGGACCACACTATGAACATTTCCTAAAATACACCAGCTCCAATGGCAGCATGGCTGCACACGGAAGTCAGGAGATGCAAAAATGAGTATTTTTTTGTCATTATTACGAATTTTCACAACATACAAGCATATGTTTTAATACATTCATAACAGCGATTTAAAACAAACGCTACATTTCGCTATCTATAATCCATTATAATTATTCCAGTACAATAGTTCCACAATACAATAGTGACACTCTAAGCCCCGGTCAGAAAAGTCTAGTGGCTGGGAATGGGCTTTTTACAGAGTCTGGAATAATGTTAATGTTGTTTTCGTTTGTTTATATAGATGAATATGGCCATGGTGTAAATGCACAGTACAGTTACGATCTTATTGCCACATTAGATCATTATGATAACATGATATCGCTGCCTTCAGTGATTTCCTGAAGATAAATACCAAAAAATAACACAACAGGAATAACTACAGCAGTCGCCATCGTCAACCTCATTTTAAGCAAGAGATTGCGATGACGTGTGCAGGTGCTGTAGTGTTGTTCCATTTCGTAGGGGTAAAATTTGGGGTAGAATTTCCCCTTCACACTCTCTTTCAAGGGCCAAGGGAAAGGGGTAGGGGTAAAAAAAAAGAATTGGGATTGAGCCTAGAACAGCGATTCTCAAAGTGTGGTAAGCGTGCTACTAGTGGTGCACTGGCTTCCTTCTAGTATGCAGAGGAATAACTAAATAAAATAAAAAGAATCATGTTAAAAACACTTTTAAAGGGGGCCTATTATGCATAAATCATTTTGTAGGGGGTTTAAACAGTGGTGTGGAAACAGTGTGTGAATACAGTCAGCTTCTAATTTAGATCAGATGGGAAATGATAACTGTTTCTCAATATGCGTTCTTCAACGTTCTTGCGTCCTTGTGTTCTCGTGAACATCATCATCAACTGCCAAAAACTCAAGACAGCAAGAACGGAGGATGTGCAAAATCTCCCAGATGTGTTCTTGACATCGACTTGTGTTCTTGATGCAGACTTGAGCGCAAAACTCGCTCGAAAAGTCTCAGAAGTCATTGCTGCTGATTCTGAAATAACGAGACTGTGGGAAGTGGAGCATTTTATACCTGTTTATTATTAAAGTTCAGAGATATAACTTAAGTTTCCCTAAAAGACGGTAAGTAAACATTCACATAAAAATCTCATTAAGGGTGTTTATTTGCTGAAATTCATATTAAAATCTGTTTTATTTGTAGTGTACAAAGTATATTTGTAAGGTTTTGTGCATGTTATATACAGTTGAAACCAGAAGTTTACATACACTCTAAAAAAAGGAACATAACCATTTTTGTTTTTAAATGTCTGATGGTAAATCATACTAAACGTTTACTGTTTTAGGTCCGTTAGGATTGTCTAAATGATTTACATTTGCTAAATGCCAGAATAATGAGAGAACATTATTTTTTAGAGAATATTTTATTAATTTCTAGACAGTCAAAGAGTTTACATACATTTCCTTGGTATTTTTTTTAGCTTTGCTTTTAAACTGTATAACTTTGGTCAAATGTTTTGGGTATCCTTCCACAAGCTTCTCACAATAGTTTGCAGGAATTTTGGGCCATTCCTCCTGACAGAATTGGTGTAACTGAGTCAGATTTGTAGGCTGTCTTGCTCTCACAAGCTTTTTCCACTCTGCCCACAAATTTTCTATAGGATTGAAGTCAGGGCTTTGTGATGGCCACTCCAAAACATTCACTCTGTTGTCCTTAAAGCACATTTTAACTAATTTGGCAGTATGCTTAGGGTCATGGTCTGTTTGAAGGACCCATTTGTGGCCAAGTTTTAATTTCCTGGCTGATGTCTTAAAATGTTGCTTCAGTATTTCAACATATTGTTCTTTCTTCATGATGCCATCTATGCTGTGAAGTGGACCAGTCCCTCTTGCAGCAAAACAGCCTCACAACATGATGCTGCCACCCCCATACTTCAAAGTTGGAATGGTGTTCCTAGGCTTCCAATTAACTCAAATGTTGCCCATTAGCCAATCAGAAACTTCCAAAACCTTGACACCATCATCTGAGCTTTTTCAGAGGCATAATAACCTTATTGTATGTAAACTTGACTTTCAAGAATAGTTATAACAATTTCTCAAAAAATCTCTCTCTCATTATTTTGCTATTAAGCATAACTGAAACAAATTTGAAAATCCTAACTTACCTAAAAGTGAAAAAGTTTAGTCACATTAACATCTGACTTTTTTAAATGGTTCTGTGCCTTTTTATACAGTGTATGTAAACTTCTGGTTTCAACTGTATGTAGAAAAGGGAAAATAACAATAAATGGTGTCATGTGACCATCAGGAAGAACGCAGCATTTCTCACAGGACACCTGTCCTCGCAAGTCTCCTGAGTTTGTTCTTCTGAGGTGACCTGGCAAGACCGCTCATCACGAGTTTGCAAGTTCCTTCTCAGCGTTTTTGGAATTGAGAAACAGCCTTTATGTTTGAAATCAAAATAAGGAAAGACTGAACCCAGAGTAAAGAAGTGAAAGGTGCATGAGGACTTTTCATGGACTGGTGGTGATTTCTGCAGCAAGAATTAAGTCTCTTTTAAAGCTAGATGGCAGAGTGAATGGAAATGTTATGCAGTGCTGTTAACTAGGGATTATTTTCAGGTGCTGCATAATATGATTGTGCCTGCTGCAGCCATGGTCCGGCAGCAAAGTTGATAAGATTATTATGTTCGAATTCCTACCCATATCGACCTAGAAAATAGCAACTTGTCATTTTTCCGTCAGTCTTAGTACACAATGTAACTACAGAAGAATCTATCATTAAAAATAGGAAAATTATATAAACATTTACACTTTTTTTTGAGAGAGATGCTAATGGACTTATCCGATTTCATGATTTATGCTAAGCTAAGCTAAAAGTGCTCCCGCCAGACCTGGAAATTGGCTGAATGGATTCGAAAACATTAAAATCTGTTTAACTGTAAAGGACTTGTAAAATGAGCCTATATCCCAAAAAGGGGGAGTGAAGTTTTTGAGCAATAAAGATTACATTATCTGTTCTTTAATTTGATCTCCGCTGTATTTCCAAATAGACTCACTCATATTCGCTGTGTTTAGATTTGTCGGGCCCCAGGCGGAACCAGCCCTCTTCTTGCAGTGCAGACTGAAGCTTATTGATGTTGAACAGGACCTGAAGGAAAACAGAAGCAGCACACGTCAATCGACGTGACAATTAGCTGTCAAAGCAACCGGAGCTAAACACAGCAATTGGGACACTTATTATTGGGTGACAAAGGCAATGTCACAGTGAACATCTGTCAAACAGAGAACAAATGGAATACAATGAAACACTGAAATTATTTCGGCAACTTTAGGATATGCTTAGTAATATATAATATAAATGCTATATAATATAAATGTACATTCTTCATATTTACTTATTGTTTTAGGCTGAATATAAGATATGGTGCATGTCAATGTATACTCAAAACATATTTTTCTACTTGTTCAAACTAATATATTTAAAATGAGCTGAAGCGAACACAATTCTTGAGGTTTTTTGGTAAAAATTAATTGTTTTAATCCAATTTGTAAAAACAATTAAATTAACTTAATTGATTTGTGTTGGGACAACATGCGTGAGTAGTTTTTTCATTATACTTTATTTATTTTAAAATAAGCCCAAAAGGAACAGCAAATGAATTGGATGAATGTATTTTTCTTTTGTCATTCAAATAGCACTATAATTAAAAAAAAAAAAGGTTTGTTGTGCATTTCCATTCACACTCTTCCCAGCATGAACTAGGTCTAAATAATGAGTATGATTGCATTGCTTGACAGTTTACCTGTTTCATTTTTGCTCTAAATAAGCCAAAAACTGAACCAAAACAAAACAAATTTATTTTCGAACACCTTATTTGAGCAACAAAAAAGCATTAACGAAATACAATACAGTACTTTATTTATTTATTATTATTGTTTTTATTATTATTACTTGTATGTGTGTTTTTGGATCATTGGGTTTATGATAGCAACATCTAATTACTGTAACTGACGCTGCTGGGGAGGGGAAGGGGACATTAAAAGGATGTAAAAATGTGTAAACTAATGGTACTGTTAAATTATTGAAGAAAATAAAATATTTGAATCATAAAAAATAATACAGTGCTTGTTGAATGCTTCATTTCTTTTTTAATTTATGTTGTACAAATGTAACATTCTTTGCATTCATTGCTTACTCGAGTTTAGTTAGTCATGGTGTGAGTTCAGATCAGTTAATGGAAAACTTTCATGACCCTCTTTCTTGAGTATATGCATGCTTGACACGTAAGAAACAAATTTATTCTTGTATGTCATTTTTGACCACAACCTTGATCTAAACTATGCAACTGTGTAGTTCATTTGTATAGTAACTTTTATTTTACATTTGTTATTTTTTGTTTATTTCTACTTATACTGTATTGGTTCAAATAGAATATGCTATATTGTTTCAATAAAATCACTTATAAACATACGTGGACAGCACATTTTTAGCTCTTAAATGGTTATTTGAAATACTTGATTTGATGTTTTATATTTTGTTACAGACATACAGTGTCATCCTGCAACTGTTTTGCAGCATATGAAATGTCCCAAAGTCTATTTTTAAATGTCCAAAATGGGAAAAAAAGTTTAGTTTTTAATCTCTGATAGTCAAAGCAAGTTCAAAAAAATATATATTTCTATGTTAAATATGTATAAAAGAAAATTCGGGAAAAAGTGTTTTATGTAAATTCGGACCACGAGTCCACATATATGGACATCATTTTGTCTAAAAGTACATCATATCAAAAGATGATACTTAGATTTTTATTCTAATTAGGTTCCAATAAGGCCAAATAGCAAAGCGAAATAAAAAATGCATGTAAAAAAACACATTGGGCCTTAAGAGGAACATTAAAAATTAATTGAGATCATGGTCCCAGAATACAATTTGAAAGCATAAATAAATTCAAAACTTAACATTGTTAATACAATATATTTTAATGGAATAGTTCACCCAAAACTGGACATTCTGTCATCATTTACTCATCCTTCACTTGTCACAAACTTGTTTGATTTTCTTTCTGCTGTTGAACACAAAACAAGTTGAAATATGTAGGAAACCTGTAACCATTAACTTTCATAGTATTTTATCTTCCTGTTACATAAGTCAGTGGTTACAGTTTTCTAACATCATTTGAAGTATCTTCTGGAAACAGGAATCCCATAAAAGTTTGGAACCACTTGAGTGTGAGTAAATTTTAAGTAAATGTTCATTTTAGGTGAACTATCCCTTTAATGAATAACAATAATATCTTTATTTGTGTTCCAGATTAAAGTTCTATACTCTGAAAAAAAGTGAAACTACTGTGCCTTTCATTCAAAGTGCATTTTTATATTAAATTAAGTGAAAAAATTTGTTTCTGATTTTAACCCGTTTTATTCAATTTGCCATAAAAAATTAAAAAAAAATTTAAGCACAAGTTTTTCTTAAAGTAGTATCTTTACTTTAAACCAGCAGTTTCATCCGAGTCTAAACTATAATTTGAGAGAAACTGATCAATTTAGACTGATCAAATAGAAGTTTTTCCATAATAAAAATCTATGTTGTACCAAAATAAAAAATAAAAATCTAATGAGTCTCTTTATAGTAAACAACATTTTTATTTTGGGTGATTGTAATTTCTTTCCTGACCACAAGAAATATTTTTGATTTAGACTAAATACAATTTTAAAGTTTCAACCAAAGTAAAATTATACCTTGAGAAAGTCTAAACATTTTAGCTGTAACAAATTCCAGTGAATTTTTAAAGGTGGGTCAAATGTATAATTTTTAAAGTATAATTTTTGCAAATATTTTAGGTTAAACTATCCCTAATGTTAGTGTATCTATCTATACATCACACAAAACTATTAAATGACTTCAAATGACTCATATTTATTATCCTTTTTTTTTTTTTTTTAAAGCTTGACAAATGCAGAGATGTTTGGAAAAAATAAATATATTTTTGAGTCCCACAGAAAGCACATCATGTGTGTACCAACCTTAAAATGAAAACCTGATGACATTTAGGTGAACTTTCCCTTAAAACACACTTTTTTGTACTTCTTATTTAAATCTTCTACTGTATATTTTATGTTAAGTAAAGCAAAGGTGAACTTCAAAACATTCTCTAATCCAAGGATGCCCAAACTTGGTCCTGGAGGGCCGGTGTCCTACATATTTTAGTTCCAACCCCAATTAAATACACCTGAACCAGCTAATCAAGCTCTTTCTAGATATGCTAGAACAGGGATGGGCAAACTTGATCCTGGAGGGCCGCTGTCCCTGCAGACTTTTGCTCCAACCCTAATCAAACACACCTGTCTGCAGCTTTCTAGTGATCTTGAAGACACTAGCTATGTTTCCATCCACCTATTTTTATGAGCATTTTGGAGATGCGCATAAAAAAAACGGTTGATGGAAACGCCATGATGCGCATAAATTTTGAAAATGCGCATAAAAAACATATGCGCATAACTGAGTAGGATAAACTTTTTATTCGATAAGAGAAGATGCGCTTAAACTGCGATGGAAACACTTTTACCGCACAAATTCCAATATGCGCATGAAAAAAGGTCATGTGATTTTGTTATACGAGATCATGTGATGATAAAAATGTGTGTAAATGGACAAACCAGCAGGCTAAGCACACTGTAAAACATCCGAAATGTTGTTTTGGTCCTTCAAAAACACCTTACCGTTTAAGTATTTGTGTTATTATATTATTAATGACATCCAGAATCAAGAGCGTCTGTGCTCCATGTCTGACACCTTCAAACGCCACCGCGCGTTCACTGCATGTCAGGATTGCCTTCTGAGGCGCAAGTCATTTATTATATAAAGATAAAGTTTCTCCTATTGCAACAAATTCTGTTTTTACTGTTGATATTTGGCGCCAGTTAATCAGGAAGTGACGATTTTGTTCGCTTTGACCCGTTGGATGGAAACGCAGCTTTATTCGCACGTCTTTTATGCGATAATCCAGTTTTGCGCATAAAGTTCGCATTTTTGGATGGAAACATAGCTACTGATTTGTGTGTTTAGGTGTGTTTGACTAGTGTTGGAGCACACCGGCCCTCCAGGATCAAGTTTGCCCATCCCTGTGCTAGAAACTTCCAGGCAGGTGGGTTGAAGGATATTGAAGCTAAACTATACAGGACACCAACCCTCCAGAACTGAGTTTGGGCACCCCTGCTCTAATCCAAATCTCTTAATGCTTCAGGAAATGTATTTCACCTTATATAAAAATCTATGTTGTTCTAAAAACAGTAAGCAATATTTTTACTTTGAGCAATTGTAATTTTTTTCCTGAACACAAAAAATCATTTTAATTTAGATTAATTTAAATATTATAGTTTGAACCACAGTAAATCCGTAATGTTAGTGTATCAATCTATAAGTCACACAACACTATTATATGGCTTCAGATTAAAGCATATTTATTATCCTTTTTTAGAGCTTGACAAATGCAGTGATACATAAAAATACATACAGTACTATGCAAAACTTTTAGGCCAACACTAAATCTGTTGTTTTACTGATAGTATATGTGACCCTTTAGCATTAAACCAATCATAAGTGTAAAATATCTTTCAGTTTGTGTATGGATTGTTGGGATAGGAGTTAGGTTAGGTTAGAGTTTGAGTTATTTTGGTTTAATTGTTTAAGACATGTGAAAACCAATGTTGGAGAGAGGCTGTTTGTCCTGGTTTGAGCTGCATTTCTACCAGTGTTGTTAGCAGTAATGTCTGAATTGATGGAATTGTGGATGTTGAAAAGTACAGACAGGTTTTCATCCATTATGCCATTCCTTCTGGAAAGGACTTCAGTTGTAATAGTTTTCATTTCAGCATTATAATGATCCACTAATTGCAGTGACATTCTATTTCGAGAAAGAAAACAGCTGATGGAACACAGGCAGTCATGAAATGGCCTCCACAGAGTCCAGACCTGAATATTATAGAGGTTGTATGAGATCGCCTGGACAGAAAAAGTAGCTCTAAGACACTCTAAACCTATTGAGGAACTCTGGAAAGTGCTAAAAGAAGCCTGACATTATACAGCATATCATTTCAGAAAATGTCAGGACAATTAGCTGTGCTTGGTGCCAAGGGAAGCCAAATTAAACAGACTTTAGTTTGAAGAGAAAATGTTGTTGTTTTTTGTACCTATTTCCTATATTTTTACTTTATAGTTAAGTTTGTTTTTAATAAAGAGACTGATTGATTATATATTGTGCAAAAGTCTTAGGCCAGCAAAGCTGGTATAGTGCTTAGGACTTTTGCACAGTACTGTATATTTTTGTGTGCCGCAGAAATCCTGTGTGTACCAATCTGACAGTGAAAACATGATGACATTTATGTGAACTTTCCTTTAAAACACACTTTTTTGTACTACATATTTTAATCTTTTAGATTTATGTTAAATTAGGCAAAGGTGAACTCCAAAACAAGCTCTAATCCAAATCTCTCAATGCTCCATGAAATGTATTTCACCTTTCCCAGGAAGTCATTTCTGCTGACCAGATCCCAGTCCCACACCTCCACACTCAGCAGACTGTCAGTCAGTGCCTCATCCAGTTCAAACTCAAAACTCTCGTTCCAGCGAGGATAACAGGACTTTTTAACCACCTGGAGGGAAGCAGAACCATGGTTAACAGACCTTTCTAGTATGGCAGATCAAATGAAAGGCTTACAGAAGTACTACATCCTTACCGAGCTCTCATACGTTTTGCCATTGTATCTCACTCGGACAAAAGGATCAGAGGCCCCGTTGCGATCCTTTTTCGCAAGATCTCTAGAAATAAAGCCGAAAGTACATGTAGCTATTAGACGCAAATCCAAAACAGCTTATGAAGATGAAATCTCCCAATGCCCGTTTCAGCAGTCCATGCCTGATTCACAGACACTGAGAACATTTTCTTTTTGTGTGGGGCTGTTTATCTGTTTCATTATGTTTGAATACCACACAATACTACTTGTGACTACAGATGAAATCAAAATGATTAGCCCTTCTTTTTCTTTTTAAAATATTTCCCAAATGATGTTTAACAGAGCAAGAAATTTTACACAGTATTTCCTAGAATATTTTTTCTTCTGGAGAAAGTCTTTAAGCTGAATACTATAGTATTTTGAAAAATATCTAGTAAAATATTATGTACTGTCATCACCATCAGTCATCATCAACAGGAAGTCGGATATTTTTAACTTCCTCTGCGGAAGTTTTCCAGGCGTATTTTAACGAAATCCTCCCAGGGATTTTATCAAAATTGTTATTGTTATCTAAAGGCCTTGGCAATGTTAAATTGCGAAGATCTAGCGTTTTTGTCGAAGGGTGTCACAGACTGATGTTTCACCACAAAACAGGAAGTTGTTATAACTCAAAATTCTCAAAATCCACACATTTGATAAGAGTCCTGACCTGAAGACATTTACATGCCAATTTCCAGTTACAGTTATAGCGCCACCTGCTGGCAACAGGAAATGACATGTTTTACACTATAACAAACCTCTGCTAGAAATTTCATCAGATAGAATCCAAGTTCTGTCAGTCTAATACTACAGCAGTTGTGATGTGAAATGGTAAAGATCTAGAGTTTTCGTCGAAGGGCGTGTCTGTGGCGAACTGACAAAGTTCAGTGTTTCGCCACAGAAGATGAAGTATTTATAACTCAGCCTCACAATGTCCGATCTTCCCAGAAAACATCACAGGATTGATGAGATTACTCTCCTTAAGACATCTGCATTCTAATATTGAGTCACAATCATAGCACCACCTGCTGACATAAGGAAGTTTGGCATAAATCTGTGATTTTCCCAGTTTTTTATATACTGTATATACAGTTGAAGTCAGAATTATTATCCCCCCTAAATTATTAGCCCCCCTTTTTATTTTCCTCCCAATTTCTGTTTAACAGAGATTTTTTTAACGCATTTCTAAACATAATAGTTTTAATAATTCATCTCTAATAACTGATTTATTTTATCTTTGTCATGATGACAGTAAATAATATTTGACTAGATATTTTTCAAGACACTTCTATACAGCTTAAAATGACATTTAAAGGCTTAACTAGGTTAATTAGGTTAACTAGGCAGGTTAGAGTAATTAGGCAAGTTATTGTATAATGATGGTTTGTTCTGGCGACTATCGAAAAAAAAATTAGCTTAAAGGGGCTAATAATTTTGTCCCGAAAATGGTGTCTAAAAAATTAAAAACTGCTTTTATTCTAGCCGAAATAAAACAAGACTTTCTCCAGAAGAAAAAAATATTATCAGACATACTGTGAAAATTTCCTTGTTCTGTTAAACATAATTTGGGAAATATTTAAAAAAAGAAAAAGAAATTCAAAGGGGGGCTAATAATTCTGACTTCAACTGTATTTTTCAACTTAAAATTTTATTGTCCACTGTTCTCTGTCATCCGAAGGCCACTGGGTGGTGGTGAACCTGGGAGCAAGGTCCCTTTTATGGCTGCTTGCAGCTTTAATTATTACAAATTGTGTTTTGAATTTACACATTGTGTTTTGAAATTACGAACTGGATTTGTATATTTATGAATTGAGTTTTTAATTTACAAATTGTGCGTTGTATATTTATAAATTGTTTTGAAATTACTAATTGTATTTGTGCATTTATGAACTGTGTTTTCAATTTACAAATTGGATTTGTGTATTTAATAATTGTGTTTTGACTTTACGAATCATGTTTTGAATTTATGAATTAGATTTGTGTATTTTCCAATTTCCCCCACAAATCCAAAGACATGTGCTATAGGTGAACTGGGTAAGCTAAATTGTCCGTAGTGTATGTGTGTGAATGAGTGTGTATGGATGTTTCCCAGTGATGGGTTGCAGCTGGAAGGGCATCTGCTGCGTAAAACATATGCTGGATAAGTTGGCGGTTCATTCCGCTGTGGCGACCCCAGATTAATAAAGGGACTAAGCAGAAAGCATTAGCATATTTATCAATTGTATTTTGTATTTTTACGAATTTGATTTGTGTATTTTTAAATTGTTTTGAAATTACTAATTGAATTTGTGTATTTATGAATTGGGTTTTACATTTCCGAATTGGATTTGCGCATTTATGAATTGTGTTTTGAATTTACAAATTCAATTTTGTAATTGTGAATTGTGTATGAATTTTATTTTGTAAATGTAATATTGTAGAAATATTGTAGAAACAGTATTGTAATGTAGAAATTGGGGGCTAATAACTCAAGGGGGGTAATATTTTTGACTTCAACTGTATTTCTTTTAAGCCTCAAGAAATGTCTAAACTTTACTCTCTGTTAAATTGCATAAACTCTATTAAAGTCTGCATGGCAAACACTTACAGTTAAATCCTGAAAACAACAGAAATGCTTATTCTGCTCCCTGTGGATACTGTCCCCATTGTATTGTACAATTTTTGCTCCATATCACACAGTGTTAAATCCTCTCTTCATAATTTATGTGTTCATATAAGTCAAGCGTTTAGTTTGCATCAACTAGAATTATCTGGTTCGGAACTGCTTTTATCAATTGAGAAACACTATAAAATTTAGGCCAGTGGTGACTTCAGTGGAGATGGAAATGATTATACTGTACATGCATTTTCATCCTTATTGCAACTCTTTTTTTTTCATTTCAGATTTCTTTTATTAGGTTTTCTACATGGAATATCAATTACAACATTCATTTTATAATTATCCTTCCATGTTATTACTAACACTACCCCAAATAAACACTTCCCTCCATCAACAGCCTATAACTTCCCATTGAAAAACTAAATAAACATAATTAAGAAAACATTATTAAAAATAATAAAAATTTAATAATTGAACAATAATAAAAATAACAAAAATTTAATAAAATTAAATTTAAAAAGGAAAAGAAAAAATTAATAATAAATTTTTATTCATATATTATTTCTCAGCTTAAGAATCAAGAGAGTTAGCCAGCAAATAATCACACACCTTGTCAAAGGTCTTTAAAGAACCAGAAAGTGATAGTCTAATCTTTTCCAATTTAAGGCAAGTAAACACTACTTTTCTTCATGCATCAAAAAAGGGTGGAGAGACGTGTTTCCACTTTAAAAGGATGAGACGTCTTGCTAGTAAAGTAGTAAAATCTAAAGCCTTTCGGACCATTACTAAAAGGTTAGCATCTACTGCCAACATAGAAATGGCCAGAGGTGGATTTGTATCCAGATCTATGTTGAAGGCATCTTTCAAAGTTTGCAACTCTTTTTTTTTTTTTTACATGTCTCAATAACTCATCTCTCAAGCTTCTCCAAGTGGTTCAAAATGCAGCTGATAAGGCATCTAAGAGATTTCACTTTACCCTAATTTTAATGTCTTTAAACTGGCTCCCTGTCAAATCGAGAATTCATTTTAGAATTCTTATAATGGTTTTTAGTGCACTGCATGACCTAAAAAAGAGATGTTGAAACCTTATAACTAGTAGGAATCTGAGATCCTCAAATCAGTTCCTGTTAGTTGTTCCTCATTCTAGATAGAAGACAAAAGGAGGCCGTACTTTTAGAAGAATCAGAATCAGAAAGAGCTTTATTGCCAGGTATGTTCACACATACGAGGAATTTGTTTTCGTGACAGAGCTTCTACAGTGCAACAGAATTACAGAGACAGGACAAAAAACAGATAATAAATATATTTTAAGTAGTGTAAGTTAAGGTAGTTGCTCCCAAATTGTGGAATGCTCTTTAGCTGAAATTAAGACCTGTGAACTCTGTGGACACTTTCAAGAAGCAGCTGAAAACTGACCTGTTCAAACTTGCTCATGTCTAAATTGTTTTTTGTTTAATTGCTATTTATTACTTTTAACTGCACTGAAAAAAAATATTAATTGGATTTACTATTTTTTTGAAAAGGTAAGTAAATTTAAACAAACAATCCAGTAATGTTCAACTTATTCCTTTGTTCAAATTCAGCCAATATAAATAGTTTTCAACCACTTACCTTAAAAAAATATGTAATTAATGATTTTTTTCAGCCTTAAAGGTGCTTTGTTTGTCTTTTAGCCCTCATTTAATAATTTTGCTGTAAAACACTTTGCGATTCTGTCCTTGAAAAGTGCTACTGTATACAATTACATTTTACTTACTGCATTTCATATTTTTAATAGATTTTTAAAATGCATTTATATTATATATTTTTTATTTCAAAGATTTATTTTTTAAAAGTACTGAGATAATCAATACCCTTCTGTTGTTGTTTGGTCAAAAAAAAATTGTGATAAAAAAATTACTTTTTTTATTCAATTGGAACATCACTTGGAATGGTACAAAGCTCTGAAAAAGCCACGTGAACAAACACACACACACACACTTAGGGCTCTATTGTAGCAATTTGGGCGCAAAGTCTAAAGAGCATGGCGCAAAAGCAATAAGGGCATGTCCCAATCCACTTTTGCTATTTTAAGGATGGAAAAATACGCTCTGCGCCCTGGCGCAACATGGGTTGTGCTTATTCTCTTAATGAGTTATGGGTGTGTTTTGAGCATAATGTGCATTAAACCAATTAGAGTCTCATATCCCATTCCCTTTAAGAGTCAGTTGCGCCGTGGTGCATTTGCTATCTACATGGCGGACTTTGTAAGTGGAAAACCTTGAATGCTTTACTAGCAAGAAAACAGTTAAACAGACCATCTGCAGAGCGAATATAAAAAACGAGCCTCCTCCATTCAGCCTCTTTACTTTCTTTTTACTTTACTATTACTCTTTACTCCTTTATTTTAGAGCAAGGAAAAGGTGGAAACTCACTCCACTGAAGGAATCCATTAGCCTACATATTTAATTTCGTTTGTTAAGCGCAAAGATTTGTTTCAAAACTATTTTTTAAATTCAGTTCTAAATTCCAGCAAATGAATAAATAAACAATAATAATGAAGTGTGGTCAAAAAACTGAGTTATATCCAAATACACACTCCTATTCTTATGCCCCATGTAGTGACGCATACATCTCCAAAACCCAAAAGGTGGACAAATCTAAACTTGTTTTTATTAAAACAAATATAAATATAATAAATAATAATAACAATATTATACACCAGGTGACGCAGTGGCGCAATAGGTAGTGCTGTCGCCTCACAGCAAGAAGGTCGCTGGTTTGAGCCTCGGCTGGGTAAGTTGGCGTTTCTGTGTGGAGTTTGCATGTTCTCCCTGCGTTTGTGTGGGTTTCCTCCGGGTGCTCCGGTTTCCCCCACAGTCCAAAGACATGCGGTAAAGGTGAATTGGGTATGCCAAATTGTCCGTAGTGTATGAGTGTGAATGAGTGTGTGTGGAGGTTTCCCTGGCTGGAAGGGCTTCCGCTGCGTAAAACATGTGCTGGATAAGTTGGCGGTTCATTCCACTGTGGCGACCCCAGATTAATAAAGGGACTAAGCCGAAAAGAAAATGAATGAGTATTATACAAAGGCAGATTGTCATGAATAAACGGAAAAAAAGTGAGATGAAGAAGCCATGGAGGCAGTGATTTTTATATTTATGAAGAAAATAATAATTTTTTTATCATTTTAATCCTTTATTTTTTTCATATGTAAAGATATTTATGTATTGCTGTACATCGTTAGTGTATTAAGACAGGGATTCTTAACCGTTTTCACTTCGGGGCCCACTTCTTTCTCCGATTAATTTTTGAAGGCCCACCTGACATTTTCTCTAAAATGTTTGTATGAAATGCTCATTTGAACCTTAATTTATCAACAAATAAAAAACAAATAATCAGCATTTTCGATCATTCATTTTCTTTTCAGCATAGTCCCTTTATTAATCTGGGGTCGCCACAGCGGAATGAACAGCCAACTTATCCAGCACATGTTTTACGCAGCGGATGCCCTTCCAGCTGCAACCATCACTGGGAAACACCCATATACTCTCATTCACACTCATACACTACAGACATTTGTTAGCTTACCCAATTCACCTATAGCGCATGTTTTTGGACTGTGGGGGAAACCGGAGCACCCTGAGGAAACCCACGCGAACGCGGGGAGAACATGCAAACTCCACATAGAAATGCCAACTGACCCAGTCAAGGCTAGAACCAGCGACCTTCTTGCTGTGAGGCGACAGCACTACCTATTGCGCCACCGCATCACCTAATCAGCGTTTTATAAAAAATATATATCATTTTATTTACTATAACTAAAATGCTTACTATAATACTTATAATACTTACTATAATATTTACTTTTGTTTACTAAATATATATTATATATTAAAACTATATATATATTGGGAGATTGCAGGGAGATGGCAAAAGACCAGCTTCTGCGTTAAACTGGACTGACTGAATATCTACTATTAAATATCTACTATTCAAAAATATACAGACGGGTGTAAAGTACAGTAAAACACCCTAAATCTGTTGAATCGCGTCAATCTAATGACGGTTGAGTTTGCAGCTGGATATTATTGTGAGATCGCTGACAGGAACAGTGAACAGCTCCGCCAGAGCATGTGTGAAGCTCATATGCAAGTTCTTCTGTGTGGAGAGCCTCGCTAGATGCTCCTGTATCAGCGCGCGTCCATTATAAAACACTCACAGGATATTGATATGGACAACTATGCGAATATATTAAATAGTTCACACAAAAATACACAAAGAGAGCCTTTCACTTTCACGAATAGTTTGTGAATGAACAGACTTACGTGTACTAGCTGCAGACGCGTTCATGAGGCTTGTTTTTGCAGTGAGTTTGAGGTAATCAATCAGAGAACAGGAAAAAAAGTGCATTACCTCCATCGAGTTAATTTTAAGCTATCTTACGGGCCACCTGCAGGATCACTGAGGCCCACCTATTGAGAATCCCTGTATTAAGCCATGTGTAAGTGTTTGGACCCACATTAGTGCATAACTAGCGCTCTCTGCGCTGGACTTTAGACCAGCTTTTAGTTGGTCAATGGCGCAGTCTATTTCAGTTTCTCAAAATAGCAACACGGGCAACCCAGTGGCGCAGTAGGTAGTGCTGTTGCCTCACAGCAAGAACGTCGCTGGGTCGCAGGTTCGAACCTCGGCTGGGCTGGGTCAGTTGGCGTTTCTGTGTGGAGTTTGCATGTTCTCCCTGGGTTTGCGTGGGTTTCCTCCGGGTGCTCCGGTTTCCCCCACAGTCCAAAGACATGCAGTACAGGTGAATTGGGTAAGCTAAATTGTCCATAGTGTATGAGTGTGAATGTGTGTGTGGGTGGGTGGGAGATGGGTTGCGGCTGGAAGGGCATCCGCTGCGTAAAATCGTGCTGGATAAGTTGGCGGTTCATTCCGCTGTGGCGACCCCGCAAGGGACAAAGCCGACAAGAAAATGAATGAATGAAAATAGCAACACGCCAACAATGCACCTTAACACATCTCCTTTTTAGACCAGCACACTCATGAGTCCACAAAGTGGCGCAAATGGATTTGCTACTAAAAGAACGTGGTGCAACACATGAAAATGACAGTTGCACTGGTCCGAAAATAGCAACATATCACGCCAAACACGTCTTGCAAAAATTATCATGAAAAAATACCAAATTCCAAACAAATAGGAAATTAATTTTATCCAGCAGAAACATTTGGTGCTGCAACCAAACAAAATCTTTGTATTTTTTATTTTTTTTTTTATGTACGTTCTTACTTATTTACTTGTTTATTTAATGACCTGAAATCTAAAACCCAGCTTGTTTAGATATACGGCTAAATGATCCTCATAACTCCTCACCTTGCCTCTAGGACCTGGCAGCACAGTTTCCGTGGGATATCTCCATCTCCCAGCACTGAGATCTGGAGGTGAATCTCCCCTTGCACCTCCTCATCTGGGTCAATCTCTGTTAGGTTCATCCATCCGTCAACACCTAAACACAAAATGACAAGAAGCTGAAAAAAAGGAGAGCTCATATATCTGCCACTGATGTTCAAATGAATAATTTAGCAGGCAATCAAGTTATGTCGGTGGGCTAAGTTCAAGGACAGAGACCCTAAAACGGTCTAGTGCACAGGGGCAGGAGTGTTATTATGGCTTCCACTGATCCAGAACATTTCCGTATATCTGCAAACACACACACACGCGACCTGATAAGGGAAGGTCAGTAAGTACGTACACACACACACAGCGGGAAGGCCTAGCTGGGATAAATGTAATATATTGTGCCCCTTCTCAGGAACTCTAGCTTTAAGAGGCTTAGGGTAATAGAATTAATGGCCTTGCTGTATTTCTACAGAATAAGCTTATGGTAGACCGAGAACATTCACTGACATGATAAATGTTCCAAAAATGTGCATTACGATGTGAAGGACTGACTAAGATTTACTGTAAGTACACTCACCGGCCACTTTATTAGGTACACCTCTCCAACTGCTTGTTCACGCGCATTTCTAATCAGACAATAACATGGCAGCAACTCAATGCATTTAGGCATGTAGACATGGTCAGGAAGATCTGCTGCAGTTCAAACCGAGCATCAGAATGGGGAAAAAAGGTGACTTAAGTGACTTTGAACGCGGCATGGTTGTTGGTGCCTGACAGGCTGGTCGGACTATTTCAGAAACTGCTGATCTACTGGGATTTTTACGCACAACCATCTCTAGGGTTTACAAAGAATGATCCGAAAAAGAGAAAATATCCAGTGAGAGACAGTTCTGTGGGCGCAAATGCCTTGCTGATGAGAGAGGAGAATGTCAGAGGAGAATGGCCAGAATGGTTTGAGCTAATAGAAAGGCAACAGTAAATCAAATAAGGACTCTTTACAAGTGAGGTATGCAGAAGAGCATCTCTAAATGCACAACATGTCCAACCTTGAGGCGGATGAGCTACAGCAGCAGAAGACCACACCGGGTGCCACTCCTGTCAGCTAAGAACAGAAAACTGAGGCTACAATTCACACAGGCTCACCAAAATTGGACAATAGAAGATTGAAAAAAGGTTGCCTGGTCTGATGATTTCTACTGTGACATTTGGATGGTAGGGTCAGAATTTGGTGTCAACAACATGAAAGCATGAATCCATCCTGCCTTGTATCAATGGTTCAGGCTGGTGGTGGTGATGTAATGGTGTGGGGGATATTTTTTTGGCACATTTTGGGCCCATTAGTACTAACTGAGCATCGCGTCAACGCCACAGCCTACCTGAGTATTGTTGCTGACCATGTCCATGCCTTTAAGACCACAGTGTACCCATCTTCTGATGGCTACTTCCAGCAGGATAACGCGACATATCATAAAGCGTGAATCATCTCAGACTGAATTCTTAAACATGACAGTGAGTTCCCTGTACTCAAATGGCTTCCACAGTCACCAGATCCCAATCCAACAGACCACCTTTGGGATGTGGTGGTCGCTTCATGAATGTGCAGCTGACAAATCTGCAGCCACTGCGTGATGCTATTATGTCAATATGGACCAAAATCTCTGAGGAATATTTCCAGTACCTTGTTGAACCTATGCCACGAAGGATTAAGGCAGTTCTGACAGCAAAAAGGGGCCCAAGGTACTAGTAAGGTGTACCTAATTAAGTGGCCAGTGAGTGTATTTCCATGTGTTAATACATTTCCTATAGCTTGTCTATGAAAGCCTGAAGGATGATTTTTATATTGAGGTCTTGGGACATTTTTTTTTTTGCTGGCAAAAGAAAAACAAATGTGGTATTAAAGCACTGCAGAGAGACTCTGTTCTGTTCTATGACACATAAAACTTATAAATTGTTCAGGATTTGATTGTTTCTAGACTTTTTTGATACATAATTTGATACACAGCAAAATTCTCAGAGTAAAATTAGCATCTTCCACTGGTCCCACTCCTACAAAGAGTTAAATAACACTGGAGCAGAGTTAAAGTGCTGAGTGAACAGAGAATAATGAACTCCTACTGTAAAAAGTAGAATAACTGAAGAAAACACAAAACTGCAACTAATTTCAGTTACATTCAGGTCCTGCTGTCCACACAAATATGGGTATTGTCTAAATTGCAGTTTTTTCTACACAAAAACACAGTATCAGGTCACGGAAAACCAAATTTTTGAAAACTCTTGTCAGGGTGAAGATTTTCAAATGCACCAGGGTCTGTGTTCTTTAGAAAATTGAGAAAAAAACGTTTTTGTTTACAAATATACCTGTGTATGTGTTAACATGGCCTTAGGAACTCAACTAAAAACTCAATAAATCTCTCAAAATCTCAGCTCATCAGAATCATTAAACAACTCCACAAACAGAATCAGCAGCTTTACTTATTACTAAGCTGTCTGGCTATTTCTGTCAGACGTCTACAAAAGTGTGTAGTGAAATTTACTGAAATTTACTGTTTATATATATACGTACAGTTGAAGTCAGAATTATTAGCCCCCTTTGATTTTTTTTTCTTTTTAAATATTTCCCAAATTATGTTTAACAGGGCAAGGACATTTTCACAGTATGTCTGATAATATTTTTTCTTCTGGAGAAAGTCTGATTTGTTTTATTTAGGCTAGAATAAAAGCAATTTTTTTATTTTTTAAACACCATTTTAAGGACAAAATTAATAGCCCCTTTAAGCTAAAATATTTTTCGATAGTCTACAGAACAAACCATCATTATACAATAACTTGCCTAATTACCCTAACCTGCCTAGTTAACCTAATTAACCTAGTTAAGCCTTTAAATGTCACTTTATGCTGTATAGAAGTGTCTTGAAAAATATCTAGTAAATTATTATTTACTGTCACCATGACAAAGATAAAATAAATCAGTTATTAGAAATGAGTTATTAAAACTATAATGTTTAGAAATGTGTTGAAAAAATCTTCTCTCCGTTAAACAGAAATTGGGGAAAAAAATATACAGGAGGGCTAATAATTCAGGGGGGCTAATAATTCTGACTTCAACTGTATATAAACTTTTTCATTTATCTTTTTGACACACAGTAGTGTGTTGGGGAAACTAGTGTGTGTTTAATCACTTTAAGACAAATGGATTAGTTCTTTGTGATAGATAATTTTCTGGGGGTTCATATAAAATGGTTTTCTAGTTTTAAACATAATAAATGTGTTTTGAATATAAATTAATCTGTTGAAAGCAGTTGTTTTGAGTTAGAATGCCTACAGTGAATGCCGGTAACACTTTATAATAACTACACACTATGAACCATTTATTAAGCATTAGCATCTAGTGAATTCATTATCTGTTAAGCATTAACTCTACATTAATAAACGTTAGTAAGCAGTTTATAACTGCAGCTACAAATGCTGTATTCTTGACTTATAACCACATTTATAATGTGCTTAATAATTGTGCTTTCATACTTTGTGACTGGTTGATTTTTCATTTCTAAACGAAGTATTGCATTATTTACAAACCATTTGTATTTGAGGGTAGTTGGAGGTTTTTAAGATCATTCAGAATGAGTTAGTAAATGATTAATAAACTATTGAAATTAACATTTATATATTTTATTCTTCAGGCATAAAGTAATGGTTACTATGTGTGTTAATAAATGCTTTATTAACTCAACTTCATGCAGTTTTGTGACCTAATCTGAAGTGAGGACTATTTATGCTTTATAAATCCGTAATAAATAACAAATAAAGGCTCAGTAACAAATGAACAATCTTTGTAATCTTATTTAAAAAGTTAAATTACTGTAAAGTTTAAACATTGCTGAATAACAGGAGTGTCAAAATATGACATAAAATTGGATAAAACAATAACAACAATATAATCATTTAACAATATAATAGTATGCAATGTTTAAACTGTACAGTAATTTTATTTTAGATAAGGTTGCAAAGATTTTGTTATTTGATACAGTTTTAACTGTGTATCTTAAAATGAATAGAAATTAATAAAGTCGTTTATTTTCTCTTTTCCTGATTAGAATATAACTGAGCCTTTAATTGTCATTTATAAGAGATTTATGAAGCATAAATAGTCCTCACTTTAGATTAGGTCACAAAACTGGATGAAGTTGAGTTAATAAAGCATTTATTAACATACAAATTAACTATTACTATATACCAGAATAATACAAATTATAAATGTTAATTTTAATAGTTTATTGATTATTTACTAACTGATTTTGAATTATCTTAAAAACAACCAACTATGCTTAAATAACTGGTTTGTAAATAATGCAATAACTCATTTAGTAATGAAAAATAAATCATTAACAAAGTATAAAAGTACAATTATTAAGCACATTATAAATGTGGTTATAAGTCAAGAATACAGCATTTGTATCTGCAGTTATAAACTGCTTACTAACATTTATTAATGTAGAGTTAATGCTTAAGAGATATTGAATTCACTATTTGCTTATGCTTAATAAATGGTTTATAGTGTGTAGTTATTATAAAGTGCAACCGTGAATGCCTACTGTTCTCCTCCTATGCACATTGTACATTGAAGGGTTCTACAACATATTTGCCCACCAGCAACTATAGTTGCTGCATATTCAAATACAATTTTCTTGAAAAAAATTAAAAACCTGGAGAAAATAAATGCAAGACATGTTAATATAGGACACTATTAACAAGGCGACATGCATGAAACCATTTTTAAAAAGATTTGGGCACAAATGGATTAATGGGAAGCAAGAAAATACAAGGATTGAGGGTGGGTTCGAGAGAACGAAAAGAACAGTGCTCGAGGCTGGTCTGACTTAAATAAGTTTTAGGGAGTAGGTGATTGGTTAAAGAGGCAAAGTGAGGCGTGGTCCTGCTGCCGAACCTTTGTTAACAAGTTAACTCCATTTAATACACACTCATAGATGATTCAACAAATGATCCTAAGCTAAAATCTCAGATGGCCAGACACCGATATATGTGTTTTATAAATAATGACAATATCAGTGTTCAGAACACTGTTAACCTGGAGACTGAAGTATACGCTATGAATATTTAAAAGCTTAGCTAAAATAAACCGCACTATTAAACGGCAGTTCAGATTTTTAATGGACATGGGAAAAGACTTGGACCTAGGAGTATACGCTTATTTCACGCAGCCGCCATTTTAAAACATGAAAGCGAAACTGCGGTGGGCAGAAAGCCGGAAGTATAGGATCAGCACTGTAAACATTCCTACAACACGCTGTGGACTACAAACCTCCAGCTGTTGCTGTGACTTCAAAGCGCAGATATGGTGTAAACATCACTTTAACATCATTCAGTTAAGTTTAATGTAAACAATTAAGAGCATATTAGGCATCAAACAAAATCACAATCTCTTAACGAGTAAATACGCTTAAGTTTCTTCCTAGGCTTCAGTTCATGGCACTAGGTAAACACCGCTGCTTCAGCCTATGTAACCTGGTAAGTGATAAAACAATGCAGTCCTCTGTAGCACACCCTCGTGTTGTCTGTAATAGTGTTGTCCCAGTACTGAAATTTTAAAAACATCCATTTTCCGGTAACATTTAAGTGAAGCTGAGCGCGTTCCTAAACAGCGCTGATTCAGCCTGATCTCACGAGGAAATGTAAGTATTTTACGTTTTGTCAGTTTAGTGGCTAATTCGTACGAATTCGTAGGTTCAGTCGTACGATTTTAAAAAGGAGGCGTGGCATCTAACCCCACCCCTAACCCCAACCGTCATTGGGTGATGAGCAAATCGTACTAATTTGTACAATTTAGATCGTACGAATTCATACGAATTAAATCCACTAAATCAAAAAGTTACGAATTGCCGTGAGATTGCGTTCGCTGATTTGCCATAGTATTCACCAGTGCTCAACAGAAATGACTGTGATTGGCCGTGAATGTCATCAGTTCTCCGCTCTTCACTGAGTGCAAACACAGATACAGGGGCACTGGAGCGTTTTAAAGCCGTGAAGATCAGTCGATTCATCAGCGAATGGCTTGTCTGTGTTTGCACTCGGTAAACATCGGTGAAGTGCTATGAATTGATGACCTTTACGGCCAATCACAGTCATTTTTGTTGAGCACTGGTGAATACTATGGCAAATCAGCAGTTTTTAAGAATGTGCTCAACAGCGATTAAATGTTAGCAGGAAATTTCCATTTTTTAGAAATTTTAGTACTGAAATTCAGTATCATGACAGGTCTAATATAGTGAAATAATCAGTTCATTAACGTGAGTTTGATAAATGGCATCTAAAATGTGTGTTTGGCAAAGAAAACGTTAGCTAACTAGTGCTATTTCCCCCAACTTAGCTGAAAATAAGGTCTGACATCCCTATTTATTTTACTATTAATTCAGAATGGACCTTCGAGTCACTCGGAAGGTGGAGAAATTATAAATTTGTGTCACTTTCTCTTCGCTGATAAACTCGGCAATACTTCCGGGTTTCTTCCCACCGCAGCCTCGATTTCGCTTTTGAAATGGCAGCCGTGTGAAATCAGTACATTTCGTATATGTTATGACCTGATAAGTAGATAAATGAACCAAGCAAGGTCACGGTTAAACACAAATAAGGGAACAAATTAATAAAACATGGACATGAATTAATAAGTCATGGGAACTAATTCGTTTTTTTTTCTCCATGTCATGTGCGGATATCTGTGCTTTAGCAAGGAAATCAATTAAATTGAGATCAACAGCTGTTGAAGACCCATTTTTGAAGATTATTGTGCTGAAAGCTTGACTAAAGGACCATCAGAGCACTCTGATTTTGCAGTCACTGGCCACCTTTGTAAATTTTTAGATTAATTCTAGGCTTGTTTACTCCTGCCGTTTTTCCTCTTGATTAGTATTCTAGGGTTTCACTCGTCAAGGTCCATTTTCCATTATTGCTCTGGTGAGTGGCCCAGAAATAAATTGGTCCTGCCAAGGAAAACCTTTCAGTTTAGTTGGATGTTTCTGCTGGCTTCATTTTATTTTGTGGAACTGAATGTGATTACAGCATCTGATTACTCACAGATATCATATTTAAGCTCTGTGAAAATTGCATCTTTAATACACCAGACAATACTGACAGATTTAAAAAAAAAAGAGAAAGAGGGAGATGAATTTAAACTCAAAGATTCCAGGAAAACAGCTTTGTTGTTACTTGGTATTGTTCAAAATCAATAACTTGACAAGAAAGCCGAATGGAAAATCTCTATAATAGGCAGTAAATGTTCTGTAATATCCCACTGTTCAGTTCAATCATCCAACCACTGAATTTAAAGGCTAAAAAAAGACATTCGTGCAGATGAATTTGTCCACAAACAATTGGAAATGAGAACAAAATCTGTTTAAATAAAGGAAAACAAGGATGACAAAAGAACTACATAAAATTAAACAGCTAAATCAAGCTTTTTAAAAATTAGAAAATTAAAGTAGTTTTTAGCAACTGTCTGGAAATAAATCTTTGGCTGAGAGTCTTTTTGCAGTTCACAAACGCATTCACACACACACGCACGCACGCACACACACACTTGTACACAAAGCATTAGCCTTTAAAGAGTCAAGGCCTTTGCAAAATCCTATTAAATAGAGTTAATTATTCCTTCATCTACTCAGTAAATACCAACATTTTGGAAATTGATGCCCGCAATGGGGTTATGTTTCTCAGGTGTTTTTTAGCACATTGCTTATGTTTTGAAAGCAATGTTATGTGATTGCTACAATATAAAGGGTGTCAGTTAATGAAGATACTTTATTAAAACCACATTATAGAAGTAATGTCATGTGTACAGACTATTTTCTGCAGCTCAAAGAGATTTATGCAATTACACATAATACCATGGGAATAAAATGTTGAATATTAACTTTTGTGTTAGCTTTCTGGACTCTGTGAGGTACACTTACACTAAACGGCCACTTTTATTAGGTACATGGGATGGACCCGATTTTGCCTTCAGAAATGCCTTAATCCGTCGAGGCATAGATTCACGTTCCACCACATCCCAAAGTTGCTCAATTGGATTGAGATCTGGTGACTGTGGAGGCCATTTGAGTACAGGGAACTCACTGTCAGGTTCAAGAAATCAGTCTGAGGTGATTCGCGCTTTATGACATGGTGCGTTATCCTGCTGATGTAGCCATCAGAAGATGTGTACGCTGTGGTCATAAAAGGATAGACATGGTCAGCAACAATACTCAGGTAGGCTGTGGTGTTGACACAATGCTCAGTTGGTACTAATGGGCCCAAAGTGTGCCAGGAAAAAATCCCCCCCACCATTACACCACCAGCCTGAACTCTTGATATAAGGCAGGATGGATCAATGCTTTAATGTTGTTGTTGCACCATTCTCTGTAAACCCTAGAGATGGTTGTGCGTGAAAATCCCAGTAGATCAGCAGTTTCTGAAATACTCAGACCAGCCCGTCTTGCACCAGCAACCATGCCTTATTCAAAGTCACTTAAATCACCATTCTTCCCCATTCTGATGCTCAGTTTGAACTGCAGCAGATCGTCTTGACCATGTCTACATGCCTAAATGCATTGAGTTGCTTCCATGTGATTTGCTGATTAGACATTTGCGTTAACAAGCAGTTGGACAAGTGTACCTAATAAAGTGGCAGGTGAGTATATAACATAAATTATATTTACATTTTACTATATATATATACAGTAGAAATCACGAATTGCAAGTAATAATTGCCTATTTTCCACCATGTTATTTGATAGGAACGCCCACTGCTATGTTTAATAACAGTTTTCCATAATAAAAGAACTAGTGTCATGTACTTGGGTCATTTTGTTTAAAACCTCAGTCAAACGATTTGTAACCTGTAATAATCAAAGCAATAGTGATACATCATAAAAGCACTGTTACTCACACTTTACTCAACATTATTAATATAGAGCCAGTATAGTCTGCACTTCATGGGTTATTTTCAGTCTCTCTAAATCAACTTTGCATCTATCTGCATCTAGAAACAAATCCACAATAAAACATGAACAAATGAAAAGTGTCTTTATGATGCAGTCTGGAACACACTTTTCTAATGTTACACTGTCTAAAGCCGGACACGACTAAAGACAATAGAAGCTATCATAATCAGTGACTCCACATACAATGGATGTGGCGCGGATGTCCTGTTCTATTTCTGATGTACTCCAAGAGCTTGCACTGCTTCTAACATAAGGGACAAATGAGGCTGCAATGCAACAATGGCCGTGTCTGGTGAAGACACGGTTTTAGAATCACAAAGAAGGCAAGGCCGCATTTTCCATTACACAAGATCTTGTTTGTCAGGGTTTTGTGTAAAGATGAAGAGAGGACCAAATGCAGAGACCACTGATAGTTTATTCAATACCAAAAAAAAAAAACCTCAAACTACCCTGTGAAGGAAAAATCAGACAATGATACAACAAGATCAAGCTCAAAGATGATCAAGAGATTAGCAAACGACATGAAAAGACAATAGACCAGCAAATCACAGAGAACCCCGGGAGAAAAAAATAGGGAGAACAAACCAATCAAGTAATGAGGAAGGACAGGTGGACAAAATATACTAATACTAATGTAACAAGAAGGGCTGTTGTCAAGACAATAGATAGAAGAAAGCATGGCACATAAACAAAACAAAGCCACAAAAACATGACACCAAAACAGAGGAAGAACTCTTTCATTAAAACTAGAATAAACAAGACTGAAGTGACAGACCCCTGACATTGCAATCCTCAGAGGCATCTTTGCTGCTTCATTTCTGTAATTCTGTGTTTGTATCTCTTTGTTAAGTACTCACAATCTAATACAAGCTATTGAGGCAATAGTTATGTTTCGATCCAAAGATGCAAATTATACTTAAGCACAAAACTGGAATATCAGATAAAATATTTGTGACTAAAGCACCAATGAGTCGAAGAGAACAAAATTGTTACAAGATGGCGCCAAATATAAAAAAGAACAATGGAATTTGCTGAGGTAGAAGAAGCCACTTTGGCCCTTTTTTCCTATATGACCTGCGCCTTAAAAGATGAAACGAGATGCAATGAACATGTTCAAGACAGGATTTTAAAATGACCAAAACAACATTTCAGATGTTGAGCAATGTGGTTGGTCTTCTGGTTTGTCCAAAAATGATGCTCTATAACACCAATTTTTGTTATCACATGATCTGTTAAATCAAAATCACATGACTTTTTTGGAATTTTGGATATGCATGCTGGAATTTATTCGGTAAATGTGTTTCCATTGTACTTTATCCACATTTTATGCACATATTATCCAACTCAGTTGTTCTTATAAGTTTTTTTAATGCTCATTTTCAAAATGTATTCACATCTGGGCTTTTCCATTAAGTGTTTTTTATGCAATATTCCAAAATGTGCATACAAATAGGAGGATGTAAACATAGCTAAGATGTAAAAGTAGGTGTTGATCTTCTGTAGATGGAAGTTATTTTATAACATTTTCCATTACATAAGTTATTATGGAACCTTGATGTGCATACAAGCACTATAGAGGAAGTTTTCAAGCCTGAAATATGTTTGTATAGACCCCTTAAATATAAAAAAGTCAAGGGAAATTTGTTTTCTCAATCATGCTTACTTCCTTCTTTTCAATTAGCCAGCTTGGACATTTAATTTTAAGATCTGCTTCAGGTCAACATCAATAACGCACTCTGCCTGATTGAGACAAGCTTCACTCATCAGACATCCATTGTCCATGTATCTAAGCTTGCGCTTGGTGAACAGCAGTGAAACGATGACCTTTGGAGCCAATCATAGTCATATCTGTTGAGAAACTGAATGCCAGTCAGCTGTGTTTAAGAACGTGCTCAACAGTGTTGAAATGTAGGTGAGAAATTAACATTTTAAAATTTAAACACTGATTGGTGCCGAAGTCAATACCTTTGACAACCCTAATATATATGTAGATCAGTGTAACTACGTTCCTGGAGCGCAAATTCCCCCCTCCCCTCCTTTGTCCCACACAACTATTTCAGGTCCTGGAGTCTCTGCTAATGAGCTGACAAGTTGAAATAGGTTTGTTTGACTAAAGAGACATGCAAAACATGAGGTGCGTCCCAAAATGCAAACGTATGCACTATTCTACGCCATTTCGTAGTATAAGTAGTGTAAGTAGTGCATTCACACTGAAAACCGTGTGCGCTTAAATTACACGGATGATGCCCTTATTCAACCGTTAAAATGAATTGTGGAATGTTGGACATTTCACGCACTTAACGGCCGCTGCTTTGCCCACGTAGAGAAAGTGGCGGAGCTTTCGGACACTGATGTTGGATTACTTTATTTATTTTGAAATGTTTTTCCGAATGAGAATTTATTTCATGAACACCATAATACCAGCCATGTAAAGCACAAATAATGTCTTTTAATTCGGTCAAGTCCAGCGGCCGTCATCCTTCAATCAACCTCCATCATTGTAAGCTGCTTGCTGTTCTGTCTGTTCCATTGCTCCAATTTTCCATTGCTCAAACTTTTTTGCAGTCTGAAGCGGCGAAATTGCGCCACAGGATGTCTAATCGCATCTTTGCATTGCCTTCACATGTATATTACTCGCACTTCATCCGCGTCTGGCTCCAGAGCCCCCGTGCCCCCATGTAATATAATGATTGTGCGGGAGCAGGTGAGATGTCATTTTTCGAGAGACACTCAAATACATCACGTGCGCTGCATATGCAACGTCTATAAGTCACATAAAACAATTAATTGCAAACTGAAATAAATATAATTTGATTATATGGCTTACAATTTGATGTTTTATGAGATTATTTACATTTTTTTGTGATTATTTTGCGGTTAATTAAGAATTTTGCAGGATCGCAAAAAACTGCGACTTTTTGTTGATTTTGCGATGGATTCAGCGATCGCGGAATCGCAAAAACTAGGGGGTCTGAATAATGTTCCATTTGGGACGACAATACATATATAAATACTATGCTGTTGAGTGTGGATGTGCATAAGGACATACCTGTAGTGGATAAGAGTGTACAGTGTGCCATTTGGAAAACAGCTATGCAGTTTTGGGTGGAAACCACTGGTGTAGAGTCTACTTGTGTCAAACTTAAGGCCTGTGGGCCAAATCCGGCCCACCATATGATGTGGAATATCAACTAGTTTGCCGCGAATGCTCAGAATTTAATTCAATCGTGTCTTCCAGGCTTCCAGGCTTCATTCACATCCTCCGAGCTTACTGCCTATCACCCACAATCATAGCCCGATCTGTCATTGAGCTCATAGCTCAAGCATTACAAGCTTTATGACAGATCGGGCTGTGATTGTGGGACAAATCTGTGGGTGGTCTTATGTGTGAACGTGCCAAAATGATCATCAATGCCCTTGCTTCACCCTGCGTTTAAATGGACATGAGAGCAAATGAAAGCACTACTTATAGATCAGCTGATAGACAGGGCTTTCAAATGCTCCCAAAAATGCTTTCAGAGCAATAGTCAGCTATTGCTTGTTGGGTGACAGATTTGTTGTCATATTGAATAGTGTATGCACCCCTCTTATGGATCATTTACATAATGTCATGTAATTCGAACACCACAATGACTTAAAGACGCACATTCAAGTCATGCAGTCTGAACAATCTGCTGATGTATGAAGTCATATAGTGTGAACTAGGCTTTAGCTTAGCATTAGCATCAGAGTAACAAGATCTGAGCATAAAAGTGAAGTAAAAGGTTTTAAAAATATGTCTGTGATCACACATCCCTTTCTGTATCTCCTTTCTATGAATGTCATAATTAGAGCGTCTATTTTCCAACCTGCATAAAAGGCCAGCGTTCCTCTGTCAGCTAATTACAAACCATCTCGCACTTCATCTGAGTGGATAGACTATGATTTGACTTATAGCTAACTTAAATGTTCACACCCTGTCACACCAAGGGAAATATGAGCGCAGGGCTATTTCTGTGCTCCTGCAGAATGTGTCCTTTCACTAAATGCTATTCCAGAGGCCTTGAAGAGAAAGGTTATGTGAGGCCATTTATTCGTTAAAGCTGCAGAGAGAACGAGGTATAAAGAGGACAGATGAAGAGAAGAGAGAACCAGCACAAAGTGTTATTCAAAAGTCAATGAAGGCTGACTTGTGTTACTGTTACTGTCAGATTCACTTCTTCTGGAGCTACGCTAAAGACTTTGGCTCATTTTTATTATATTATGACTGGTTAGGAAATGTGCTCTTGGGAGGGTCAGGCAAGGAGAAGAGAAGTTGATCTAATTGCAGCAATATCTATATCAAGCAAAATAACCAAGAGCATTTACATAGCTCTAAATCTGAGCATAAGAGGCTTAATATAAAATAATTACAAATATTTTTTTTTGTCTGAGGTGGCACAGTGGCTCAGTGGTTAGCACTGTCGCCTCACAGCAAGAAGGTCACTGGTTCGAGTCCCAGCTGGGCCAGCTGGCATTTCTGTGTGGAGTTTGCATGTTCACGTGGGTTTCCTCCAGGTGCTCCGCTTTCCCCCACAGTCCAAAGACATGCGCTATAGGTGAATTGGATCAACTAAATTGGCTGTAGTGTGTGTGAAAGAGTGTGTATGGGTGTTTCCCAATACTGGGTTGTGACTGGAAGGGTATCTGCTGCATAAAACATATGCCTGAACATTTGACGGTTCATTCCGCTGAGGTGACCTCTGCAACAGAAAGTAAGCTGACGGAAATAGAATGAATTAATTTTTTGTCTGCTGTTCACGTTTAGTTTACTGTAGTTCTGGTATAAGTTTACTGGACTTCACCTCCCATATTCCTTTAACCCTGCCTCCAAACAATAGTTCACACCTGTTACTTGTTAGGGAAAACAAGATGCATGAGACAATACAAGACAATGACCTCAAGAAACTTTAGGATATTGAAGTGATAAACTATATCTGTGATTTGCTAAAAATTGAAGCTTCTTTAAAAACTTGTGCATAGATAACATTCCAGGGCAGTGGTTAGAGATTTTAATATGTTCTATGATTTACTATGTACATAGATTTTAATATGTTTTGAAGCACTTCACCTCAAATGTTATTCGCTCTTCTTGTTTATCTAGTACTGACCAACAAAAAATACATTAAAATTATGCCAAACAAAATTCATTTCAAAAATTTTTTTTTTTTTTAATATACAAATTATATTTTTGTTTGTGCCCATCCACTAATAAACTGTGCGGGTGGATAATTTGTTTCATTCAGTGGAAAACAATTTTTTTAAAATAATTGCTTCACTGTAATTGTTGTATCACAAACTCACATATTTGCAAATTTTTTCTTTTTAATTTTTACATTTTTTGAGCATCTGATTTTTCCTCGGTGCGAATGTACTTTAATTTTCTCTGTCTCACTTGCGGCAAGTTCAGGTGAGGTAGTGTTTCAGCAACCCTAGCAGGAAAATATAGATTTAGATTTCAAAGAAAATATCTTAATATTAAAAGAAACATACAGTAAGTTTGATCCTATCAATGTTATAACGAATGCCATTAAATGATGTAGCCTTTGACAGCAAGCATTAGTGTTTCTTGAGATTGAAATAAGAATAAGGGGTGATGGGGCGGGCGGGTGCTGGATATGGGCGTACCTTGGAATAAAATCCTGCAGGCGTCCCTGCAATACAGAGACACTAAATATATAGTTTGCATGTGTTTTCAAAGGTTTGCTTTTTAAAGCTTCAGTTTTAATACAGATGAGCAGTCAAAAAGCTAGTTAAAATGTAAAACACTTGGTGTCATGTAAAAATTTTCTATAAAAATATACAGATAAAATATCGAGCCTAACATGAAATAGGTGTGAACAATTGTAGGCAGGGGAAAGGATTGTGAAAGGTGAAGTCTAGTAAACTTACATCCGAACTAAACAATGTAAAAAGCCAGCAAACATTTTTAATAATTAATATTCTCAAAATATTTTATATTAAGTCTCTTATGCTGACATTTAGAGTTATATACTGTAAATGCACGCGAGTAGTTTTTTAATTTGCAAATAATATAAATATTACAAACACAAGCATTAGCTGAGCAGCTTACATTGTAAGGCTACATCGTCAGGTACACTCACTCCTGTTTGTGTTATCAATCTGACAACCTGTGTGTGCATGGCATCGTCATTGGAGGGGTGGGGGTCAGGGTATATTTCGATCATTTGATTATTATTTTAGAAACGGATACTGAAAAACGAAAAACAACCCATTTTTGATTTTCGTTTTAAAATGTAAAACCAAAAATTGAAATATGAGGCATTTTTCTTTTTCATGGTGAAAAATGGATAAGCAAAATTGACAAATTATTTGATTTTCATTATTTATTTCGAATAACAAAAAATAAAATCACCAGAAAACAAAAAAGGTTAGTTTTTTATATTGCGTATATTTCATTCATGGTTACGCAATGCTGCAACAGTCAGGCTACTATAGGTTAATATTCTTTTTCCACTCAATTATGGTATAAAAAGGTATTTCTTGTGTTAACAGGATTTCGTAAAGACATATTTTGCTAATTAAAACTACATAATGCTCGTTTTTCGATATCCGTTTCTAAAATGAAAATTCAATGACCAAAATATACATGAACTGGTGGGGTGAAAAACAATCAGGATATCTTCCGTCCATTCCATATCTGTTTTCAAACAAAAAAAGGAAAACTAAAACGTCAGTTTTTCGGTTTTCTTTTGTTCGCAAAAAACAAAACAAAAAAGGAGATTTTGGCGAGATTTTTGTTTTTTTGGTTTAGGGTAGGAAAACAGAGAAACGACTTTAAAATCCATTATACACATGTAGGCATTGCTGAAACGCTCTTTTTCCTCTGATTGGTCAACCAAATCAGAGCTTGTGATATATATATATATAATTACAATAAATAAAACAGGAAATAAATAAAAACAAATGGTACCCTTTGTTATAGCCCCAGGGCCCAATGTGTTCTTATTCTGGTCCCACAAACAACTATTAAAAACACTAAACAATAAAAAAAACACTAAGTAAACAATATTTATTATTATTATTATTAATATTATTATTATTATTAGACGACGCAGTGGCACAGTAGGTAGTGCTGTCGCCTCACAGCAAGAAGGTCGCTGGTTCGAGTCTCGGCTGGGTCAGTTGCCGTTCCTGTGTGGAGTTTGCATGTTCTTCCCGTGTTCGCGTGGGTTTCCTCCGGGTGCTCCGGTTTCCCCCAGAGTCCAAAGACATGTGGTACAGGTGAATTGGGTAGGCTAAATTGTCTGTAGTGTATGAGTGTGAATGAGTGTGTATGGATGTTTCCCAGAGATGGGTTGCAGCTGGAAGGACATCCGCTGCGTAAAACATGTGCTGGATAAGTTGGCGGTTCATTCTGCTGTGGCGACCCCAGATTAATAAAGGGACTAAGCCTAAAAACAAAATGAATTAATTATTATTAGCCTATTATTATTATTACTATTATTATTATTTAGGCCTATAGTAGCTCTGAAACAATCATGCAAACCAGATGCTTCTCGGAAATGCTTTTGGTGAAGTTTGGTGGCAAACTATAGGCATATTATTATAATTTTATTTTTATTTTATTATTATTATTATTATTATTATTATTATTATTATTATTATTATATAGGCCTTTCTCGGAAGCAATCATGCAAACCAGGTGCATGCTCGGAAATGGCTATCTTGGCTCAGCATCAGGTGCACAGCAGCAAGACGTTTGGCAGCGAACTATGACCTAATTTTAATGACAAATGTCTAATAAGACTGCTAATTTACGTTTTTATTTAATTATGCATACGCAATGAGTGTAAGCCTGCTAACTGATCAAATGCTAGAATATCTAAAAGAGGAAAAAGGGCGTTTCAGCAAGGCCTACAGAAAACAGAAATGGAATGGACGGAAGATACCCTGATGAAAACCCCTTCTGCAATATTTTGAATTTGGACTGCAATACCTACTTGAATCCCTAGGTGTCAACCCTACATACTGCACCATTAAACATTCTCTCTATACATTTGTAAAACTTTGTCTAAGCAGCTTACTGAGTAGGTTTTAATTATAAAAACTTTTTCTTCTGTTTAGGTGAATACGGGCACTGATATATCAACATTACCCACAAGACAACCAAAGCTCAATATGTTAAAAACTGCATCATAACAGAGCTGCTGCGGTCCTGATATAAGGATGGGGTTGCTGGGCAACATTTAAAAGGTTCTCAATCATGTTTAGCCTATTGTTAACGCTAACAAGCTGAGCCACACATCTAAACAATCATTATTATACTCTATCTGTGTGAGACAGCGACACAGCCAGCTAAACAATGTTAATGAATGGTGTCATTTTGCTTTCCCATTCCATCACGGAAGGCCTGCACAGCGCGACTATGAACACGTCATGGGGGGCACAATGAGTGACGTTTCTTCCATTCTGTGTCGTGATAATGGACAACCCTGTTGTGTCTTTGCCCCTCAGGCACAACAGACATGAGTTACAAGCCCAGACAACCACAGTGACTCACCAGCACCAATCTCAAAACGCCAGCTCACAGGAACCCCACTGCAATCTGTGCTGCTTTTCTAAGAACTCTTATGTTTATGAAGGCAACATTTATTTGATCTCAAATACAGGGAAAATTAGAAAACTGATAAATATTGCAATTTAAAATAACGTTATAATGTTTTCTGTTTTAACACACACATATTAATATATTCTTTAATTTATTCCTGTCATTGTGAAGCTAGATTTTCAGCAGTCATTACAAGAATGAATCTAAAATCTTTTTAATATACACAAAACATCAGCTTGATGACGCAAGTGTACCAAGATTCAGAAGGAAAAAAGACGGTGTGAACACAAACAAGCTGAGGGGGGACAATCAAACTTGGGTTCGGACCAGGCATTCGGACCAAGTGTGAAAGCACCCTTAATCATTTTGACACTGACAAGGGCTGTTAAATCTAACTTCATTCATACATTCATTTTGCTTCGGCTTAATCCCTAATTTATTAGAGGTCACCACATCGTAATGAACCACCAACTATTCCAGCACTTGTTTTATGCAGCTTCCAGCCCCAGTGACAGCTCCTGTACCTTTATTTCTGAGAGTGTACGGATAATTTAATTGATCTAATTCACCTCTTTGGATTTTCATGTCTTTGAACTGTGGGGGAAACCGGAGCACCCAGAGGAAACCCACACAAACACGGGGGGAGAACATGTAAACTCCACACAGAAATGCCAACTGGTCCAGCCGGGACTCAAACCAGCAACCTCCTTGCTGTGAGGTGACAGTGCTAACCACTGTGCCACCCTAAACCTAACTTGTTAACCTTTTTGTCATCCTAACAACTGCTGTGCAACTAGGCATGGGCCGGTATAAGATTCTGACGTTATGATAACCTTGTTTAAAAATATCAGTTTCACGGTATTGTGATTACTGCTCTAAAATATTTTCTTTTTAAATCTCTGGGTAAAAAACCAAAATTGGTAACACTTTATAATCACTACACACTATGAATCATCTATTAAGCATTAGCAAATAGTGAATTCATTACTTGTTAAGCATTAAATCTACATTAATAAACGTTAGTAAGCAGTTTATAATGCTGTATTTTTGACTTTTGTTTTTTTGCTTAATAATTGCACTTTCATAATTTGTTAATGATTTATTTTTCATTACTAAATTAAGCAATGCATTATTTACAAACCAGTTATTTAAGCATAGTTGGTGATTTTTTTAAGATCATTTAGAATGCAAAAGTAAACGAATAATAAACTATTCAAATGAACGTTTATATATCTTATTATTCAGGCATATAGTAATGGTTACTATGTACATTAGTAAATGTTTTATTAACCTAACTTCATCCAGTTTTGTGACCTAATCTAATGTGAGAACTATTTATGCTTTATAAATCCTTTATAAATGACAATTAAAGGGTGAGTTATAGTCTAAACAGGCGGGGGGGAAAGCATAAACGACATTATTCATTTATTGAAACTGCATCAAATAAAAAATAAATCTTTGCAATCTTATCTAAAATAAAATTGCTGTTCAGTTTAAACATTACATCCTATTACTGTATATAGTTAAATTATTATAATGTTGTTGTTTCATTCAATTTGATGTTATATTTTGTTTAAACTTTATAGTAATTTTACTTTTTAGATATGATTGCAAAGATTATTGTTCATTTGAAACCAAGCATTTAATTGTCATTTATAAGGGATTTATAAAGCATAAATAGTCCTCACTTTACATTAGGTCACAAAACTGGATGACGTCGAGTTAATAAAGCATTTATTAACATACAAATTAACTATTAATATATGCCTGAATAATAAGATATATAAATGTTCATTTCAATAGTTTATTAATCATTTACTAACTCATTCCGAATGATCTTAAAAACCTCCAACTACTCTTAAATACATATGGTTTGTAAATAATGCAATACTTAATTTAGTAATGAAAAATCAACCAGTCACAAATTATGAAAGTGCAATTATTAAGCACATTATACATGTGATTATAAGTCAAGAATAGAGCACTTGTAGCTGCAGTTATAAACTGCTTACTAACGCTTATTAATGTAGAGTTAATGCTTAACAAATAATGAACTCACTAGATGCTAATGCTTAATAAAGGATTCATAGTGTGTAGTTATTATAAAGTGTTACCCAAGAACTTTTTTCCCCTTTGAACATAAAATATTTAATTTTGAGAAACATTTATAATATTTTGGAGCAGTAAACATGTCAGGCTAAATAATTCAAATGAATCATTGACTTCTGCTGTCTTCATTAGTTTCAAAAACGCTCTGGTTACTAAAGTAACCCTCGTTCCCCGAGGGGGGGAACGGAAATGCTATGTGGAAAAACTTCCACTATGGGGATTTCGTCAGAATCCAATCATCTGAAAGAGTATAAAAACGGGCCAATGAAATGCCAATGAGTTGGCGGCGTCAGCGTGCACAGCTGTCTTGAATGACAATCAGCCTGGCATAAAAGGCTAGCATGTGCTCAGCAACGACATCCTTTTCTAGCTGAAGAGGCTTTCACACTCAACAGCTAAGGGACAATCGTTGTGGCGAAGGAACATAGCATTTCCGTTCCCCCCCTCGGGGAAACGAGGGTTACTTTAGTAACCAGAGCGTTCCCCTTCGGGAGGGGAACTTCAATGCTATGTGGAAAAACTTCCACTATGGGGAAATTTATGGAAAGCGCCACAACGAAAGAACCTTACCATGTCTCCAGTGAGGGGCGCGCCACGCAGCAGTACGAGCGCACCTGCATCGCTGGAGACACAGTCCTCCAACGTGTCCCCTGGCCCTTACTTACCTTACTTACCTTTTCTGGTTTAGATATATTTTTCGGGGAGTCGTAAAAATACACCTAGTTAGTTTCTAGGAATTTTTAAATACGACAGTACGTTGGGAAAGCGTTCAGTCCCGATAGGGAGGACGCTGCGGAGGCCACCTGCTGCCCGGAGGGGGAGACCTGGTGGCAAAATAGCATATGGACTAGCCCTGAGAAGGGGGAGTGCACATATGAAGAGGTGGTTAGCGGGGAGGGAAGACACGAGCCCGCCTAGGAGGGGGGACTACATCGTGGCTGAGTGAGCGTATGGGATCGCCAGCGGGGATCGCACATAGCAGGCACCTATACCCAGAACGCGGGATGACCAGCGGGCATACCTACAACGTAATGGGCCAACATTTGACTGCTCCGCTGAGTCAGATGCTGGGGGCCTCGGAGGAACTCTGCAGGGTTCGCCGAGTGGGGAACTCAACTGACAAAGCGAGAAAAGCGCACGTATCTCTGTGTTAGAGAGAAAGGCGCAGCAAGCGTTTTACAACACCTAACCGAATTTCCTCATTCACCGCTCGTGAGGAAATCAGTTCACTCGAAGATAAATCTCACAAATGCTCAGGTGTCGCCCAGCCCGCAGCTCTACAATGTCTGTTAGAGAGGCGCCGCGTGCTAACGCCCAAAAGGATGCGCGCTCCGAGTGGAGCGCGCTCCTCCTGGGGGACACGGCTCGCCCTAGCTCGATGAGCGAGGGAGATGGCATTCACTGTTCAGTGGGCCAACCTCTGTTTAGATATGGCACTTCCCATCTGCCAATCACCGTAACATATAAAGAGCTGCTCAGAGGATCTAAGCTCTGAGTACGGTCCGTTATAATACGCAAGCGCGAACAGGACACCGCAATAAAGGGGCTGGGTCTGCCTCCTCCGTGGGCGCTTGCAGGTTCACTACATAGTCTAAACGAGCGCTGTAGGAACCTAGGGCACCTAGGTGGGCCGGGGTCTCAGGTAAACGTGAGAGTGGGCCGGCCCAAAACGCTGGCACATTTCGCTGACCGAAAATGCCTCCAGATACCCGCCCATTTGACCGATGCCAACGCGACCAGCAGAGCTGTCTACCTGGACAGAAATCATATAGATACTGAGTCGAGTGATCGAGCAGACCTCTCCTAAGAGAGATCTTCAAATGGGTAAGAGAGGGGACAGGATATATATCCACGTCTCGCGCCTCTGGGGACTGGATGATGAGGCGATGCTTTCCCAGCGCGCCGCCATCGCCGCATCCTTAGAGCGGGGATGATCGCCACGCCAACCCCTCAGTGCGGAGGGGACAGCCTTGGCTCCAGCCAACTGAAGGAGGATAGCATCACACTGATCTGGCATGTTTGGGGTTTCCTTCTCGGAGAGAAGTACACCACACAGCGAATAGACTCCACATCAGGGCATAGGCATGCCTCATAGAGGGTGCTATAGGCCTGAGTGATGGTGTTAACCACCTAACGGTAGGTCACCTAAGTCCTCCGCGCTCCATCTATGGGCCACACGTGATGTCCATAGAACTGGGCGCGGGTGCCAATCGGTGCCTGTCCCCAAAGAAGAAGTTTCTGCCAGGGGACATGCCAGGGAGGGGCCATCACGAGGAGAGAGCTAGAATACAGGTTTGATTGTGCCTGAGAGGCACAATGCATAGACCTGTTCCTCGTCCTCCCTGACTTTACACAGCATCTGTGCGAGTAGGCTTACTGGAGAAATGCGTATTACGCACGCCCCGGGGCCAGCTGTGTAGCCAGTGCGCAGAACGCACCCATAACAGCTGGACAGTCGGGGGTGGAGCCTCCATTCTCCCAGGCGAACTGCCGTGAGAGCGCAGCGGCTGCACGGTTGAGCTCGGCGGGGAAAAATGGAATGCAGCGAATGCGCCGCGTATGACTCCGGGGGAGCAGACGGCGAGCGAGCTGAGACATGCGGCGACAGTGAATATCTCCCTTGCGGTTGATATACACCATCGCCACCATGCTGTTCGTCCTGACCAGCACGTGTTTCCCTTCTAACACCGGTAAAAAACGGTGCAGCGTGAGATACACTGCCAACAGCTCCAGGCAGTTAAGATGCCAATGCAACCAGCTTCCTACCACGGAACCACAGCTGCATGCCCGCAACACCCAGCCCCCCAGCGCGAACTGGAAGCATCCGTCAAACGACGACATGCCTGGACGCTTGTTCTAGAGGCCCGCGGGCCTGTAGAACACAGGGTCCATCCAGAGGCTGAGGGCGTGGCGACACAGCGGAGTGACAGTCACCCGGTGCGCGCTCGCGTGCCATGCGCGTCTAGGGACCCGATCGTGAAGCAAATGCTGAAGTGGTCTCATATGGAGCATCCGAGCGGCGAGACCGCGGCTGCGGATGCCATATGCTCCAGGAGCCTCTGAAATAATATCAGTGGGACCACATTTTCCTGTCGAACTCTCTCAGACAGGCCAGCATCAGCCCGGCGCGCTCTCGGGGGAGGCGCGCCGTCATGGTGATCGAATCCAGCTCCAACCCGAGAAAAGAGTTGCTCAGCACGGGGGCGAGGCTGCTCTTTTCTCGGTTGACCTGAAACCCCAATTGGTCGAAGTGCCGAAACACCCTGTCTCTGTGCGTAATCAATTAATCCCGCGAGCGCGCTGAAATCAGCCAGTCGCTTGAGATAATTGAGTATGCGGATGCCCGCAAGCCGAAGCTGGGGCACCCTCCGCGAGCTTGGTGAAAACCCGCGGAGACAGAGAGAGCCAAAAGGGGAGGACTTGTACCGCCAGGCTCGACTTCAGACGCAAACCGCAGGAAACTGACGGTGGCGTGGAAGTATGGAGACATGAAAGTACGCGTCCTTCAGGTCTACTGCTGCAGACCAATCCCGAGGACGAACGCTCCGGAGGGTGCGCTTCTGCGTAAGCTTTCTGAACGGCAGCTTGTGAAGCCAGCGGTTCAAAACGCGCAGAACAAGGATTGGCCGTAGCCCACCGCTCTTTTTGGGTACGATGAAGTGCGGGCTGTAAACCCACTCTCCATCCCGGCTGGAGGGACCGGTTCGATTGCATCCTTCGCCAGGAGGACAGCAATCTCCTCTCGCAAGACAGGGGCGGATGCAGGGCTGACCCTGGTGAAATACACACCCGTGAACTTGGGAGGCCGTTTCGCGAACTGAATCGCGTAGCCGAGTCTGATCGCGCGGATGAGCCATTGCGCTAACCAGGCAGGCAGAGCCCTCGCAAGTGGCTTCGTCCGCACGATCGCTGACGTACCAGCGGTGGGGCAGCGCAGAGTGGGTGGGCTCAACCGGGGAGCACTGGGGTCCCACAGGAGAGCAGCAGGCAAGAGCTTCACTCTTGTCTCGCACCCGTACTCCGGAGGTGGGGCTGGGAGGGGGAGAGAAAGGAGACCGTTCTCTCTCGCTCCGCGAGCCACTGGCGAAGTGCACCGATCCTGCGAGCTGGAAAGCATAGCGTCCCAGACTGGCAGTGTTCGGGCTGTCACATCCGGGGAAGGGAAAAAAATGCTCTTTCTCTGAGGTTTTGATAGCGTTTTTTAACGCTGTTTAGAAGAAGAGCCCCGCCCTCCAGCGGGGAAAGAGCAAATTTCCTCCTCTCCAGATGGCCCGTCTCAGGGACGCTTCGCAGTTCGTTTACCGAACTTAGCGGCGCCCTGGGGCGGGGAGCGCTGGTTGCCTGCGAGATGCTCGGCGCAGCCGCTCGGCCAGAGGCGCAGGCGGGGGCGACCGAGCAAAGCCGCAGGCGGGCGCTCTCGGCGTGAAGCAGTGGATGTGGATGGCTCGGCGGGGAGGAGCGGTTTTACGATCCCGCCGAGAGATGGTATTACCCATCGCCTCCGACTGCTCGCTCACCGGCGTGAATTCCTGGGCGAATTCACTGACGGTGTCGCCGAACAGGCCAGCCTGGGATATGGGTGAGCTAAGAAAGCGAACTTTGTCAGCATCACGCAGATCACCAGGTTTAGCCCGTGGTGGCGTTCCTGGGCCACTAATGTGACCATCGTCCTTCCCAGGGGCACACACAGCCGACTTCAGTCGATTGCTGTGCGGAGCTCATGCTCAGTCCTGGGTCGGAACCATCCCCGCGCAGCTGGGCCAGCGCCTGCGCTAGGGAGCGCTGGTAGGTGGCCGTAGCATGCATGGTGAGGGCGGAGGCGCACGCAGCGCACTGCGTGGGCTTCCTGTGCACATCCAGGAAGAAGGGGACGTGGAGGCTTAGAAGGTCTTGCCTTCTTTATCTCCTCCACATCACACCCCTCTAGTCGGTCCGTTCGCGGGGCTGGGGGATAAACCATCTCCAGACCCACGGCCGAAACAGCCTGGGAAGCACGGCTGCAAAGTCTGCTTCTGGATTCGACGCCACGCTCATCATCCCGGAGGGAAAGAGCGGGTTCGAATCCTCATCAGACAATGACAACCAACCCTCCAAGGATGGTGAGGATGAAAAGCGCACGCAGATCGGGCAGAAAAAAGTGCCCTCCAAGACTGCGTGAGCTTACTGCGCACTTTCCGGGAAGAAGGGGACGGAAGGCTTAGAAGGTCTTGCCTTCTTATATCCTCCACATAACACCCATCTAGTCGGTCCGGCCGCGGGGCTGGGGCATAAACCATCACCAGACCCACGGCCGAAACAGCCCGGGAAAGCACGGCCATCATGACTGCTTTTTAGATGCCAACACCGTGCTCTCCACCCCGGAGGGAGGGAGCGAGCGGGTTCGCATCCTCATCAGACAATGACAGCCCATCCTCCGATGCAGCGATGGACATCTGATCCTCGGTGTCATCAAGTGAGAGGGCGACCACCCGAGGATGGAGCGCTTCTCTCACCTGAAGCTTGGATGGAGCGCGTGGAGGAGCGAGAGGTCCGCGAGCCCGAGGGCGGCGGATTTACTCCCACTGAAACCCTCAGATCTGCCCGAGTGCCAACCGCAGTGCGGGGGACAACTGGGGTGGGTCGCTCTTTTGCAAGAGCGAGCCGCGATCTTAACTGCGCAGCAGACATGACATCACAATGATGGCATGCACTGCCCGCGAGCACCGCATCAACATGCTGGACCCCCAGACATGAAACGCAGTGCTCATGCCCATCATCCGGGGACAGGAAACCACCGCAACCAGAAACGCACGGTCGGAGCGACGTCTTGAAAAAGACGCGCTGCACAACCGTGTTGCTCTTTTAGGAAACTTGCTTCCTATATACATACCGCTCTTGGAGGACCGGACCCAAAGGACGCCAGGCAAGGGAGAACAACCCAGCTCGACCATCTGCCACTGCGTATACGCGCTCTGGACCGGGAGAAGCTGCTTCTCGATCTCCCTCTGTAGACACAGGTTGGAGATACCCTCATAGACTCTCTCAGAAGCTCGTGAAAGGCTCTGAAAGCGAAAAGGATGTCGTTGCTGAGCACATGCTAGCCTTTTATGCCAGGCTGATTGTCATTTCATTGGCCCGTTTTTATACTCTTTCAGATGATTGGATTCTGACGAAATCCCCATAGTGGAAGTTTTTCCACATAGCATTGAAGTTCCCCTCCCGAAGGGGAACTCTGATTTCTTTCCAATTTAAAATGACATCTTTGGATATCTTTTCTGCTGGGGATACTGTTGTCCTAAAAAACAAAAAACAAAACAAAAAAAAACTTAAATAAAAAATCTTACACATACCTTAGGGACGGTATAGCAGAAAATTTTGGAGGTTTTAAAACCTTGACTTTTCCAAACCGCGGTATACCTTGAAAAGGGTTATCATCCCATGCCTTTGTGTAACATCTACTTTTCAATCACATTAAAATAAAAGCTAATAACAAATGAAATTATAAATGATGTTTAACTGAATAGTGGCAACTGATGTTTCTAAGTGCTTTAGTTCATCACTTTAACATTTTCCAACAAAAGTGCTCTAGCCTGCTTACGCAACAAAACTTGCTCCCATGATGTAAACGTATTGTGGGAGGCTGTTGCTAGGATATTCTGGATGGTTGCTAGGAGAGCTTTCTCATAGTTGTTTCTCCTTTAATGTAAATATGCGACATTTTCTCCATTGTCAGCCAGGTGAAAATGCTTTGAATTCTCAGCATAAGGACAAATGTTAAACCTAAGTTAGATGCAGCAGCTAAATATGACTTGAGGAAGTTTGTGGTTTATCACAGTCACATGTCAGTCAAGTGTCCACAGTCCACATGTATGACTGTCTGACTGGTCTGACTTGATTATTTGTCACAAGTGTCTTGCAACACTCTTCCCACAAATCTACTGAGAAATCCCTTTGTTGGCTCTTTATATTGATTTCCCATTGCACCACAGCAAGTGAATGAAGATTATGGAGAGCGAATACTCTCTTACCTTGAGGTTTGGTGGAGAGAACCTCCTTTGTGATTGACACCTTCCCGATGACATCATCCCGGCTGTGGAAAGAGCAGTTTTTCAGAAAAAAAGCAGACAACATATGAATTATCACTATTACACTGCTGTTACAATCATTAATGTCAACCGTCTCAGTAGTTTAAAGGGGTAGTTCACCCAAAAATGAAAATGACCTCATTATTTTTTACTTATCCTTGTGTGGTTTTAAAGCTCCATGCGTTTCTTTCTTCTGTTGAACACAAAACAAGCTATTTTGAAGTATCTATCGACTTTCATAGTAGGAAAAACATTACCATTGAAGTCAATTGGTGCCAGCAACTAGCATATTTCAAAATAGCTTCTTTTGTGAAGAAAAGAAGAAAGCACCTCAGATAGGTTGTGTACAATGAAGGGTGAGTAAATGATGACAGAGTTTTCTTTTATTTTTTTGAGTGACCTATTCTTTCGAGGTGAAAAGTGTGATTTCTGTGGCAATACTGGAAAACAATATTGCAAAAGTGTTTTCCTCTGGTCAAAAGTCATTACAAAAAACATGACGACAGCCCCTTTCATACAGCGATACTGGTAATATCCGGAAAATTTCCGAAACGACTTTACCTGTAAGTTCAAAACAGCACTGTTCAGGCAAGGACGTTCCAGAATTTTTCCACTATTCACGAGTGGTGTAACGGATCATAAATCTCTCGATTCGGATCACGTTATGGTTTTTTAGTCATAGATCGGACCATGTTTCAAATCAGCCAAAAAGGGGAGGAGACAAATGTAATTTGCTTTTAATTTTTTACAGAACAGCGCTGCAAGAAACTTTTGGTTTTAACAAACAGAACTTAGAAACTGTAATTTTTTCATTCATTCATTCATTCATTTTCTTGTCGGCTTTGTCCCTTGCGGGGTCGCCACAGCGGAATGAACCGCCAACTTATCCAGCACGATTTTACGCAGCGGATGCCCTTCCAGCCGCAACCCATCTCTGGGAACTTCCACACACACATTCACACTCATACACTATGGACAATTTAGCTTACCCAATTCACCTGTACTGCATGTCTTTGGACTGTGGGGGAAACCGGAGCACCCGGAGGAAACCCACGCGAACCCAGGGAGAACATGCAAACTCCACACAGAAACGCCAACTGACCCAGCCCAGCCGAGGTTCGAACCTGCGACCCAGCGACGTTCTTGCTGTGAGGCAACAGCACTACCTACTGCGCCACTGGGTTGCCCAACTGTAATTTTATTAAAAATAAATAGTGAAATATTCAGTTACTGCTACTGTTGCTGATGACGCTAAATGTAGAAATCTAACATTATAATTTGAACAACCCATATTTATTTTTAGTCTCATTTTCAATAAATGATTCAGTTATTCACTCATAAAACTTCATGTTTCATTGCTAGATAGTTCATTTTTGAAGAATTATTCAGTGACATATTTTTGATGGCCAAATATTGGTTAAATAATGTAATTACTGCTACAACTTTTATTTTTGAGCATCAAGTTAAATGCATATGACAGTGATTTTAATCTTTCCCATAAACATCAGGGGTTTTATCTAAACTATAAACTGTTATCCCAGTGCTTCTGTGCTATTTAACTGTTTGTAACTTCATAACTAACTCAAAAGACTAAAGTCTGAATCTCTTTGTTGATTTTTGCTGCCTTTTTCAAACACAGATTTGAATGCAGCGATTCGAAGGATTAATAAACAGACACAAATCACCATCATTTATAATTTATGTTGCATGAGTGCAGAGATCCTGATCTTTTAATGATTAATCATGCAGCTTACACTGAATGCATTAATGCAGGCTAAACAAGTAGTGACAGAAAACACCTTTAATAACCTAAGAAACCCGCCACATCCCGAATAACCTACCACAACATTTTCCGTCATCATTATATTTTACAGGAAAGCCTAAATGCTTTTATACATGTGATCTGAATGACACTAGAGGTGATCTCTCTGTGATTGTAAAAAATTTTGGATTAATCTACAAGTAAAAAAATGTTATTAATCCACAGGTCACGTGTGTTCCGAACCGTGGGTTGTGATCCGTACAAATCACGGATCAAGCGTGATCCGTTACACCGCTACCATCCACACATCCATTCCAAAATAGCGGTAAATTCTGACATCATTAACCAGAAATGGCTTCTAAACAGCTGCACTTGTATTTGTACACATAATAGGGGTCAGGCTTTTGTTGATAGTTTCACTTTTATTTAAAGCTTTAGCATTCATGATTTTGTTCCAGAGATATCCAACAGCAGAAGCGCTAACCGCAGCTAAATGTTTAAACATTTGACTTCATTACAAATTCTGTGGATGGATGAGTATTGTGAACAACTTCGATGTAAACATATGGAGGAACTCTTACGCATGTCGAGATGTACTTTTGTTTGTGTGCTAGCACTCAATGGAGCACTCCTTCACGTGCACAAGCGTCACACAGCTGAACGCAGGGCTTGCAGGTAAACTCACAGCGGTCCATCATAAGCATTTTATCGATCATTTTTTCCACAGTTGGCATTAAGAAGGAACATAAAAACATTATCTAACTAACAACTAGCAGCTAAATGTGTCTGGAAAAGTATTCAAAGGCTTTTATTTTCATAAACAGCGCAGATGTGAATGCGTCTGAATGTTCTGATTGGCTGGAGTAGACGTCTCACGTCAGCGCATTCTAAACGTGAAGCGCTCTTACCGGCAAATTTTCCTTCTGCGTTCACACAGAGCAGCACTCTGGCAAATTAACGGTAATGTTACAACTTCTCTTTCTGTAAAATAACCTCTTTTCAAAGATGTCCACGAAATCCCTTCAAAGCTGTACTATACATGCCAGGCCAGTAAAGCAACACCATGCACCTGTGCGGTCCTGTAGTCCACCATTGTTGTTTTGATTGTTAGGCACATGTTGACTGATCAAATAATGTGTAAAACATCCATATTTTCATGTTTTCAACCTTTTTCAAAGGTTTGCATATTCAGGACCCTAAAACATTGTGTAAATATATGGTCAAGATGCATTAAAATGTAAAATGTTTCTTTGTTTCTTTGTTTTTCTCTGTTTACTAAAAATTTTTTCTTTATCCTGCCTCAAATATTCTTTTACTCCTGCAACCAACACTGAAATAGGTTGTTTTTTCTTGTCTTTTTATATTTCCAAACATATATGATGCTGGTTGAGTCACAGTTGAGATGTCAGATTACTCAAGCATCGAGTGCAATGTTTTGAATCACACACTTCTCCTTCAACCATGTAAGTAGTATTTGGATTAGTATATAGGATCAGACCTGAGAGAGTCTTCATCCAGCACATAAAAAGACACTGTGCGGAAGTAGGGAGGAAGATGGACAGTGTATTCTTCACCCCAAAACGGAGAAAGTGTCTTCCATATTGTTGCTGTCCTGAAAGAAAACAAATGTAAAAACTATTACCTGCATGCAATATGGACAGTCAACAATACTGTATAACTAGCAGTCGAAACTAGCAGCCGGTGTGCCAATAAACAATACATTTCATCTGTGACATTTTGAACATCATGGGCTCTATTTTAACGATCTAGGTGCAAAGTCTAAAGCGCATGGCGCAAAAGCATTAGGGCATGTCTGAATCCACTTTTGCTATTTTAAGGATGGAAAAATACACTCTGTGTCACGACGAATTGTCTAACAGGGTTGTGCTTATTCTCTTAATGGGTTATGGGTGTGTTTGAGCATAACGTGCATTAAACCAATCAGATTCACATCTCCCATTCCTTTTAAGAGTCAGTGTCGCAACATGGTGCATTTGCTATTTACATGGCGCACTTTGTAAGTGGAAAAACTGAACGCTTCACTAGAGAAAATAGTTAAACAGACCATCTGCAAAGCGACGATAAAGAATGAGCCTCCTCCATTCGGCCTCTTTACTTTCTCTTTACTTTACTTTTACTCCTTTACTTTTATGGATAAGGAAACTCACTCCACTGAAGACATTCATTAGCCTACATATTTAATTTCATTTGTTAAGCGCAAAGATTTGTTTCAAAACTATTTCTAAATTCAGTTCTAACTTCCAGCGAAGGAGTAAATGAACAATAATAATGAAGTGTGGTCAAAAAACTGAGTTATATTCAAACACACGTCCTATTCTTATGCCCGATATGCTAATGAATACGTCTCCAAAACCCAACAGGTGGACAAATCTAAACATATTTTTATTCAAATAAATTAATAATTAAACAAATATAAATATGAAAATAATAATAATACTACAACTAATAATAATAATAATAATAACATTATACAACAAAAAAAAATCTTGAATAAACTGAAAAAGCCCCCCAAGATGAAGAAGGCATGGAGGCAGTGGTTTTTACATTTATGTAGAAAATAATAATTTTTGTAACATTTTAATTCTTTATTTTTTTTTTTATATGTAAAGATATTTGTGTATTGCTGTACATCCTGTGTGTATTAAGCAATGTGCAAATGTTTGGACCTGCATAGGCGCATAACTAACACTAACACGCTCTGCGCTGGACTTCAGACCAGCTTAGTTGGTCAATGGCACGGTCTATTTCAGTTCCTCAAAAAAGCAACAATGCACCTTAACACAGCTCCTTTCTAGACCGGAACACCCATGAATCCACAAAGTGACACAAATGGATTTGGTATTTAAACAACATGGCGCAAAACATGAAAATTAGGGTTACTCTGAAAATTCTCAACAAATCGCACCATACACGTCTTGCACTTTATTGCGCTAGGGCCCCATATGCGTTACTCGTTCCATGTAAAACAACTCATTTGTTGAGTCTGTAAGGGAATACTTTTACAGTACAACTGTGATGTTATAACTGAATAAAACTATTAAAAACCATTTTAAATTAAAAAAAGTCTTCTTAAATATTAAATGAAAAACATGAACTTAAAAGAAAATTTGAAATGTTGCTGAAGTGTAAAATACTATCATTAATTTGACAAAATGCTTAGCAAAAACTAGATTGTTTCAGAAATGAGTTGAATAAAGTTCAACAGGAATAAATAAATCATGTAAATAAATAAACATAAAAACAATAACAAAAGGAACATTTGAATAAAACTAAAACTTAAACAATGAAAACGAAATTAAATCTAAATATGTAACAATAAAATGCTAAACACTAATAAACGCTATGAATTATAAATGTGTGTACAAAATGTATAATTTTGATTTAAAAGGTATTTTATACCTCTAAATGATGGGATTATATCTGGAGAACCGATATTAAAAGATAGAAACTTTTATTTAAGCACAGTTTTTCATTACCCACAGTGACAGACAAATATGATTTGTAAACAAATGTCAGCGACACTTTATTTTAAGATGTCCTTTTTTACTGATTTTCTATGTACTAACAATATATTATGAATAATTACATGCATAACTAACTCTAAACCTAACCTACATTAAGTACATCCCTATCAATATGATACAGCATAGATATATACTCTAGACATCGCATAGGGACCCTGAGCGTGCGTCAATACCGCCGCCATATTTGTACAGTGCTCCCAGGACAAATGTGATTCAACCGCACTTAATCAAGACTAAAGCCAATGTGAAGATGCTGGAGTTTTGCACTGCGTACGGGTGTAGTAACGAGCAAAGAAAGAAAACAAAGCATAAAGGCAGAACATTTCATAGGTAAGATTTCATTTTTTTACATTTTTGTATGTTACGATCTGTTGTGCTCAAGTAACATTATTGATGATAATAGCTACAGTCACTTACTGCATTGACCATAAGGCAAAGTAGCCCCAACTTGCACTAAATTCAAGGCTTATGCTAGTTTTGTTGAATAAAATCAGCAAACAATGTAAATGAAATATAATAACAAGACGCTGCAGTGCCAGAAATTTGTATTATTGTCGGCTAAGTGAAGTAACGGCTAGTTTTTGAAGTAACCTATAAGAGTGCCTGATAATAACAGTGCCTGCGCCTCAATGTGCATACTTTCCACCATAAATTATTGAATATTACGAATGTTATATAGCATTTAGATCAGAAAGGTGGATATGCACACTGAGACGCAGGGATATTGATGGTTCACACGAGTCGTTCATAATGAAGATTCATTCACAAATGAATTGCTCCCTCTGTTAGAATTAGAAGGTGTGTTTCTGGACATGAATTAGATCAAATGAATATTTGCATACTGACAACCAGGAAAGCTCCCAATCATAGATATATGCATATATGTGTATATATCTATGGCTCCGATGGCCAGTCCTCCACTGCACCTTGGTCCCACGTTCATTTCAAAGGAGAGCTACCCTGTACCAAAACGGAGGCTCTACTGACGCATTCCTTCCAATAGACAACAATAGCATAGGCGACATCTAATGTAAATATCTATGATGGTACAGTAGGTTCATGTATTTAATTAATATTACTTAGTAGTTAATTGATTAGTTACACTGTAACAAGAACACCTTAAAATGAAATGTAACCTAAAATTCAATATCTATTGAGAAACTGAGAACAAGATTAACAACAAGTTTTGTAAACACAGCACATCACATTTTCACTCATCAGACTCATGAGGCTTACTCCGTGTTAATGATTAGCATAAAGCAAAGCCTGAGGAAATAAACGTCAAACTAGGATCCATACTTAACATTTATTTACCATCAGATTTGGCATTCCAGTGGGGGAAAAAGGTAACTTATTGACCTAAAAAAATCATTGTGGCTTAGAGTACACTCACACAGAATCCACTGTATATATCAATAGTGTGACTGTTAAACCTTTCTGTTGGCTGAAAAATATGTTCTTTTTATAGGCGCTAGAATAAAGTGAGTCACCAATACGATGATGGAGTGAATAACACATAAGACCTTAAGTTCAGTTCAAACTTTCAGTGTTCTCATTGCTTTTATTCCCAGCTAACCATGTAAAAACCTTAGAATAAGGTTTAATTATACAAGATATAATTTAACATTTTTCCAATTACATTATTAGAAGTTTGTTCAAAGTTATGTGGTCTTTCATAGGTTTCTCTAAACGCTAGCATAAATAATTATTTATACATCTTTCACTCAAGAATGACCATATTTTATAGTTATTTACTGTATTATGGAGAAAACCTACTCCGCAACCACAACCACACACACACACACAGAAAAAATTATTGTATATTGTATGTGTAACGGTGATGTTGACGCTGACAACGTAGTGAGGATCCTATGCAGGTCTTTATTGACAGGATGGTCAAACATGCAGTGGTCAAAACAGGAACAAACAGTTGTATATGGGCAATCCAGAGTCGTAGTCATTATAGCAGGCAGGTGGCATACAGGGATAATCAAACAAAAGAAAGCAAGGTCAAACATGGAAAGCAGGACAAGAGAAAACGCGTCGTAAAGTTCACTATACAGCTTACAAGACTCAGCAACATTGTGTGTGTTTGTGCTTTTTATGTAGTGCTGTAATCAGTCCAAAAGCAGCATCAGCTGTGGAAGTCTAATCAGTGGAGACTTGGAGCAGGTGTGTGTGTGTGTGTTGCATGACTGAATATGTAGTCCAAGACATGGCGGATTTGTAGTTCGTGTGAATGTGAGTGTTTACCAGCGATCTCTGGTTGTTAGATCGCTGGTGATCATATATAATATATATTATTTACTAATTATCACAATAAACATTTATATATAATTATAAATATATATAAACATTATATAAGCACCACAGTTATTAGTGGTTTTATTGTCATTTATTGTCAAATCAATTAAGTTAACATAACTGTTTCTATTAGGTGACGTGGTGGCGCAGTAGGTAGTGCTGTCACCTCACAGCAAGAAGGTCGCTGGTTCGAGCCTCGTCTGGGTCAGTTGGCATTTCAGTGTGGAGTTTGCATGTTCTCCCCGCGTTTGCATGGGTTTCCTCCCGGTGCTCCGGTTTCCCCCACTAGTCCAAAGACATGTGGTACAGGTAAATTGGGTAGGCTAAATTGTCTGTAGTGTATTAGTGTAAACGAGTGTGTATAGATATTTCCCAGAGATGGGTTGCAGCTGAAAGAGCATCCGCTGTGTAAAACATGTGCTGGATAAGTTGGCAGTTCATTCCGCTGTGGCGACCCCGGATTAATAAAGGGACTAAGCCGAAAGAAAATTAATGAATGAATGAATGAACTGTTTCTATTCTCTCTTAAACTGGGCATTCACTTTGAAAGAGTAGTTTGTTGTGCTTTTTTGTTTTCGTACAAGTGTGTATTGTAGATGAAGAGCAAGGGGGTTATTACATTTCACCGTGAGAAACACAAGGTGTGGTGTAAGAGCGTGAGAACTGGTTGAAATGCATGAGATCCCTGTTAGTTTTTGTACCCTCAATGCACCTGCGCAAAAACGAAAACAGACACAGACACTTCCAGATTCACGGGTGTGCGCTGGTAACAATATCAATGAATATATACCAGAATACACAGAAACAATTATGATATTCTGTTCATATATATATATATATATGATATATATACAGATACAGATCTGATTAGGAAAAAAAATTGTGTTTTTTAATTTCTTCCTTTCCACCAAGCTTCACACTCCTTCACATTGGGTGGCGTAAACCACCACTGAACAAAAAAAGAATAAGAAGCAGGTTTTACACACGCACAGTGTGAGCAGTCAAGCCGTTGCTGAGCAATCGGACCGTATAGTGTGAGCACATAAATCGTGAGCTTTGCCTTTACACCATATGCTGAAATTGCAAAAAGTCACACAGTGTATGCTTGGCCTTAGGGGGCACTCACACTATGCTATCCGAAACGTGCCCAGGTGCGTTTCCCGTTTCGTTTAAGAAGTGTGAGTGCTCCGAATCGGGCCCAGGTGCGTTTCATTTGGCTGGCCCTGGCCCAATTGGAAGAGGTGTGCCAGAGCGCGCTTGGGATGCGCTTTGGCACAGTACGCTTGTAGTGCAAAGCGCACCTGAGCACGAAGACGTGACATCACTTTTAAGGGACTGTTTCATATGGATTTATTAATTATTCTTACTTTTCAAAGAACGCAAACTGTCATAGTTTATTAAAGACGCAAACCCCTTGCTGCACGACAGCTGATACCTTTAGCAAACCTCCTAATACCTTTTATGATAATTTATGAGCATCAAAAGTTGTGGATCTGTTCAGCAAAATATTTGACTGTGTGTCCCAAACAACTATATATATGGTATATGGTAGTTGGAGTTAAGGTGGGTTTAGTGGGGGGGAGTGGTTTCAGAATATTTTAAAACGTTAACCCTTGTGTATTGCTCAAATTGACTACCCTTTTGTTATGTTCGTGACTGTTTTTGCCCCACTGACTTCCATTATAAAATATTTTTTTTAATACAAAGCCATGACAGCATATAATCATGCATTCTTTTTTATTATAATTATGTTTACTGGATTTTTAAAACAATACAGACATAACAAAACATCTTCAAAAGATATGCAAAGAAAAATAACAACACAACACACACACACACAAAAAGAGAAGCTCAGATTACATATAAAACAGTACTACACCACATTAAACAGATCAGAAAAAAGGATAATAACATTGCTTGTTTTTCAGATACAGTTATAATATCCCTTTTAGCATGATAGGGCAAATACCAGGTTCCAAATAATCCAAATATGGAGTCCAAACTTTGAAAAAACTTACTGTTTTTTTTTTGTGTAAAACATGAGTATGATGTTCCAGGGGAATTAACTCAAAAATGATCTTGTGCCAACCTTTAAGTGATTTATCACTAATCCAATTAAGTAAAATATTTTTTCTGGCGGCAAAGGTTAATATATTATACAATTTCTTATTAGCTGATGAAAAAATGCATCCATTAGGTATACCCAAAATCAATGAAACTGGGTCAAAATCCAATGGCATGTTAAAGATCTTTTCCATTTCCCCCAGCACCAAAGACCAGAACCTTTGCAGTCTGTTACATGACCATATACAATGAGTTAAAGTACCTACATCAGTTTTACACTTTAAACACATAGGTGAATTAGAAGGGTTAAATAGATGTATGCAGTGGGGGGAGATATGGAGTCTGTGTATTATTTTATATTGTATTTCTCTTGTACGTGTATAACAGATATTTTCTTAGCATAAGACCAAATATCATCCCATGTCTCCTCATCCATATCAGTAACTAACTCATCCTCCCATTTGGTTTTAATTCTATGTATATCAGGAGATGGGATTGAGCATACCGAAGCATAAAAATCGACCAACAGACATATTTCCTGATGATAAAAATAATAATCTCTCATCAGAAGATATCTCACAATTTTTAACAAGTGTTGTGCTGTTAGTGATATAGACCCAATCCCAATTCTATTTTTGTACCCCTTCCCCTTCCCCTTGGCCCTTACAACCGAGGGTTAAGGGGAAGGGCTTCAAAACTTACCCCTAAGAATTGGGACAGCACTTCAACACCTGCACACGTCATCATATGTCATCGCAATCTCATGCTTCATATGAGATCAGACGATGGCGACTGCTGTAGTTATTCCAGTTGTGTTATTTTGTGGTGTTTATCTTCAGGAAATCACTGAAGGGATATACTATTATTATGGATTATAGATCGCGAAATTTAGCGTTTTTTTTTTTGCGTTTTTTTTTAAAAGCATGACCGTAATACATGAACGCGGTTATGAATATATTAAAACATGTGTTTGTTTGTCGTAAAAATTCGTAATAATGACAAAAAATACTCATTTGTGGATCTCCTTACTTCTGGGTTCAGCTATCCTGCCGTTGTGGCTGGTGTATTCTGGGAAATATTCTTACCCCTTGGTTTCAAGTGTGCTCCTGAAAAATCTTCGTTCAAAGGGGTGTATACCCCTTGCCCTTAGTCCTACGCCTTCAAGCTAAAGAGAATTGGGACACCCCTACCCCTTGACGAGCACGTGCAAAACGAGGGGTAGGGGTAAGGGGAAGGGCTAAGGGGTAGAATTGGGATTGGGCCATAATGTCTCAATTGAAGAAAACGAAAAAAATTATTTTTGACTAACTGGTATTTCTGAGCTAATTCCATTAATCATGCATTCTTGATTGTTGCTGGTTTTGCCTGTTGGGAAAAGGTCAAATGTGTGGTTTTTACTGTTGATCATCAGTTAATGTAGCGCACCATTAACCCTATAGATAGGCCTGTGCAAAAAAGGTTTCTGGATTTTATATGAAGGTCTACGGAGTAAAACAGCAAATTGTAGTGTGTGTGCATAAATACACTTACTATGTTACTATATTACTGCTTATTTTGATTTTCTCAAACATATCATATACAGTAAGTGCGCAAAGGTCTCTCTTACATTCTCTCTTACACCAAACACACACACTATACTCCATATAAAAGCCATCAGTTTTTGGCAGTCTAACTGATGATCAACAGTAAGGATTGCTAATTTTACCTCTTCCCAACAAAGAAAACAAGCAACAATTAAGAATGCATGATTATATGCCGTCATGGCTTTGCAATCAAAAAATATTATAATGGAAGTCAATGGGGCAAAAACAGCCACGAACATAACGAAAGGGTAGGACATTTGCCCAGAGTGTATAGTTGAGTTTTTAAAATATTCCAAAGCATTTTCCCAAAATATGTATCAAAATAAAGTTTGTCACCAAAAATCATCCCATTTGCTGAAAGACAGAGAACGTTGTGGCCAAATTAATCAAAATCATCCCAGAGAGGATGTAAACATCCCCAACAGCACACCAGGGTTAAAGGGGGACACATCCAAATATAAAAACTTTGGTTAAGTTGATTATTAACTGCAATATTTGGGCTTTTGTGTGTTTCTTTAAATAAATTCCTTCAATCAAAACATTACCATATACGCATAATAAAGTTTTTAAACATTTTTCTTAAATGGATATTTCGAACATGCAGAGAAGATTGAATAATAATGTTTCCATAAGCTAACTGAAACATTAACAAAATGTTCTTGGAGCATATTTGTGTTTGCTGGGGTGGCAGTGGCAGTGTTTTCATGCATATAATATGCTTTTTTCATTTCTCCACCTCCTACTCTAAACTCCATGTGGAGCAGCAGGAATCAATATGCCCACACTGTACTGCCGGTCACAGCATTTATATATATATATATATATATATATATATATATATATATGTATATATATATATATATATATATATATATATATATATATATATATATATATATATATATATATATATAATATATATATATATATATATATATTTGTGTGTGTGTGTTTGTGTTTTGAACCTCCACCATCAAACTGCTCAAATCAAACGAGAGGTTTGTTTAGTATGACCTTTTATACAGCTGCCAAGTGAGTAGGTACACAAGCAGTACAGCCACACAGCAGTCTATGGCACAGGAGGGATTTCAATTACGTGGCACAAATTAAATTAGTTCTGCTTCACTGAAAATTTCATTTCTAACCTGTTTGGGTTAGGAAAATTGACTTATTATAGGCTGTATTGAAGCCCAGAGCCAATATTAGATCACCAAACACTGCGGCTTAAATTGAAATGTCAGAAAATAAAAATAAAAAGCATACCTACCGAATTATTGCTTCATTATCAATCTTCACGATGCAGTATGGATCACTGCTTCCAGTTCTGCAAGTGAAATCAACAATAACGTTAGAGAATGCAAAAAAACTCTGAATAGTTACAATCTCATGATCACACATGATTGGTTTGTGCAATCAAGAATGTTAATAACATGCTAATTAGGAAGCTTTTGCTCTGTTAGATCAGCAACAACAGGAAGGTAATACATTACATTTATGGTTCATATGGAGAAATAAATAAATAAATAAATAAATATATATATATATATATATATATATATATATATATATATATATATATATATATATATATATATATATATATATATATATATATATATATATATATATTATAACCACAAAGGATGTTATAGCTTCATTCATACAATAAAGAAACTTTCAAAGAACCCTTCTATATTTAATCCTGTGCTTCAAATTACAAACTTTTATTTCTTTTTTTTTATTTAATCATGAGATTAATGATATTCAAGTAATTTATGGGATGACAACAAGACTGTTCTTGATAAAAAAAGAAAAAAAAAAGAAAAGCAAACTGATAAACTAAACAAATTTGTTATTGTAGTTGTTTTTATTAATTGTCATATATTTTTAAGTACTGTATAGAAAACGAAAATTGGTAAAAATGAACAAAAGTTTTTATTTGTTGTGATAATAAATCAGGGTTATTCCACCAAATATTGATGCAACTCTTCTTAAACATTGTGATTGTGTTGTCTAAAAATGAAGATAATTTTATTTTTTGTTACTTTATATTCTAAATGACAACATGTTTATTTTACATTTGGAACAAATACCATCAGTAGTTTGCTGAATAAAACAAAAATTGCATTTTAATCAAAGCATATCTATTAATCATAAAATAGAAAATCAAGAAATTGAGAATTTTCAAGTGGTTTCTTAATGTTGTTGTTGTTATTTTTTATATGTATAAAAGTAAAATCATTTAGATACTGTTAAACAATTATGACTTTGTGACGACCTTCAAGTGTCCTTTCTATGAAGTGTTTCAATTTAATAACAATTTTATTTTTCATTTTGGCTGGTACACAGTTGTTTATTGGTGACAACAAGAATATATACATGTATTTTACAGATAAGATGTCAACTTTTAGTGTCCACATTCAAATTAAATGTAGAACATATGTATATATTAGGGGTGTAAACCTACACTGGCCTTACGGTTTGGTTACGATTATCTTGCCATTGATATGCCATCGGTTCAATTCAATATATTCGGTGCATCATGGTGCATTGACAATGCTTTCCATAAACAATTAGATATTTTAATTAACAACACAAAAATTCTTGTATTAAAATTTATAAATATATTTCATTTATTCATTCATTCATTTTCTTTTCGCCTTAGTCCCTTTATTAATCTGGGGTCACCACAGCGGAATGAACTGCCAACTTATCCAGCACATATTTTTACGCAGCGGATGCCTTTCCAGCCGCAACCCATCACTGGGAAACATCCACACACACCCATTCACAACGGACAGTTTAGCTTACCCAATTCACCTATACCACATGTTTTTTGGACTTGTGGGGGAAACCGGACCACCCGGAGGAATCCCATGCCAACACGGGGAGAACATGCAAACTCCACACAGAAATAACAACTGACCCAGCCAGGGCTTATAAATATATTTATATTTATACATTATTTGTAATACATTTTTGTCCTTTAATACAAGCAGTCAGATATATGTACTGTACCTTTAATTTCACCTGCTCAAAGAAAACACTCTTTTTGAATGTATCAAACAAAACTAAAGTACATGCACAGAACAACATGAGCATTTATAGCAAATAAACTAATGTAAACATTATCCCGCTAGCTTTTTGAGCTTTGTTGAGTGAGATCTTCAATGCCTATGATTGATCACATGCTCAACAGAAAAGGCTCTGGCACTGTTCAGCAAACAGTGACATGGACACTGATGTTAAATGGCTGCGGCGATCAGCTGATCTATTATAGACGGTGATGCGGTGGAGAAAACTCGCTCTGCAGACACGCTCATGTCTGGACCCACAAGTAACATTATTGCTATAACAGCCGAGAGAGGATATAAAACATTACCTCACGAACACGCCAGCAGGTCAAAGCAACCACAGAGAGTGAGAGATAGAGTTTACAGCTTTCATTTTTTTCCTAGCTGGGATCTGATGTACTTGCCTATCAGTGAAAGACTGTCCAGCAAACACACACACAGTGAATTGCGCACAGTTATCTGCTTTTTAAGTAGTTGGAGTGTTCAAATTACTTGGGATGTTCTCCCTCGCCATAGTAAGCTACCGCCATATAACATATATATGTGCTAAATGACGTCAGTTTTAATCGGTTATGATTATTACTGAACCAGTACCGAATTGTTTGTGTCTGCATCGTGGTGCATTAAAGAAACAATTAATTTTGACACCCCTAATATACATATATATAGTCAGAATTATTAGCTCCTTGAATTATTAGCCCCCCTGTTTATTTTTTCCCTAATTTCTGTTTAACAGAGAGAAAAAATTTTCAGCACATTTCTAAACATGATAGTTTTAATAACTAATTTCTAATAACTGATTTATTTTATCTTTGTCATGATGACAGTAAATAATAATTTACTAGATATTTTTCAAGACACTTCTATACAGCTTAAAGTGACATTTAAAGGTTTAACTGGATTAATTAGGTTAACTAGGCAGGTTAGGGTAATTAGGCAAGTTATTGTATAACAATGGTTTGTTCTGTAGACTATTGAAAAAATATATAGCTTAAAGGGGCTAATAATTTTGACCTTAAAATTGCTTTTATTCTAGCTGAAATAAAACAAATAGCAGTTTTTCCAGAAGAAAAAATATTATCAGACATACTGAAAAAATTCATTGCTCTCTTAAACATCATATTTAAAAAAGAAAAAAGAATTCAAAGGGGGCTAATAATTCTGACTTCAACTGTATATATATATATATATTAGGCCTGTCACGATATCTATTTTTTGTTGTACGATATATTGCACCAAAATATATTGCGATAAACGATATTATTGTCATTTTAAGACCATTTTATGCCACTCATTATATAATGCCAGAATGACAATATAATATCCCAATGCAAGTACACTCTTTCAAAAAACACACAATATTTTATTTTCTTAAGAATATTTAATTTAATTATAGTCATTTTAACAATTCAATAATTAGGCATTGGAATCAGAATGTGAAACGCATATCCTAAATGAATAATAATTAGTGTTAACAAAAAAGTGCAAGGTGAAAAGTAATATATCTGCTACCAGATCTATTTTCAGTTGTCAGACATACACATGAAAATATACTTTAGTAATTTAAAGTGAATACTATAGTGTATTTAACCATACTGACACCTCTAGTAGAGGTAGAGATGTTGCACAATCAGTTAAAATGTTGCTAGAATTGTTTTTATGTATAGGCGATATTTATTGCGTCACTAAAAATAATTGAATTGATATCCATGTGTTGTGCGATAAGTCGATATATTGATTATTGTGACAGGCCTAATATATATATATATATATATATATATATATATATATATATATATATATATATATATATATATATATATATATATATATATATATATATATATATATATATATATATATATATATATATATATATATATATACATAAATCATCAGAATACAGTTCTGAAATAACAACAAAAAGCAATCAGTAACAATTATACTGTATATTTGAGATAAACAGTACTGTAAAACATCTGATTGGTGATATTTTATTTAAATTGATTAAAAACTTTGTACTGACAAATAAGCAAAAAGTGGTTTGAAGAATATTTTGAAAAAGTATAAACATTGGTTCATTTCCATCGGCTTAGTCGCTTATTAACCACCGCAGAATGATCCACCAACTTATTCAGCATATGTTTTAAGCAGCGGATGCCCTTCCAGCCGCAGTCCAGTATTGGAAAACACCCATACACTCTCACATTCACACACACTCATACACTCTGGTCAATTTAGTTCATCTAATTCACCCATGGGTGTTGCTAGGCCTTTTTTAGGGTGGCTGTAGCCCCCCTATATTTAAACTCAGCCCCCCTAAAGCTTTTGCGTTTAGCTCATAAACTGTACACTAAATTATTGCCTCAGTCCCCTATAAATTTGATAGGAAATAGGCGGCAGAATTCGGCTTCTTCCCGTTTTTTCTTTTTCATTTAACCAGCAAACCACAGCTGTGCAGAGCGAGAGCGGAAGGTGTGTGTTTATCGCTAAAATTGTTATAAAATCAGCTTATTTGCAGTTCTTTGCTACAGAAACACTTGTATCACTTGTACCTCAATATCTGGTTTCCCTATCTACTGTTTCCTCGGTGCTTACCTCATCAGCACAGCTGTTTCCTCCAGCGAAAAGTTTAACTCTAAACTCTAAACTACCAATATAAAACACATTAGTGAATTCAATCTGTGAATTACTTTTATGCTGTCCAGAAAAAAAACAGAAGCTGTTGCTGAATGAAAGTGAAACTTGAAAAAATTAAAAACCAAAAATTACATGCTTACATAATTTTTTTTTTTAAAGTTCAATTTGTGTAAAGGAGTTCGATTCTCATGTGAAATTGTACAGGGAAGAAGCCAGTCAGTAAAATTTATAGCTAAATATTTAGCAGTACTTTGCATGTCCTTTATGGCACAATTCATTAAAATAAATGTAAAATAACATTCATTACAAGTTGTTTTAAAAAAGCACCTGAATTGTTTTCCATTTTGTGATTTTTTTTTTCAGATGAATAAAATATTTTCCATTTATATATTTCATCATTGAAGATTTCGTAAAAATCTCATGTCTTGTCTTGTTCTCGTGAACCCAATCTCGTGTCTCGTCTCATGGAATAAGCGTCTTGTCACACCCCTAATATATAAATATTTTTTAATTATATAATTATTATTACTATTTTAATTATTTTTTCACCTCATAAGGAGCTGAGCCCCCCTAAAATTAAAATCGCCCCTGAATTCACCTATATAGAACATGTCTTCAGACTGTGGGGGAAACCGGAGCACCCAGAAGAAACCTACGCCATGCTTGCTGTGAGGCGACAGTGCTAACCACTGATCCACCGTGCCACATAAAAAGTATAAACAATTAATAAAAAAAACAATACAGATTTTTTTCTCTTGTCTCAGAAACACATTTGAATGTATGAAAAATAAACTTGATGCTTGAAAATCCCTTTTGATGTTTGACACTTAACCCATCGTCTTAATTATACCAAACTACACTCATTTTGTTGCCAACTTCATCCAATTAAACAAATTCATTGGGGGTAAATGTGAAATCCTCATCTCATAAACCACACACTTCAGCTTTAATTACAGCAATATAATCACGCCCTCCCCTTAATACCTCTGTTTGTGCATGCGTTCGCCGTACATTAAGCATTTCCAATCATTTTCATTTCCACCAGCCAGCGTGCGATAAGAAAGCACTCGGTTGCAGGCGCTCTCAGATGAGCCACGAATTGACAGAAAGCAAGTGTAGAGACGTCTAACGTCACCGCGAGGATATTGAAATTCCTCTGTGGAGGTAATAACTGCCCTTGGCAACTTTGCTACGCTGTATGAGTGTTTGCGTGCGTGTGTGTGGTGTGTATGTGTGAGGAGAATGAGTGCATCATGCGGTGATTCATCTTCGCCTGTTGTTATCAGTGTAATAGGGAAACCTGTGGCTGTCAGAATCAGGTGCTACATCAAACAGCAGCGCGGCTTGGCAGTTGAACCACATACTATCATCCTCATGCCACCTGCAAGCTGAGGATAGAGTCGATCACAAAAAAGTGTCTCCTCTGTCATTCTCACTGCTTCTCTTATCTTCGGTGGCCATAATGTGTTGTTTGGGGACTGAGAGAGACACTAGAGTCAGTTTACCATCCTTTTTTTCTGCCCCACATGTGACGATGAGAATTAAATAATGGGTTGCACTTCTTGTAGGGTTGCACAATATATTGTTTCAGCAGTAGTCATATAACACAGGATCTGCTATGTAGAGTTGGGATTATACCAGAAGCTACATTTCAGAATAGGGCTGCACAACATATATACTATAAAAAAATGCAGGGCTCCACACAATTGATTCATGTTGTCCCAACACAAATCCATTAAGTTCATTCATTCATTCATTTTCTTTTCGGCTTAGTCCCCTTATTAATCTGGGGTCGCCACAGCAGAATGAACCGCCAACTTATCCAGCACATGTTTTACGCAGCGGATGCCCTTCCAGCTGCAACCCATCTCTGGGAAACATCCATACACACTCACTCACACTCATACACTACTGACAATTTAGCCTACCCAATTCACCTGTACCACATGTCTTTGGACTTGTGGGGGAAACCGGAGCACCCAGAGGAAACCCACGCGAACGCAGGGAGAACATGCAAATTCCACACAGAATCGCCAACCGACCCAGCCGAGGCTCGAACCAGCGACCTTCTTACTGTGAGGCGACAGCACTACCTACTGCGCAACTGCGTCACCATCCATTAAGTTAACATAGCTAAAATAAGTAGATTGAACATAAAACTATGACTGGGCGATAAAATCGGTATGGATATTTATTGACCGAACACCAATATTAATAAAAAAAAAGATTTGGTATGTAGTTTCAGTATGAAGCGCTATAGTTTTATTAAAATGTGGCTGCTGAGCACGCACCTTGAAGCAATGCCAATAAGTTTAGGATGTAAGTTTGCAATTTCCAATGGAGGCGTGCAACTTGCATAACGTGCACATGTTGTTTTCCAGGCGAACCTAGTTGAAAACATCTGAACTTTTCCGAATGCCACGAGCGCACCGCGATTCATGTAAGTAGAACTAATCAATCTGCTTCACACTTTGTATCGAATTTACACATTTCTGTAACGGTAAACTAATTACCTCAAACACAGCGCACTCAAACACTGCAGTGCTTTTTACTTTTCTCCATAAACTTGTATCGGAGCTGCAGCTATGATTTGTCCATTTGATTGATGGTTACCTAGTTACGAGAGACGCCAGGGGAGCGAAAGCTCAAAGTCCATTTCAAATGGTAAAGAAAACCACGCCCTTGTCACTTCAGGCCAGAATAACAACACATACGAAAATGAGTGCTGTACAGCAGCAGTGAGGAGACTGTAAATAAAAAAAGGATGTAAGGATGTCGCCAGAGTGGCTTTTTGGTTTCTTTTCTTGTGCATCCCAGCCAGCACCCCATCTGAAAGATTTTTTTTAACATAGTGATAATGTAGTTATTCAACTTCACAATTTGTAATGTTACAATATGTATTTGAATAATGATGGTTGGTTATTTTACTTGAAAGCTCAGATTTGATTATCACAATTTCTTTTGTTTACAGAGTTTGAGGTTTACTGTATCATTATTATTCACACCTTAAAGTTTGCTTTGACTGTTCAGTATTTATGCTTTCCCATTGCACACACTTTGTAACATTTTATTTATCAGGTTTAAGAGTCTCTTTATTTTATTATAAAGAGATCAGATATTTTGTTTTAATATTTTTGTTTTTGACTATTAAAACTATTTGCCTTTGTAATGCTGGTCAATTCAAATAATTATTAAAAAAAAAACAATACAGATTTTTTTCTCTCTTCTCACATTTGAATGTATGCAAAATAAACTTGATGCTTGAAAATCCCTTTTGATGTTTGACACTTAACCCATCATCTTAATTATACCAAACTACACTCATTTTGTTGCCAACTTCATCCAATTAAACAAATTCATTAGGGGTAAATGTGAAATCCTCATCTCATAAACCACACACTTCAGCTTTAATTACAGCAATATAATCACGCCTTCCCCTTAATACCTCTGTTTGTGCATGCGTTCGCCGTACATTAAGCATTTCCAATCATTTTCATGTCCACAAGCCAGCGTGCGATAAGAAAGCACTCGGTTGCAGGCACTCTCAGATGAGCCACGAATTGACAGAAAGCAAGTGTAGAGACGTCTAACGTCACCGCGAGGATATTGAAATTAAAGTACACCTTAAAGTTTGCTATGTTCAGCATTTACGCTTTCCCATTGTACACACTTTGTAACATTTTATTTATCAGGTTTAAGAGTCTCTTTAACACTTCTGTTTATTTTATTATAAAGAGATGAGATATTTTGTTTTAATATTTTTGTTTTTGACTATTAAAACTATTTGCCTTTGTAATGTTGGTCAATTAAAATAAAGTGGTTAAATAATAAAAACAAATCCTAATATTCCTAAATGTATTGTTAAAAAATATTCAATAATTTTCGATATCGAATGATATGAAACATGATATTGTGATAATTTTTTTTGCAGTATCACCTAGCCCTACATAAAAAAAATATGTTTCCACAAAAAGAGTTACAGAATTGTGTTGTTTCAGCTCATTTTAATTAAGGAGCTTGAACAAACAGCCAAAAAAAACTTTTTTTTTTCTTTGAGTAACGCAAAAATTATCATTATTGTGATAATAGTATATGCAATTTACATATTGCAGACATGGGTGATAAATTACATTTATTTTATGCTTTGGTTGTGTATCTAAATTTGACCAATCTTGGGCCTTAATGTGTGACTATATATTAAATATTTGTTTCTGAATAGCCCTGTTTTGTGAACTTCCATTCAAAAAAGACTGAAAGAAAATCACTTCAAGTAATAAGGTTGTGACAACTTTATTTTTAGTCATCATAAAAATTTACTTATTATTTTAACATTTTTGGCATTAATACCACAAACATATATCTGTAACCTAAACTCTTTTGGGTTTTTTGGTTCCTGCAGAATATTTTTCCTACAGTAAAGTAATATGTCTGTAGTATTGCTGTGGAAATCCTTGGCAACTTACCTTTTTTAAAGACTCACCAATCTTTGATGTGTGTATTTTAGTGTCTGTTTTAGTATTTTAAAAGTTTTGACTTTTTACACTTTTACTGTTACATAATACTGTTTTATCCCTGTATTTGTAAGTGTAAAATGCATTGATTATTTTTTTTCTGTATTTTTAAAATATTATTATTGTTTATTCTGGTTTGGGTTTTTTTTTTCCTAAGTTACTATAAATAAACTTATAAATGTCTATAATATATAATTAGATTTTTAAAATACTTTATTCATATGGATTTTTATAGATTTACATAACCAATTAATAATTCATTAATTTTCTTTTCAGCTTAGTCGCCACAGTGGAATGAACCGCCAACTTATCCAGACGCAACCCATTGCTTCGAAACACCCATACACTCTCATTCAATAATAATAATAATAATAATAATAATAATAAATAAATAACAATATAGCAAACATCACCAACACTTATTTTCTTTTTGCAGCCTTAACAGAAGAGACTCATAGCTAGGCCCACACGGAATCTGCGCGCGCAGAATTCCGCAGAGTTTCTGCAGATTTTCCGCAGATTTTTAGCCCATCATCAATTCTGTTTATTTACTTACAGTTAAATATTTACAGTTAATCTAATTGGATTTGCATTTTAAACATTAAATAAAAGTTAAAAAGATATTCTTTTTTATTTCACATATTAAGGTTCTAGTTATGATACTCTTAGAATAATTCCGCAGAAATGTGCAGATTTTTACCAAAATTCTCCGCAGAAATAGCAAAAAACGTCCGCAGATTCCGTCTGGCCCTACTCATAGCTAAAAGTTTGCATACACCAAGTATGTATAATATAGGATGCATACACAATACCATTACAGCAGGACAAAAAGAAAGACAAAAATATAGACAAAGTAAATCATTCAAAAGGTGTTGAATACAGTTATTATCAGCAGATCTGTTTTTGAAGTTGTGGCTGATGTGAAAGGCATAATTAGTACAAGGGAACAGATAATAAACAAGAAAAATATAATTGAAAACTAAGAATTCTTTTTATGAAAACAGGTTATGAGATACCTAAAATATTTATATATCCCCCAAGAACTGTAAATTACCCAAAAATGAAAAACTTGAGACCATATTTCCAAATCTCTGAGAGTAAATGTGAGGTTTTTTTCAAGTTGAAGAAAACACCTCACCTCATTGACCTATCTACTATGCTTCAGAGTTCAATAGAGATGCTTTGGGTTTTCAGAAATGAATTAAACATCTTGTCGGCTTGTGTGGTAAAAGCAATTACCCTACATAATCCTTTTTAAGCCCAATATTTTCAGGATTAGTACCAAAGATAGCAAATAGGGGTTCATGTTCAATAGGAAAACTATTCATATGCCTAAAGATTTAAATAATAAGTTGCCTTTTAATATTTAATCATGGATGAACTGTGATGGGAATAATGACACTTCATTACACAGTTTAAAAAAAAAAAACACATTTAAAATAAATAATTGTATACTCCAATTACTGAATTTACTTGCAAAGCATCATGGGGTTTAGGAAAAAAGTGGACAGATCCCCTAGAAATTCTAAGTCGGCATGCAATGAAAATTCCCCCCATTATCTGTGTTTGCTGCTTTATAGTGAAATTCATTTTTCACTTTGTTCTGTTCAATCAACATGGCATAACTGGATGTTCTGGTAAAAAGGCGCTTCGGATAAAAGCATCTGCTGAATGAATATATGTAAATGTAGCACAAATGTAAAAACAGCAGGTTTCTTTCTGGCGATGCAAGACTTCTCCAGTCATTTAATCCATTTAAACCTCACCTTTCCACAATTAACTGCAAATACATTCAAAAGCACTCTGCACTTCTTAAAAAGCAATCCAAGCCCTACATTGAAAATGGTGTAGAAAAATGTTATGTAATGGCAAATAACGCCTTGAAATAAACTTGAAACAATAATAACATTGTATTCGGATGTATTTCATAATAAGAAGAGCCAGTTTCAGCATGGCTATAAGTATCGCAGGTTGATACTTCAAACAAATAGAAGATAGCATTTTGAGCATCATTCATTCTCCTTCGGCTTAGTCTCTATTTCAAAGGTCGCCACAGTGGAACGAACCACCAACTATTCCAGCATATGTTTTACGCTGCCGATGCCCTTCCAACTGCAAACCAGTATTGGGAAACACCCACACACAAATACACTATGGACAATTTAGTGTATTCAATTCACCTATAAAGCATGTCTTTGGACTGTGGGAGAAACCCGCGCGAGGAGAACATGCAAACTCCACACAGAAATGCCAACTGGCCCAGCCAGGACTCGAACCAGTGACCTTCTTACTGTGAGGCGACAGTGCTAACCACTGAGCCACCGTGCCACCATTTTGAGGATTATAATAAGTGTAATAGAGTAGTAATATTTAATTGATCTTTTTATCACTTTTACATTAGAATGTGTCCAGTTGTACAATTACACATTTATAACATGATTTAGGAAAGACATACCAAAAATATCTTGTCAGACATATTTAGATCAAGTAACATTTGATGACATATTAAAAGAGTCTGTTTAAGGATCACAACGCAGCACCAAAGTAACCAATAATTGTCTAAATTAAATTGACAATTGAAAAGACAGTTCACCCAAAATTTTTTTTTTTTTTTTTACAATTTAGTCACTACAAGTGGTTCCAAATGTTTATGAGTTTCTTTTTCATGTAACAAGATATTCTGAAGAATGTTGAAAGCCACAGACGAAATTAAAGCCATAGTAGAAATAAAAATAACACTGAGATGGCTACCAGTTTCAAGCATTCATCAGAAAATCTTCTTTTGTGTTTATTTATTCATTAGTTATTCATTTTCCTTCCTTTATTTATCAGGGGTCGTCACAGTGGATTGAACTGCCAAATTATCCAGCATATATTTTACACAGCGGATGCCCTTCCAGATGCAACCCAGTACTAGGAAACATCCATACACACTTACTCACACACATACACTATGGCCATTCATTCATTCATTTTCTTGTCGACTTAGTCCCGTTATTAATCTAGGATCGCCACTGTGGAATGAACTTATTCAGCACATTTTTACGCAGCGGATGCCCTTCCAGCCGCAACCCATCTCTTGGAAACATCCACACACTCATTCATACACTACGGACAATTTAGCCTACCCAATTCACCTGTCCCGCATGTCTTTGGACTGTGGGGGGAAATGGAGCACCCAGAGTAAACCCACGCGAACGCCAACTGACCCAGCCGAGGTTCGAACCTGCGACCCAGCGACGTTCTTGCTGTGAGGCGACAGCACTACCTACTGCGCCACTGCGTCGCTACACTATGGCCAATTTAGTTTATTCAATTCATTTATAGTACATGTCTTTGGACTGTGGGGGGAACTGGAGCATCCGGAGGAAATCCACGCCAACACAGGGAGAACATGCAAACTCCACACAGAAATGCAAACTGATCCAGCTAGGACTTAAACCAGCGACCTTCTTGCTGTGAGGCTAACCACTAAGCCACCGTGTTACCTCTTTGTGTTTAGAAACTAAAAATGTTTGGAACAAGTAGAGAGAGTGTAAATAATTACATAATTTTGGAGTAAATTATATGTAAAAAAAAAAAACAATAATAACAATAACACTGTTACAACGAGTGTACAACCAATGTACACTTGGCGGCTAGAGAATACGCAAAATGCATTGTAAGAACTCATGTGCCGAATGAATTAAACTAACAGCTGAAACTAACAACAGTCGCTGAAATAAACTAACTGAAATAAAATGATATGTGTATTAATAATAATAATTCCCTACATTTATATAGCACTTTTCTGGACACTCAAAGCGCTTTACACATTTTTTGGGGGGGAATCTCCTCATCCACCACCAGTGTGCAGCATCCACCTGACTGACGCAATGGCAGCCATATTGAGCAAGACTGCATACCACTCACCAGCTGATTGGTAGAGAGGAGACAGAGTGATAAAGCCAATTATGATATGGGAATGGTTAGGAGGCCATGATGGACAGAGGCCAGTGGGTAAATTTGGCCAGGATGCCAGGGTTAAACCCTTACTTTTTTTAAAGAAGATCCTGGGATTTTTAATGACAACAGAGAGTCAGGACCTCAGCGTACATCTCATCCGAAAGACAGCGTTTACTGAGCAGTAGAGAGTCCCCATCAATATACTGGGCATTAGGACCCACACAGACCTCAGGCTGAGCGCCCCCTTCTGGTCTCACTAACACCGTTTCTGGCAGCTTTCCCATGTGGTCACCCATCCAGGCAGTGACCAGGCGCAGCCCTGCTTAACTTCAGTAGGCGACCATGTGAGAGTTGCTGAGAGCTAGCTGCCCATATTATTTTATAATGGTATACATTTTAAAGCAACAGTAATAACTCTTTCTGAATTAATAAGCACTATTCCGATCTAATCTGTGGCTATTTATAGAAACACATCATTCACGTGCATTATAATATACAGTACAAAAACCAAATTGTCTATGTAAACAAAAAGTGTACTACCTTTTCTACACCTGCCAAAATAACAATTAACTAATACATATATGATCTTTAATATGAAGAAGTCTAACACCCCATTTACACGAGGCGTCAGCGCTTCCCATTCGCTTTGAATGGGTGACGTCAGGCGTTGCCGAACTGCATTGTGGGTCCGTTAGCGCCGCTTCAGTGCCGTTGCTCGCTGCAGAACTTGGGAAATTCTCAACTTTTCAAGCGCCAGCGGAAGCGTCAGCCAATTAGATCGCTTTATGCAAATACCCCAGCTCAGACAGTAGCTGATTGCGAATTAATTTCATTGGCTGACGCTGCTATGACGATTGTGTCAGCCCCAACTTCAGACACACCCTCGGTCAAACATTGACGATGAAGCCCCGTGTGAATCTGGCGTTAATTCCACATTAATTTTGCTTGTGTTAAGCAAAGTACTGTTTGAGTACTTTAAATGGGATTTATGGAATATTAACATGGCAAGCTAAATGCAAGCTTAAAGGGCACTTAATATGCCCATTGTTTTTTTTTTTATATAAGAAATATATAATAATTAGTCTCCGAAGTGTGTATGTGAAGTTTCAGCTCAAAACACTCCATGAATAATGTTTTATAACTCTTTAAATCTGCCCCTTTTAGGCTTTGATCCTGATTGTGCCATTTTGGTGACTATCGCTTTAAAATCAAATGAGATTGTGCTCTTTACAAAGAGGGCGGAGCTACAAATGCCTGTGTGCCAGCATAGTAGCAGAATTAAAAACAAGACTAACGCCCTATGCTAATAAGACAGAGATCGTCACTAGTGAGCGGGGCTTTCCCTTCTGATGATATGGACAAAGGTAGAATCTCAATCAGTGTTTCTGCAGATGGTTTTTATGAAGTGTGATTATAAAAAAATAAATGAATACATTTTTACTATTAGAAGCTGGTTATATTCACAGACTGTTGCCACACAAGAGTGTTAAAACCCTTTATAAAAGTGATATTTAGATAATAGGTCCCCTTTAACAGATTACAGACCACTATATCAACAACTTTAAAGTTCTTAACCATTACCTGCTTACACTTTCTGCTTAAATAGACCTTGTGAAAATTCCAATCAATGAAGGTTTATCTCAGAAAGCAAGTGCTTATATTTCCTGTTCCCAGGTGCTGATTGCTCACCGGCTGCTTGATTATAATTAGCCCGCCTAAAAGAGTCCAAAATCTTCCCACAGCCTCGCAAAAACCATTGGAAGAAATCCAGGGGAAGCCAGAAAAGACGCATAGTCATGACTGAAGCTCAGCCAGGCCATGTGTAAATAGAAAGGGATGCTTGTTGTTTGTGGAGACTGTGTGCAATCTGCCACTGTGGACCGTTTGGCAATGTCACCAAATAAAAGCCAATGCAAACACTCCACACAGCATCTGCTCCGACAGCTCACCCAGTTCAGCAAATCTGATAGAGTGACCAGTAATTTAATCTAATCACACAAGGAAGTGAGTCGTTAAAAAACTCAGGAAGGAAACGAGCAGGAGCAGCACATCAGATTTTCCTTGCGTTGACATGATGGTGACCACACTGCTGAAATGTTAATGCGGATGACCTTACTAAACAGCTTTCCTCTCAGACTATGTGGGAGAGCTGTCCTTTCCTCAAATAGAAATATATAAACACTTGTCGTCTGGACTGTTGTGGTCAAAATCATGAGCATGTGATTTTCCAACCTCATCCCAGACAAAAGAAAACACAGAGCTGAGCGCCAAATGAATCTGCATGTGTGCTTGTGTGTGTGTGTGTATGTGTGTTATTCACAGTGGAATGCTGCCAATTGCAAACAGGGGAACCAATTAACAGGCTTAATTCATTCACACTGCTAATTAAAGGTTTGAAATGTGCGTTTATACAGTAGTTTGGCATAAGCTTCCGAAATGACAACAACAAAAAGCAATTTGCGTCAATTATATTGTGTATTTGAGATAATGTAAAACATCTGAATATGACTTAAAAATTTTATAATAATAATAATGATAATTAATAATTCCCTACATTTATATAGCACTTTTCTGGACACTCAAAGCGCTTTACACATTGGGGGGAATCTCCTTATCCACCACCAGTGTGCAGCATCTACCTGGATGATGCGATGGCAGCCATATTGCGCCAGACCGCATACCACACACCAGCTGATTGGTGGAGAGGAGACAGAGTGATGAAGCCAATTATGATATGGGGATGGTTACTTGGCCATAGTGGACAGAGGCCAGTGGGCAAATTTGGCCAGGATGCCAGGGTTAACCCCTAATCTTTTCGAAGGACATCCTGGGATTTTTCAGGACCTCGGTTTAACGTCTTATCCGAAAGACGGCGCTCACTGAGCAGTATGGAGTCCCCTTCACTATACTGGGGTGTTAGGACCCAAACAGACCACAGGTTGAGTGCCCCCTGCTGGCCTCACTAACACCACTTCTGGCAGCAATCTAGCTTTTCCATGTGGTCTTCCATCCAGGTACTGACTGGGCACAGCCCTGCTTACTGTAACTTCAGTGGGTGATCATGTGAGAGTTGCAGAGAGCTAGCTGCCGGTATATATCATGGGTGTACTCTACTGATGATTAATATTTCAGAAAATGGCTGAGAGAAATATATTTAATCAGTTAGATTTTAATTGCCTATACATGGAGTTTCTGTGCCAAAACAAAAGTGAAAAACTATATTAAAAAAACTGTTAAATTTAGCAATTGTTCCTCTTGTTCTCTCATCTTCTCATGAAAAATAAACGTCCCAAAAGGGGGTGATTTCACAATAACGCCATTAAGGAAACCTTTTTGGTTCCACAAGAACCTTTTCATATTTTTCTAAGAGCAAAGAACATTATAAAAATGAGCACTACCCATTTGCCACTTTACAGAGCCATCAATGTCATTAAAGAACCTTTCATTTTTAAAGTGTAAATCAGGGGTTCTCAAACTCGGTCCTGGAGGTCTGGTGATTTTAGCTCCAACTTACCTCAACAAGGTTGCGGTAAGCAAGGATGTTTCCAGAAAGCCTAGTAAGAGCTTGATTAGCTAGCATAGGTGTGTCTGATTGGGGTTAGATCTAAAAGCTGCAGGACATCAGACCTCCAGGACTGAGACTGAGAACCCCTGGTGTAAATGCTCCTTTAAAGCACTGCAGAAATGTTATTTCTAGAATTTCACTTGATTTGTATTTTTTAATGATTAAATAATATAAGATGTATCATTCTATCAATATGGTTTCAAACGTCATGTAAAACAATCTGTAAAAAAACAAAAAAAACAACAACAAAAAACAAAGTAATAGAAACCACCACATAAGTGCTAAGGGTTCCCAGCATATACCATTAAAACATTTTAAACCATCAACTTTTATCCATTAAAGGGCCACGAAACCCCCTGTCTCAGCAGGGTGTTTTCACACCTCTGTTTTGAAAAAAGTCAGGAAAGTTGGGCGTGTCCAGCTCTGGGAGTGTGGGAGTGTCGGGGGAGGGAAAGAGGATAAGATTTTGCATAGAAGGGAGTTAACATTTGGGCACGCGCTAAGTTTGACAGGAAAAACAAACACACAGAGGCTGATTTGATACGGCGAATAAGAGAAAAAAATCCTCCGCATTTCTCTGTAACTTATGTACTCGGTAGGTAGCGTCAGAAAGCCGTGTGTGTATAGACTATCCTGTCACAAATTGCAGCGAAAATCCTGCACAACGGGAATAGTTTGTGTTTACATGTTTACACTCGGAGAGCAGCATTTAAACAAAGGGCACTGCACTGCAAACACTTACCAAATCTGTAGACAGACAATCAAACTGGAGCTGTGTCTTTTTATTAAAAGTAGACGAGCGGCAAATACGGATTTCACCATTTCCAGATGAGAAAAAGCTCTCGGGTATAAATGTTCCTTACAAACGCGTTTCTGTCGCGTGTCGCGTGCACTGTAATCCACACGTGAGTCCAGCTGCTCTCTCATAAAGGGAAAATGAAAACAAAACCTTCGTTGCAACACACTAATAACACCTACGAATTTTGTCTTGAAATTCTTGTACTTTCACTTGTTTTGGCAACACAACGTGGCGTCTCTCTTCCGTCTGTACGGTGTAAACTGGTAAACAGTCTCCGGAGCTATCATGCATATTAATGAAGTTTCACGTCATACACAATAGAGCGCGCTGATTGGTTTGAAGCACGTCTTTCTCATGAATTAATACTGCACACTCAGATACGTAAGAACGTCCTAGAAAAGACAGACAGCCACTCTCCAGCTGGATTTACACCCAAGTATCTCATGGCCGTGACGCAGCTTCAAAAATTCGTTTCAGACCGGAAGAACGAATTTGCTCAAAATATTGCAAAAACAACCTATTTTCACTTTTTAGTGCAATATATGTGTCCTAATAGTGTTTATAGCAGCGTGGGACACATATATGACTGTCAACAGCTAAAAAATGTGTTTTGGTGTTTCGTGACCCTTTAACAGTGCATTCGAATAGTTTCTAGTGTCATTTTCGCACACTCAATTAAGATTTCAGCTATTCCATGCAAATGTCAAACTTGCCATGAAAAATATTACATTTTTACCAAAATAGCGAAACCCTTTCTAAGTTGTGTAGGCTTGTATTTTACAGGACTGTAAAAATACACAAAAATGTCTCTGTCAATGTTCATAAACAATTATATTATCCATAACAAAGCTTTTTTCCTCATAAATGCAAAAAATGTTAAATCAATCATTTTTGTTAAATCAATGTTAAATCAATCATTTTTGTTCTACAGTGAGCAACTCTTATCCTTTTGATTAGCGTGGTTTCTTTTGGTTTGTGCAGTTTAATTCACAGAAATTCTACAAAGTATGTTGTATACTGTAAACTTGCAGACTTTTTTGGTCACATCCATAACGCATGTTCATTTTCCTCTTTTAAAGTATAAAAAATGCTTACAGATTGATATTTTTCTGACCCCATAACTCTGTGGTTAGTTGTTTTGGAAAATATAAACAGATGTTTTAATATAATGTTATCATATACTTGCTCTGTAAATTTGTTTTGTGATTTTACTGCAAATGTCTCATCCATAACTCGGGAATTGCTCATTTAATGGTTTTAATATGCCAGCAAGGCAGAAAAAAATACTATATAATACAATTCCCATTATAACAATTCCAAATTACAAAAGGGTTCCTGTTGGGGTTTTTTTTTTTGTTTTGTTTGTTTTGCACACAGCATGGATTATCATTTTATAATGTATGTTCTACATCTGGATTATAAATCCCACATATAGGCTGCTGCTTTAAATTTCTATACCGTCGTCCACTCAACCAATGCATTTCCACATTTCAGAGCGATTGAACTTCAAATAATCTCATAAAGTCATCAACACTTACATGTCCTTGATTGGCAGGTTCTTTCCTTCCACAATCCTGATGAATAGAGTGCTTCGTTTAGCCATGCTGTCATTCAGTGACTGTCTCTCACGCGCCGACACTTCTTGTTCCTTCAATAACACGCATGTTTATAAGCACTGCCGAATTGACAAACGGGCTATTGAATCAATAAAGCTTATGATATGTAGATCCTGTGCTAAGCAGCAGCACCGCCTGTCTGTCCAGCGGTCGTCCACGCGTTAAACACGGGCGGGTTGGTTTGAGCTCTGTGGGCTGTTTGTAGGAGGAGTGACTGACTGGATTCACACACACTGGAAGAGGGAAGGTATTAGGAAAACGCGACGCGACTAAACTACAACGAACGCTCGTTTTATATTCAGCTAAACAGCAAGTTCGTGATATCAGGCGGTTTTGTTGAACATTGTACTTTTGTGGCGTCAAGATGCGAGCGACGGATGAATTTAAGTCTTTTGAATTGAAGTCAAGTGAAGTCATTTCGTAGTCTCTCGACAGTACAAATAGCTAGCATACCTGTAAAAAGCAAACATTGGTCTTCGTTGACTAGAACCTCTTTATGCTTAGCTTAAAAACGAATAGGATTGTTCGTTTAAACTTAAATGGATAGTTCTCACACCAAAAAAAAAATCCCTACTTACTATTTACTCACCCTTTATTGGTACAATTTTTTTATTTTTTTTAATTGTTGAACACACAAACACACATTTTGAAGAATTTTAGGAACTGGGGAACCATTGACTTCCATACCAGGGAAATTAGCCTTCTATGGGTTGCTATAGGGGAGTGTGGGGACGAAAATACAATTTTTCATGAAAACCTATTTTTAAAAGATATATTTTTGCTGTGGTTACAAACTCATAAGTGTGGTCTATCAATATCAGGTGGTATTTTGAACAAATGTAAAACAATTTCCAAATAATTTCACTTTAAACATAAATTGTACATTGTTCAGGCCCATAGCCAGCCTGGCGAAAGGGGTGGTTCTTTTTTTATTTTGGCATAGCAGTCAAAATAGGACAAATGCACTCATGTATGGGACAAATTCTAGACCTTTTTCAGTGAGGGGTGGGTCTTTCGAACCACCTGAAGCCCCCCTGGCTACAGCCCTGTTGTTACTTTTGACCCAGTCAGTAGGGACAAAAGCAACCCAGCAATGCAAAATGTTAACATTTTCTACAATTTTTGAATATTTTTTTATTATTATTGGAAATATGTATTCATTTTACAAAACATGAATCAAAACACTGAAAACTCTAACACAGAAGTGAAAAATAAGGTATGGCTATTAGCAGTGCAGCATAAATAACAGTGTTACTGTCGTCACCACAGGATCTCGTGCCATTTAAACCTGAAAAACTCAAAGATTGCAAACTTAAAGATGTATTATTGCACTAAATAACCTGTAGATTGATCATTACTGTGATGCATGAACAAGAAAAAAGAACCGCTACAATAATTTACTTTCTTCAACTAAAAACTGAAATTCATACCTAACTGAAGGACATGGTCCCGAAATCGGCTAATATTTGGCAGCTCCATCAAGGGTTGCATGCTGAATGTGCTGTTATAGCCTGGAAAGCAAATGTTGTCAGGGCTTCGAGAAAATCGATTCGTTACTTTCGTTCCCACGTTAGTTTAGTCCCCGCTCTCCCCTAAGCGGGTTTCCAGCATTATAATAAATCCAAATATTTAATTTAGTGTTCAATAGAAAGACAAAACTCAAACAGGTTTGGGACAAGTGTGAGTATATCGCCAAAATGATGACAGAATTTTCAGTAATGGGCGAACTTTCTCATTAAGTAGACTAAATACTTTTTCTGTGCTTATTTTGGATAATCACATTTTTAATTTGATTTAATGTTTGATAACAGAAAGGTATTTCCAGCATTATTATACACTTCACTGAATGCGCATTTTCACAAGAATACAGTCATAAAGCAATATTTTTGTACGATTTAAACAGTAAAGTTATAATAGCCTTGAAAATATTTTTTTTCAAAATGTGTAAGTAAAAAAAAAAAAAAGAAAAAAAAGTAGCAGACTGACAACTGCCCTAAATAAGATGTGAAAACCTTTTCCTGACATTTACAGTATTTCTATCCAGTTAAAGTCCACTTTCATTACATTTAGCAATCGTCTTAATGCATGTCACTGTGGTTTTACTGTGTTCACTTGCTTATGATGACATTTGAGGGCAGAATTTAAAGAAAACATCCGAATTTAAGTGGGTTTGAAAGCTTTTTTGCTCTTTATATAATTAAAATCCAAAATACTCTTCAATGGGAATGCTGCGGACAAACTCTTTCAGAAACAGTGTATTTGAGGACAATCATTCACTGTTTTTGTCCTTTAAGGGTGTGTTCACACTTGACAGATTTAGTTTGTTTAGAGTGATTCACTTGAATGCTGTGATCACATTTTTTGAGCAGAACACACATTCATGTCTCCAAAAAGGTTTTTAATTCCATCAAAAAATGTCTCATTAAAAGCTGTTGTTTTTTTTGTTATGTATTATTGGGTTTGATCTTAGAAATGACTGTGTGAACACTTCGTAAACCAACAATAAATGTATCATTTTCATTTTTTAATAGGGCACACACAAACCATGACACCCTAACTACAATCATGAACACCCTAAATGACTGGTTGGTACAGAGCAGAGCAGCGCACTCTAACAAAAGTCTGGGTTGCCAAGTCAATGTTGGGTCAAATATTGATAAACCCAAGGTTGTTTTTTTTCCTTTCAATGTCTGTAACTTTGTGAACTTTGAAGTTGCTGACACTTTTATCTCAGTCAGAGCCATAGAGATAGAGTTGCGACAACTCCTTTGACTCCAGTAGAACGTTTTAATTCATTCATTCATTCATTTTCCTTCGGCTTAGTCCCTTATTTATCAGGGGTCGCCACAGCGGAATGAACCGCCAACTATTTCAGGATATGCAGCGGTTACCCTTCCAGCCACAACCCAGTACTGGGAAACACCCGAACACTCTCACATTGACACACACACCTGTAAACTAAGGCCAATTTTGTTTACCCAATTCACCAATAGTGCATGTCTTTGGACTGTGGGGGAAACCAGAGCACCCATGGAAACCCATGCAAACACGGGGAGAACATGCAAACTTAACACAGAAATGCCAACTGGCCCAGCCGGGGTTTGAACCAGCGACCTTCTTGCTGTGAGGCAACAGTGCTGACCACTGAGCCACCATAGCAATGGTGGTTCATTAAACCTCTCAAAAGTTCTAGGAAGTTAGCATTTACAGCAGAGTTACAGCTGAAGATGGCTGGTTTTGCATGTTTGAAACGTACAAAGTTTTTAAAAATAAGACTGTGTACGTTTTAACGTTATCTAACATTATTTGAATGCATAGATATTTACATTAGATGTCACCTACGCTATTGGCGTCTATCAGAAGGAATGCGTCAATAGAGCCGCCATTTTAGTACAGGGTAGCGCTCCTCTGAAATGAATGCGGGACCAAGGTGCAGTGGAGGACTGGGCATCCAGAGCCAGAGATATATACACATATATACATATATCTATGATCGGAAGTTTTCCTGGTGGTTAGTATGCAAATATTTTTTAAATTAGTGTGTTTGTGTGCATGGAAATGTATTATCCACCCTCCCTGTTAAATTTGATCTAATCCGTGTCCTGAAACACTCGCTTTCACTTCTAATTTTAACGGAGGGAGCGATTCGTTTGTGACTGAATCCCCGCTATGAATGACCAGTTCAGTCGTATGAAAATGTACGATTTTAAAAAGGAGGCGTGGCACCTAACCCCACCCCTAACCCCAACCATTATTGGGTGATGAGCAAATCGTACTAATTTGTACGAATTAAATCGTATAAATTCATACGAATTGCCGTGAGATTGCATTGGAATGACTCATTAGCACCACAGCATCTTGTCATATTTCATGTCATGAGTTGGTGCTACTTTCCTTATGGTCAGTGCAGTATTATCATCAATACTTGTTTAGCACAAAAGTTTGTAACATAGTACAAAAACTTAAAAAAACGAAACCTTACCTATGAAATGTTCTGCCTTTGTGCTTTGTTTGCTTGTTACTTGGCTAGTGCGGTTGAATTTGCATTTGTCCTGGGAGCACTGTACAAATGTGGCGGTGCTATTGACGCATGCTCAGGGTCCGTATGCGATATCTAGTGTATATATATCAATGATTTGAATTGACTGTGAAGCACTTCCTGGAACTATTTGAGTACATACAGTAAATCATGTGACGATCGAACATTTTGGACTTCCATTCTCACAATTCTCTCTCTCACCATGGATCTCAGTATGTTGCTGTACTTTGAATTGAAAATTAATAGCTGGGCTTTTTTTCACGTCATTCCTCATAGAAAACTAATGGTAGGAGGTGCATGGTTATGAATATTGTGGCTGAAATCATCAAATTGACGTCAACAGAGAAGGACTAGCTATGTTTCCATCCACCTACTTTTTTTGCGCATTTTGAACTTGCACATAAAAAATAATAATTTTTTTTTTTTTAATCGTTTGATGGAAACGCCAAGATTTACCAAATTCCAGTATGCGCATTCAAAAAGTCATGTGATTTTGTTATAAGAGATCATGTGATCATAAAAATGTGTGTGAATGGACAAACTAGCAGAGTGACCACACTGTAAAACGTCTGAAATGTTGTTTTGGTCATTCTAAAATGCCATAACCATTTCAGTATTAGTGTTATCATATTATTAATTACCTTCAGAACTGTCAAGAGCGTCTGTGCTCTGCGTCTCATGGCTTCAAACGCCACTGCGCATTCATTCCCTGGCAGCATCGTCTTCTGAGGCACAAGTCATTTATTAAATAATTAAATAATCTGTTTTTACTGTTGATGTTTGGTGCCAGTTAATCAGGAAGTGACGATTTTGTTCTCTTTGATTCCTTGGATGGAAACGTTGCTTTATTTGCACGTCTTTTACACGATATTCCAGTTTTGCGCATACTTTTAATTCGCATTTTTGGATGGAAACATAGCTACTGTTGCTCCAAATGCAGATACCAACTGGTCAGTCTTTGATTGGAGATTACCAAAACAATGGGAGTATTTTTTCAGTGGATTAACTCGCACGGATTAACTTTTCACCTAAAGAATAATGTAAACATTGTACATTTTGATTTCACACAGACTTTATATTTAAATCGCATGTTTTACCGCAACAGTTTGGTTTGTCCTTATCAAACCCAAACCCAATGTTAGGTTACAACAACCAGCATTTTTTTAGAGTGCATTAAGAGACAGCTGTGCTTAGCCCCCCAACAATTCACTACATAATAATTTGAGTTAAAAGCACAACAGAAATTATTACCTTTCAAAGGTGCGACTCAGAATAGCAAGGATTTTTGTGAAGTGCATCATGACTGTGTACTTCTTTTATCAGACGACTTGTGATCTCCAAAACATGTTATTATGATTAAGAAGCTCATGATCTGACCAAATAACCCCATTCTGCCATCATAATAGACAGAAACTCCACTTTAACTGATATGACTCACATAATAGCGAAAATATGAACTCTCCAAGCTCACTAGTCATAGGCGTTTTTGAAGGCTGACAGCCTCGCTGAATGCACGCAGTTGAATAAACAAGGTAAGAAAAACTGAAAGACACCTTGATTATGGTCTTTGATGGAAATCAAAGCATAGACTCTCACATAATGTCAGCGCTGGCAGACTCTGATAGATACACAAAGTGCTGTCAACAGGAGGAAAAAAGAAAGAATGAAAGAAAGAAATCAGAGAAAGATCAAGAAGTGTGCCTTCATCACGAAAAAAGGAAGGCGATTGACTGAGTATGTTTACATGGACACTAATACTGCAATTTTAATATGATTAAGACAATACTCTGATTAAGAGTTTACCATGTAAACAGCAATCCCACTAAAGTCATAATGGAACTAAACAAAAATCGAATTAAGACATGTGGAGTATGCCGATTTTAGTCGCATTATTGAAGTGCAGTGCAGACATGTAAACACCTTAATCAAACTATTCCCATCATGTAGGATTTTCACAGAGTTTTGCAACAGGGTAGTTTATACCAGCGGTTCTCAAACTGGGCTGCATGCACCAACAGGGGTGTGCAAGAGAATGTTTGTAATGGCAGAAAAATATTATTTTTATGCATTTATCTTGGGTAAACTTCACGTCATATTTTTGAGAGAAAAGAAATTCACTGGGAGAGAAAAAAAGAATCACATTACAAATTGTACCTTACAACCTTTGCATACTCATCTCGCGGTTTCACGTTTGCGTGATATATTCATCAAAATTGACACCTGGTTAAAAACTGGCACTTTAAAGAAGTCAAGTGACAGTAGGGATGAACCATCTAAATCTGCCTCTTTTATGGAGATGTGCAGCGGCCTTGAATATATGGACTCAGAGGTAGGGATGGGATGATAACTGTTTTCAAGGTATACCGCGGTTTGGAAAAGTCAAGGTTGTAAAACCGGCAAAATTTTCTGTTATACCGTTCCTAAGGTGTGTAAGATTTTTATTTACATTTTTTTATTTACATCTCCAGCAGAAAAAATATCCAAAGATGTAAATTGTAAAGAAATCTGTGTTTTTGAAACTAATGAAGACAGCAGAAGTCAGTGATTCGAGTTATTTAGCCTGACATGTTTACTGCTACAAAATATTTTAAATGTTTCTCAAAATAGAACATATTGTGTTCAAGGGGGGAAAAAAATTTTAGTTTTTTTACCCAGACATTAAAAAATAACTTATTTTAGAGCAGTGATCACAATACCGTGAGCAGTGATGTTGGTTATCATTCCATCAGAATCTTATACCGGCCCATGCCTACTCGGAGGATAACGAACAAGGTGAAGAGGTGCAGGAGGGAACAGAGAAATCCAGCAGAGATGTACTGATGAAGAGAATTAGGCCTACGCTACACTGAAAACCCTAATAAGTTGACTGAACGAAATTGAGTAAACTCGACGCCTCAATTTAATTGAGTTACGGAGTCTCCCAAAACTTGCATGTTTAAGTTTATTTAACTTGCCGGTTTGGTAGATTATACTTAAATTGTTCAGTTCAGTGTGTGTAATTATATACTATGAAAAAAATGTTTAAAAGAAAAATAAGTAGCCATTTATTCCCATTTTGGTGAATAATTATACATGAATCCTTGTTTTCTGATTTAAAAAAAAAGACCAAACCAACCTATTTTTTCAACGCAATCTCATGGCAATTCGTAACTTTTTGATTTAGTGGCTAATTCGTATGAATTTGTTCGATCTAATTCGTACAAGTATGTATGATTTGCTCATCACCCAATGACGGTTGGGGTTAGGGGTGGGGTTAGGTGCCACGCCTCCTTTTTAAAATCGTACATTTTCGTACGACTGAACTCGTACGAATTTGTACGAATTAGCCACTAAACTGACAAAACGTAAAATACTTAAGTTTCCTCGTGAGATCAGGCTGATTTTTTTCAAAGGATTAATTGATATTTTGAGCTTACTATACTTGAAATCTTAAGTTTATGCAGTTTCATTGTATGTAAGTTAAATTAACTCATATTTTTAGGTGACAGGACCAAAATGCTAAATTTTAAGTAATGTTCAGTCAACTTTACTTGATTAAGTAAAGACAACATTAAGGCTTACAGTGAGAAAATGCCAAGTAAGAAATGCAAATATAGCATCAGTTACATTGGTTTCGGGTTTACATGGATTGGAGATGCAAAAAAATCCAAATCTGCAATGTGTAGTCTGTGGTGAGGTTTTAGCTAATGGCAGTCTTAAGTGCTATTATCATAAACGGTTCGCACTTACAAACAAGACACAGCCACTTTCAAGGAAAATTGGAACTGCAGAAGAAGAAAAAAGGAGGCACAAACGAGCAATAGCTTTCATCTGAAAAGTTGAAAAGCACCATCGGTTTCCGGGGTACTGCGCAGCATCCACAAAGAAGCTCTAGCAATGAAAAAACATGCCAGATGAACTTTTTTCTGTACTTAATGATGCTGTGAAAATTGTCAGCTTCATTATTCGTCCATTAAATTCACGTATTTTATTTTTAATCACGACATAAAATACGTGTATTTAGTTATTGTAATAAAAAATGTGAAGTTTAATCTGAGAAAGGGGTGCTTGACAGGTGTCAAATATTAGAAAGTGGTGCACACAGCAAAAAGTTTGGAAACCGCTGGTCTATACTGTACACACAAAGCTGTTTGACGCTATTCTCTGCACCTACCGAGTCAGTGAAGGACCACAGACTCCTGCATTGCGAAATGCGGAAGTTTATTTTCCATACGGCATGCAGTATCGAATTCCATTAAAACAACACTCTTCCAGCAGATCCTAATTGCATCTAATATTTCGTTTGTGACGGGGGGCATGCATGAAATGTTCCTGAATGATAGTGAAAGTGCCAAACTGCAGTTAAAGTCGACAAATTAAAAGTGAAACACCCGAAATTACATGAAACTCCAGAGGAAATGTGGATAGCGTGGTGACGCAATGACGTTAATCGAATTATGTGATATAACATGTAAAACGGGATCATGAAAGAAACATTCAAAAAGCAACTCATGTAAACACCTTAAATTATATTATCATCTTATTCAGATTAAGGCAAATAATTTGTTTACTATTGTAAACGTAGTCACTTGTTCTTGACCAAACAATGAAAGACTGTCACCCTGTGGTAACAAAACAGTTCAAAAATGTCAATGTTGTGCAGAGTCTACACTTAAAACACTGTCTTTAGCAACCTTTAACATGTACTAAAGCAGTGTTTCTCAACCATGTTCCTGGAGGACCACCAGCTCTGCTCATTTTCCGTGTCTCCTTAACCAAACACACCTGATTCTTATCATCAGCTTATTAGTAGAGACTGAAAGACCTGAAATGGGTGTGACAAAGGAGACATCCAAGACATGCAGTGCTAATGGTCCTCCAGGAACATGGTTGAGAAACTACAAATAAATAGATAAATGCATGTACATACAATATAACGGTATCAAAACAATGGTATATTTAATAACAGGTGATACAAGACAGAAGTTATACGGACTTCAAAAGATCAGCTTTCTTCTGAAATCCTAGAGATTCCATATTTCGAAAAACTTTTCAGGTTTTCTCTTAACTATATACATTCATTTTTCTTCAAAAATTGGTTTTTGTGGGCGTCACGGTGGCGCAGTGGGTAGCACGATCACCTAACAGCAGGAAGGTTGCTGGTTCGAGCCCCGGCTGGGTCAGTTGGCATTTCAGTGTGGAGTTTGCATGTTCTCCCCGTGTTGGCGTGGGTTTCCTCCGGTTTCCCCCACAAGTCCAAAGACATGTGGTATAGGTGAATTGAATAAACTAAACTGGCCGTAGTGTACGTGTGTGAATGCAAAAGTGTATGGGTGTTTCCCAGTGTTGGGTTGCAGCTGGAAGGGCATAAAACATATGCTGGATAAGTTGGTGGTTCATTCCACTGTGGTGACCCCTGATTAATAAAAGGACTAAGCCTAAAAGAAAATTAATGAATGAATGACTGAGTGAATGAATGAATGAATTAGTTTGTTTGGATTCTTGTCCAAATAGCTTATTTCAAACCAGGGTTTCTGCTAAGTTAAATTTAAGACTTTAAGACATTTTTAAGAATAAAATTTAAGACTCATAAAGGGCTAAACGCTAAGGACTTTTTCAAATGGCACAGATGGAAAATAATTTTTATTTGCCCTATCAAACTAAATATTATAATTTAATACATTAATAAATACAATAATAAATTAATAATTTTTATTATTTTTTTAAATATTTTAGATATTTCTTAGCAAAATATTTTAAATAATGTGTAAAAACAAGCAAGCTCTACCTGTATCCACACACTTTGTTTCCAACATAAACTTTCATTAAAATAAAATAAAAAAATGAACAAATGTTTTAAAAGTTGTAATAACTGTAATAAACTAAATCTATGCACAACAAACTGTCCAGGTCAGAATCCTCAGCAGTAAATACATGGAGCACTTTTAAACAAATGTTACTATAAGGAAAATAATTAGAGTTAAAAATGTCATTTTTAAATAAAAAGTTTAGCTCTGGTTTCCCCCACAAGTCCAAAGACATGCGGTATAGGTGAATTGGGTAAGCTAAATTGTCGGTAGTGTGTGTGTGTGTGTGTGAATGAGTGTGTTTGAATGTTTCTCAGTGATGGGTTGCAGCTGGAAGGGCATCCGAAGGGCATGGATAAATTGGCAGTTCATTCCGCTGTGGCAACCCCAGATTAATAAAGGGACTAAGCCAAAAAGAAAACGTATGAATGAATAAAAAGTTTGTATGGGTTTTGGCCAGATTGGGTAGCAATACATGAACAAAGGAAAATGAAGACCTGTTTAAAAAACGATTTAAGACCTATAACAACATTTCAGTAAATGTAAGACCTTTTAATTTTAATTACAAAAATTTAGATTTTGAAATTTAGGACTTTAAGACCCTGTGGACATCCTGTCAAAACGAAAAAATGTATTATTTTATATACTCCATTATTTTGATCATCTTAAGGGGGAAAAAAAAGTTTTCACTTATTATTTTTGAAAATAAAAATGCTTCTTGGTTTGAGAATTTTTAGGTACACTGAAAAAAAAAAAGATTCATTGAATTTACTCAATTTTAGGTGGTTGCAAACAATTATATGTTGAACCTAAATTAAGTTGACCATTACTCAATATGTACTCATACCCAATTAATACATTTCGTCAGTGTATTTGGACTAGAAACAAGACAAAAAGTATTTTTTGCAGTGTAAAAAGTACAAACATAGGTGATCCAGAGGCAGTGTAATCGCTACATGTATGCGTGTGTGTGTGTGTGTGTGTGTGTGGGCATGTGTGACTCACTGATCCAGGAATACAGACGAGAGATCCTGCACCTTTGGAGCTCTGACCAGCGGAGGGGATACGCTGTGTGGGCTCCTTGTGACTCACCAGTCTATCAAAGAGTTACCCGAGCGTACCCTCTCTTTAGATATAAAGTGTGTGTGTGGCCGTTTAGCAAAGGCTTTTCATCTGAGGAATATCCCATGAGCTTAAAAGCTATTTTTATATTCAGCACTGTTTTTAATGTTTAATGAAGATTGAAAACAACAGTTCATTAAATAATATTAAAGGGAAAGTTCACACAAAAAACAAAACGTCATCATTTATTCTCCCTTTAAACCAATATGAGTTTCTTTCTTCGGTTGAACACAAAAGAAGACAAATTTAAGTGGATTGAACATAAAACGATTAGGTTGTCCAGAAAAAGTATCAAGAATTGTGTTGTTTCAGCTCATTTTGAATAATAGTAACAAGCAGCCAAGTCATTTTTCTGATTGTAGTATGAAAAAAAATACTGAAGTGCCAGCTACCCATCGCATTGTTCAACACAAGGAAAAACCCAAATAGTTCAAATAGTAGGGCAGGTAAATGATGGCAGAATTTTTAGGTTTTAGGTGAGCAATCCCTTTAAGAGCTACGTAACTTTAATGTTAACAATATAGCGTCAAAACGTAAGATTTTTTTAAATAACAAATAATGATATTTTGAATAAATTCTGAGATATTTTTCTACATTGAAAAGTCTGTTCACGCAGGAATCTGATGCTTAAAATGATGACAGTATATATTTTTTTTTATTTCGGAGTCAATTTATTCTTTAATTAAGATTTTAAAATAGCAGTTTCATTGTTAGTTTATAAATCAAATGTTAACGAATGGATCCTTATTGTAAAATTATACTATATTTGCTTATGTTCCAGCCTGATTTAATGACCAAATAGAAGTTTTGCAAGGTGGTGGTTTTCTATTTATTCATATAATGTGATTTCTATTGAAATATACTTATTATACTGTCACCGTGGTGTTATCTTTTTAAATGGTATGCATTTTTACCTAAAGCAGGGGTGTCAAAGTCAATTCCTGGAGGGCTGGAGCCCTGCAGTTTAGTTCTGGTCCTTCTTCAACACACCTATTTGTAGGTATCAAACAAGCCTAAAGCATTCAATTAGTATGATCAGGTGTGTTTAATTAGGGTTGGAACTAAACTGTGCAGAGCTGTGGCCCTCCAGGAACAGGCTGACACCTGTGACCTAAAGGGTCCATATTGGTACCTAAAAAGCAAAGTGAACATCTTAAAATTGTTAGGTATGAATATGCGCCTTTGAGGGAACAGCATGGACTCTTTAAGTAGAACAGAGTGCCCTTTGAAAAGGTAACACCACAGTGCTAAAGTCTGTAACATTCGTTTGAATAAAATTGTCAACACATTAAGAATAGTACACTACTCTAGTACACAAAAAGTCCACAACAAAGACAACATTTAAAACCATCTGTCCCAGCACTGTTCATCAAAGCTAAGAAAAAAAATGTCCATGTGTCTTAAAAAAAAAATTCCAGAAAGTTCTGCAGTTACAATAATGCAACATAATGTAATAATATAAATACAGTTGAAGTCAGAATTATTAGCTCCCTTCATTTATTCGACCCCCCCCCCCCCGTTTATTTTTTCCCCAATTTCTGTTTAACAGAGAGATTTCTTCAGCACATTTCTAAACATAATAGTTTTAATAACTCATTTCAAATAACTGATTTATTTTATCTTTGCCATGATGACAGTAACTAATATTTGACTAGATATTTTTCTAGACACTTCTAGAAGCATAAAGTTCTTCTACAGCATAAAGTGACATTTAGGGCTTAACTAGGTTAATTAGGTTAACTAGGCAGGTTAGGGTAATTAGGCAAGTTATTGTGTAACGATGATTTGTTCTGTAGACTATCGAAAAAATATATAGCTTAAAGGGGCTAATAATTTTGACCTTAAAATGTTTTTTTTTTTTTTAATTAAAAACTGCTTTTATTCTAGCCAAAATAAAACAAGATTTTTTTTCTTCTGGAGAAAGTCTCATTTATCAGACAACTGTGAAAATTCCCTTGCTCTGTTAAACATCATTTGGGAAATATTTAAAAAAGAAAAAAAATTCAAAGGAGGGCTAATAATTCTGACTTCAACTGTACGTAATATTCATATAAATAATAATATAAAACAATATTTATATAAATAAAAATATAAATGTAATATAAATGACAATATAAAAATGACAAAAAGAAAATATGTTGATTACAAATTAAGTTTTATTACAGTCAATACTGAGTACAATCGATACAAATAGTAATTCAGACAAATGACTCTACTTGTGTTTGCTGTGCATTTATCTTTTTCTTTCATTATTTGAGCATCATACTGTGAGCTTTTATTTTTTTAGCATTTTGTATAATTATGTCAGTCAGAGAGTGAATTTCAGGGTCATTTATATGATTGCGGTAATTAAAAGGCAACTAAAGCTTTTTTTTTTTTTTTAAAGCTTTCAGTTTTATGACATCATCTTAAAAACCACCTGCAATAGACATACATTAAGTTGGTTAACCTTTGTAAACATCACATATACAACAAAACATATTGGTGCTGTCGAAGATTAAACATTTTTTAAACTACTATTACACCGTAAAAAGCAATTAGTTGAAATTACTCAAAAAAGTGAGTAAATCCATTGCTTTTAAAGTGATTAAGAGACTTAAAACGATTAAGTAAATTGAACTGTGCATAATTGTAACAATTAAGTTAACTTATTGGTCCAAGCTAGAACAGGTTTACTCAGATTAAGTAAAGTACCTAAGTCGCCTTTTACAGAGTAGAAAAGTATGTCAACTAATCATTGTCATACATTTGTGTGAATATACATTATTTGGTGTTAACGTGTTTTAACGTACTGTATTGATCATTTTGTTCTTTTGTAATACAATTTGATTATTTAGATTAGGGCTGCACAAAACTCAGCATTGATATCGCAATGTGCACACCCGCAAGATAAGCAAAGTTGAGTCAGGAGCCACAGAATTGTACTTAATTAGTGTATTTATACAGAATATATACGATTTATGCAACAAAAGTAATGTTTTTTTTTTTTCTTACTTTTTTAGTCCAAATTTTTTTCGTACTTTTCAAGTTTAAATACAGTTGAAACCAGAAGTTTACATACACTCTAAAAAAAAAAAAAGCAAAATAACCATTTTTTTTTTAAATGTCTGATGGTAAATCTTAATAAACATTTACTATTTTAGGTCCGTTAGGATTACCTAAATGATTTAAATTTGCTAAATGCCAAAATAATGAGATAATATTTTTTGAGAATTCTTTATTAATTTCTAGACAGTCAAAGAGTTTACATACATTTCCTTGGTATTTTTTTAGCTTTGCTTTTAAACTGTATATCAAATGTTTTGGGTATCCTTCCACAAGCTTCTCACAATAGTTTGAAGGAATTTTGGCCCATTCCTCCTGACAGAATTGGCTTAATGGAGTGAGATTTGTTGGCTGTCTTGCTCGCACAAGTTTTTTCAACTCTGCCCACAAATTTTCTATAGGATTGAAGTCAGGGCTTTGTGATGGCCACTCCAAAACATTCACTCTGTTGTCCTTAAATCACATTTTAACTAATTTAACAGTATGCTTAAGGTCATGGTCTGTTTGGAAGACCCATTTGTGGCCAAGTTTTAATTTCCTGGCTGATGTCTTGAGATGTTGCTTCAGTATTTCTACACAAAGTTCTTTCTTCATGATGCCATCTATGCTGTGAAGTGGACCAGTCCCTCCTGCAACAAAACAGCCCCACAACCTGATGCTGCCGCCCCCATACTTCACAGTTGGGATGGTGTTCCTAAGCTTGTAAGCTTTCCCATTTGTCCTCCAAATGTAACACTGGTCATTATGGCCAAACAGTTCAATCTTAGTTCCATCAGACCACAGGACATGTCTCCCAAAATTATTCTTTTTCCCAGCGTAATTTAGCAAATTGTAATCTGGCTTTTTTGTTGATTCTGGCTTGTTGATTTTCCTTTTGTTTGATTTTTTTTTTTTTATACAGTGTATGTAAACTTCTGGTTTCAACTGTATCTACATTTCAAAGCGAAGCTGGCTTTATTATACAAGATTATTTTACTCACCCCATTGGAGAGATAATTTTGCTTGTTTTAAGGAAAAAAACTCATCATTTTGACTTCTTTCTTCTCAAAACAAAACAATATTTGTACTTGATCTAAGAGTGTTTACATAGATATTTAGACTAGAAAGCAAAGCAAACTAAGAAAAGCGTTTATTCCACTGTGATTATTCAATTTCTATACCTGAAAACTGTTAGGCTCTCTAGAAAACTGTCAAACTATCTTGTGAAACTGCATTCATATTGCAATATTTTTAACAGAACAAATGTAAAAATCGCAATATCCTTTTTTTTTCAATATCGTGCAGCCCTAATTTAGATACTAAAATATATAACAAGATTTTTACAGGACAAAATTCTTGATTTGGTGTTGATTTACATAAGTATTTTTAGAAAAAACTGCATTAGTAAATAAGTCTGATTGACATACAGCACATTTTCGATAACACTTTACAGTAAGGTAGTATTAGTTAATGTATTAACGAAGATGAACAAACAATAAACAATGCATTTATTACAGTATTTATTCATCTTTGTTAACATTAACTAAAAAAAATATAGTTTTTGGTAACACTTTAGTTTAGTGAACACAATTCTCGATATTAACAAACCATTTACTAACACTACTAGCATAATAAACTACTAATTAGCTGTTTATTAATAGTTAGTAAGTCAGAAGCTGGGTTTAGTTTTTGGATAGGATTAGGAATGCAGAATAAGATCACACTATATAACTACTAATGAACAGTTAACATCTTAATAATAGGCAGGTAATAAGCATTGTGAGTTGTTCATTGAAGTTGTTAAATGTCAGTACTCACACAGTGGATAAACTAATGTTAACAATCAAGAATTTGGATTTTAATAATGCATTACTAAATGTTAAACTACAATTAATAAATGCTGTTCAGTTAGTAAGTTAGTTAGTGTTCATGTTAGTAAATACATGAACTAATAATAATGAAACCTTATTGTAAAGCGTGACCCGCTTTACTTACTAAACAGCGCCATCTAGTGAATTTGCATGTGTGTGTTTATATGTTCTGATCACAAAAAACTCAAAGAAAATTGCTAAAAATCACACATTTAGCAACTATTGTGGCTTGATACACAGAAAGCAATGTAACATCTAGGCCTGTCACAATAATCAATATGTCGACTTATCGCACAATTCATGGACATGCCCTTAATCATTTTTGCTGATGAAATATATATATATATATATATATATATATATATATATATATATATATATATATATATATATATATATATATATATATATATATATATCACACATACTTAAAAACCAATTCTAGCAACATTTTAGCTGATTGCACAACATCTCTATATCTGTTGGAGGTGTCAGTATGGTTAAAAAAACACTATAGTATTTACTACTAATTACTTTAGTATAGTTTCATGTGGGTGTCAGCCTCTGTTACTTTTTACCTTGTACTTTTCTATTAACATTTATTATTATTTATTTGTTTAAAATATAGATTTTCTGATTCCAATTCTGATTCCAATGCCTAATTATTAAATAGTTAAAATGACTATCATTAAATGAAATATTCTTAAGAAAATAATGTGATCTTTGGAACATGAGTGTACTTGCATTATGATGCTACTATATTGTCATTCTGGCATTAAATAATGTTTTGAGAGGCATAAAATGGTCTTAAAATGACAATAATATTGTTCATCGCAATATATTTTGGTGCAATATATCGTACAACAAAAAACAGATATGGTGACAGGCCTAGTAACATATAGGTCTGGTACTACAATTAATCTTACATGTCTTTTTCTCCTTTGAGCATTGAAAGAGAAAATACTGCACAGTAATTCAGCTTCCTCTAGATTGATGGTATTTTTGTGGAACTCACTACTTTCGTACTGGAGACTTGGGCAGAGTTTGGGATTTGGAGTAGTTTTTGGCGTCTGGCTCGTAGGCCTGGTTGTCGTAGGGGTGTACGCGCTCCTTCAGGTTGTGGGTGTCGTAACGGGGCATGCGGATGGAGCTCATGACTGTCACCGTCTTACCGTCTTTCTTGCCACAGCTGGATGGACGACATTAAATAGTGGGTTAGGAAAATCAAAAAGATTTTTAAAGGTACATTCAAAAATGAAACTTAGTCAGGGAGGTGATCAATAACTCGATGGTCAATATCTAAACCAGTAGAAATAATGCTTAATGTACTGCCTGATCATTTATTTTCAATAAAAATAGCTTTAAGAATGAGCATTTATAGCCTGATACTGATATGGCTGCCAAAAGTAGTGTCAAAGTATCATAATTGTAAAGATCATTATCAAAACCAACCATGAAATGTGTTGCTACACCCCTAACCATGAAGGAAATATATTATGTAAATTGCCTGAAAACAAACAATACGATGGCATTGAAAACTATTTAGACGCATCAGAAGTAATATATGATGGCATGTCCTTTTAAAGTGAAGCTGACATAGTTTTACTCACCAGGATACACACAGCATGATGAAGAAAACCAGCAAAAGCAGAGCCACGGCCACACACAGGAGTGTAGTGATGACAACCATGGCTCCAGATCTCGCACTGAGACCGTCATTAATGGTTTGATAGCTTTGTACTGTAAGAACAAATTATCAAAGATAATAAGTCAAATGTATACAGGAGTATGAACACTAATTCAACTGATTTGATGATATACATTCTTACGTGTGGTTAGATTAAAGGGGCCACCCCAGTTGGTCATATTAACAAGAGTATAGTTGCTGGGATCGATAAGAAGATACCTGAAACTGTAAGGAACAAATGGTTACATTAAATATAGTAAGATGTTAAAAGCAAATGTCCACTTTACTCACTTTATTGACAAAGTACTGTATTAAAAAATAAAACCTTCTAAGTATACAGCTTTAAATTTTTGCAGAAAGTTCACTAAAGTGACAGTACCTTAAGGGTAGATATGTTAATATAGTTTTTAACAGCTGAGCTAATTTAACCATTCAAAGTATGCATTAAATCTAGTGCTGGGCAAAGATTAATTGTGATTAATCACATCAAAAATGAAAGTTTGTTTTGACATAATATGTGTGTGCTTATTGTGTATATTTGTTTTGTATATATAAATGTGTACATGTATATATTGAGAAAATGTTTATTTATAGTTAGATATAAAATATATATATGTATATGATACAAATTCTATACAGTTGAAGTCAGAATTATTAGCCCCCCTTTAAATTTCTTTTCTTTTTAAAATATTTCCAAAATGATGTTTAACAGAGCAAGGAAGTTTTCACAGTGTGTCTGATAATATTTTTTCTTCTGGAGAAAGTCTTATTTGTTTTATTTCGACTAAAATAAAAGCAGTTTTTCAAATTCATTTTAGGGACAAAATTATTAGCCCCTTTAAGCTATTTTTTTTTTTCGGTTTTCAATATTCTACAGAACCACCATTATACAATAACTTGCCTAATTACCCTAACCTGCCTAGTTAACCTTATTAACCTAGTTAAGCCTTTAAATGTCACTTTAAGCTGTATAGAAGTGTCTTGAAAATGATCTCATAAAATATTATTTACTGTCATCATGACAAAGATAAAATAAATCAGTTATTAGAAATGAGTTATTAAAACTATTATGTTTAGAAATGTGTTGAAAAAGTCTTCTCTCCGTTAAACAGAAATTGGGGGAAAAAATAAAAAGGTGGCGAATAATTCAGGGGGGCTAATAATTCTGACTTCAACTGTATATAAAACATTTCATTTCTATGCAAATTTTTTTTTTTATTGTTTTGTATATAATAAATATACATAATACACATGCAGTTCTAATGTCAAAACAAACTTTTATTTTGAATGCGATTAATCTTTGCCCAGCACTAATTAAATCTAAATGAGAGTATAGTTGGATATTTGTAGTCTTACGTTTTCTGCTAAATTAGTTTTACAGTCACCACGAATTGTGTTTAAAGTCTGGCTGTCAAACGATCATGTTGTTGTTGTTGTTATTGATTACGTTGCGATCAATTGATCTAATTAATCAAACATTCAATTTCTTTGACAAATTACCCCTAAAATTAAATTGAAACAATATTTTGTTACATACTAATATATATATATATATATATATATATATATATATATATATATATATATATATATATATATATATATATATATATATATATATATATATATATAGTTGAAACAAGATGTTTTAGGATTATCAAATGTGTTTCTGTTCTGCTTAATAGCAGAATAATGAGAGAGAGATTTTTTGAGAAATTGTTATAACTTTTCTTGAAAGTCAAGTTTACATACAATAAGATTATTATGCCTCTGAAAAAGCTCAGATGATGGTGTCAAGGTTTTGGAAGTTTCTGATTGGCTAATTGACAACATTTGAGTTAATTGGAGGCACAACTGTAAATAGTATTTAAGGAAAACCTCAAACACACTGCTTCCTTGTGTGACAACATGGGGAAATCAACAAGCCAGAATCAACAAAAAAGCCAAATTACAATTTGCTAAATTACTAATTATTTGGAGACATGTCCTGTGGTCTGATGGAACTGTTTGGCCATAATGACCAGTGTTACATTTGGAGGACAAAGGGGAAAGCTTACAAGCTTAGGAACACCATCCCAACTGTGATGTATGGGGGCGGCAGCATCATGTTGTGGGGCTGTTTTGTTGCAGGAGGGACTGGTCCACTTCACAGCATAGAAATTTGTGGGCAGAGTTGAAAAAGCTTGTGCGAGCAACACCAATTCTGTCTGGAGGAATGGGCCAAAATTCCTTCAAACTATTGTGAGAAGCTTGTAGAATGACACCCAAAAGTTATACAGTTTAAATTCAAAGCTAAAAAAATACCAAGGAAATGTATGTAAACTTTTGACTGTCTAGAAATTAATTTTAAAAAAATCTCTGAAAATTTTTTTTCTCATTATTTTGGCATTTAGCAAATGTAAATCATTTAGGTAATCCTAACAGACCTAAAATAGTAAACGTTTATTATGATTTACCATCAGACATTTTTAAAAAAGTGGTTATGTTGCTTTTTTTTTAGAGTGTATGTAAACTTCTGGTTTCAACTTATATATATATATATATATACACACACACACACAGATACATATACATATACATAAATATATATATACATATATATATATATATATATATATATATATATATATATATATATATATATATATATATATATATATATATATATATATATATATATATATATATATATATATATATATTTATTTTTTTTTAATGACCATAATTAACATAATATGTATTGCACATAACTTAAGGCTACAATGGTAAAACAATCTATTCAAAATAAAAACAAAATATTAGAAATGTCTGTTTTTTCATACAATAAAAAGTGAATGATAAACAAATCAGCTTAGCTAGCGATATTCTGCATTATTCATTCATATTTAGGAGCCATAAAAGAATGTACACTGCAAAAAAATCCATAAAATAGCAGTTTTCCATATTTTGTGATTCATGTTTTTATTTTTCCCTGTTTATTTATGCTTTTGAATTGCATTATTGGACCTTGAGCTTTCTTCCAACAACTTATAACCTTAAAAAGTTTGAAAAAGTGACTTTTATTGCCATTTTTAATAGTTTAAAGTGATATATTTTCTGGGTTGGTATTGTATATTACAGTAAACAACAACCGTGTAATAAACTGCCAGAACATTTTCTGTTATTTTACAGACTTCTTTCTCTATATATCATTTATAATACATTCATACATTTTTTAAAACCACTAAAATGTCAATAAAATTCACCTTGTTAAATGTAAAGTTAAATTTTCAACATTAAAAGTCGATAGAGCAGAGATCAACATCCAATAATGCACAACCGTAAATAAAAGGAAAATTAATTAACTGATATTTTTTACGAAGTCATTTTACATTTTTGTGTGAACTATCCCTTTATTGTTTTAATTGAATAGATATGGAAATGTATGTGTGTGTGTGTGTTTTTTTTTTTTTTTTATGAATTACTTAGTTACTTAATATAACTAAAACTGCCACTGTGTGTCAGTAATTAGGTGTCTTAGCTGCATTCGCAAACTGAAATCAGAACATCTTTTTCACAAAAACACCCAGATTATTATTATAATTTTGGATATGGATGCATTGCCATATTAATTATTAGATTAGATTTGGATATGCATACATTTGTAAAAACTGTCTCTCTTAGACATGCAGCAGCAGGACAGGAGCTTTTCATGCTGCTACAGAATCATTTATTCATTTGATTCGTTCAAACTAAGGATTCATTCAGGAATAAACTAAATGGCTCTCTTTGGAATTGAATCATTGGTTAATCTGATTTGTTCAAATGTATATAATAAATGTGATATGTTTACCAAATGTACATGTAATAGACTTATTCCGAAAGGAAGCACTGTTGTGTGCTGATCAGAGACGCATAACGGTTCTGTTGTGGTTCTCATGGAATAATGTACTTGTTGCTCATGAAATATTGCTTGCAACTTATCTAAAAATCTCATATATCTTCAATTTCAGGTGCTCATATAACTGCTACATCATCCAGTGAGTATCATATTTGTCACCAATTAACTGTATGGAGTGTCATTTATATTAACTTTTCATAATTTAATTAATTAATTTGTTAAATCGAGTTTTGGGGTTTTTAGAACGCCAGAATTCAATCTAAAACAAAGTTTGACATTGTAATGCATTACCTAACAATGGATCCAACAGGTAATACTCCATTACAGTTGATGCCTGTACAAATCCCATCCGCTCCAACTGTGAAGTAAGGAAAAGTGGGGGTCGTACAGGGGAAGTTTGCCAGAGGACCAACTCTGGTCAGAAAGAACTGTGCTGATGATGGGAGGAAAGCTGTTGGGTATGGCGACAGACTGAGGCTGATGGGAGATGAGATGTTCACTAGAGCGTTGAAGTTGCCTGTTCCTAAAGATGAAAGAGGATTGATAAATGTAAACAGATGTAAACATACACACATATACATATATATATATATATATACACATATACATATACATATATATATATATATATATATATATATATATATATATATATATATATATATACATATATAAAGTGACATTTAAAGGCTTAATAGGTTAATTAGGTTAATCAGGCAGGTTAGGGTAATTAGGCAAGTAATTGTATAATGATGGTTTGTTCTGTAGACTATCAGAAAAAAAAAATTAGCTTAAAGGGGCTAATAATTTTGACCTTAAAATGGCGTTTAAAAATTCTAGCCGAAATAAAACAAAAAAGACTTTCTCCAGAAGAAAAAATATTATCAGACATACTGTGAAAATTTCCTTGCTCTGTTAAACATCATTTGGGAAATATTTAAAAAAGAAAAAAAATTCAAAAAGGGCTAATAATTCTGACTTCAACTGTGTGTGTGTGTGTGTGTGTGTGTGTGTATATATATATATATATATATATATATATATATATATATATATATATATATATATATATATATATATATATATATATATATATATATATATATATATATATATATATATATATATATATATATATATATATATATATATATATATATATATATGTATGTATGTATGTATGTATGTATGTATGTATGTATGTATGTATGTATGTATGTATGTATGTATGTGTGTATATATATCTATATATATATGAGCAATTCCATGCACATGTCAACCTTGCCATGAAGAAAATTAAGTTTTCACCAAAATACGGAAACCGTTTCAGGTTTTTTGGGGTAAGCAAGTATTTTACAGTACTTTAATAATACTCATAAATGTATCTGTCAATGTTTCAAACTATTATATTTAACTTTACCAAAATCACACAAGTGGGAATTTCACAGCTGTCACATCCATAACAGAGAGATGTCACATCCATAACGACACTTTTTCCTCATACATGCAAAAATGTCAAATAAAATAAAATCAATCATTTTTGTTCTATAGTGAGCCGACTCAGATCTGTTTGATTAGCATTGTTTCTCTTGGGTTGTGCAGTTTAATTGACAGAATTTCTGCAAAGTATGTCGTATACTGTAAACTCACAGACTTTTTTGTCACATCCATAACGCATGTTTATTATCCTCATTTAAAGTATAAAAAATGTTTACAGATTGATATTTTTCTGCTTCCACAACTCTGTGGTTAGTTGTTTTGGAAAATATAAACAGATGTTTCAATATAATGTTAGCATATACTTTCTATGTGACTTTATGTTTTGAGTTTTTACTGCAAATGTCACATCCATAACGCTGGAATTGCTCATATATATATATGTATGTATGTATGTATGTATGTATGTGTGTGTGTGTATATATATATATATATATATATATATATATATATATATATATATATATATATATATATATATATATATATATATATAGATATATATATATATATATATATATATATATATATATATATATATATATATATATATATATGTGTGTATATATATATATATATATATATATATATATATATATATATATATATATATATATATATATATATATATGCATTTATGTCTGATAAAATTCTAGATTTCCCATGAATAAGTTGGCAGTGAAATCTTGGCTGCAAATAAAATGTAAACTTAGATAACCTTTACAAGAGAAATTTTTTTGAAAAAGCTGCGGGAGTTGAAGATTACGGTCATATACGTTGCCAGCATGGGATTTGTACAGGCATGTTGCCAGCATGGTTCTAGTACGGTTTAACATTTTGATAGCATGATTTAGCGTGTTTAGCATTTAACACATTTACTGCATGGCATGTTATCAAAGTTTTAAATGTTTACCAACTGGCTAACAAGAACTACCTTCTACTTTCTAGAATGTTTAACATATTGCTAGCAAATTACTAGCATGTTTTACCACATTAAACGTTTCTAGCATGATTACAGTGTTATTTATTATGCTGTTAGCAGTGTCTAGCATAGTTAACATTGGATGAATTGGCATGTTGCTAGCATGTTTCTATAATGTCTGACAAGGTTAGCATGAATGATTTATGTTTCTTGCTAAAATTGTTTGCATGAATTAGCATGTTTCTAGCATATTCGGCAGTATGTTTCTAACATGGCTAGCATTTTTATAGCATGGTTTAACATGTTTAACATTTAGCACATTTTACCATATGGCATGTTGTCAACGTTTTTAAAGTTTACCAATTGGCTAACAAGAACTACCTTTTGCTTTCTAGAATTTAACATGTTGCTAGCAAATTTCTAACATGTTTTAACACATTAACCATGTTTCTAACATGATTACAGTGTTGTTAGCATTAATTATGCTGTCAGTAATGTCTAGCATAGTTAACATCGTTTGAATGAACTGTCATGTTGCTAGAATGTTTACCATAATGTTAGCCTGAACTATTTGTTGTTGGCATGCTTCTTGCTAAAATTGTTTGCATGAATTAGCATGTTTCCAGCATAGTTGGTGGTATGTTTCTAACATGGTTAGCATACTGATAGCATAATTGAACATGTTTAACATTTAGCACATTTTATCACATGACATGTTGTTAAAGTTTTTTACGTTTACCAATTGGCTAACAAGAACTACCTTCTACTTTTTAGAAAGTTAACTTGTTGCTAGCAACTTTCTAGCATGTTTTATTACATTAACCATGTTTCTAACATGATGACAGTGTTGTTGGCATTAATTATGAATTAGCATGTTTATTTGATGGTATGTTTCTAACATGGTTAGCATGATGATAGCATAATTTATGTTTACTTTCTAGAATGTTTGACATGTTGTTAGCACATTTCTAGCATGTTGCATGTTTCTATAATATTTGCCATAATGTTAGCATGAACTATTTGTTGTTGGCATGTTTCTTGCTAAAATTGTTTGCATGAATTACCATGTTTCTAGCATATTTGGTGGTATGTTTCTAATATGTCTTCTACTTTTTAGAAAGTTTAACTTGTTGCTAGCAAATTTCTAGCATGTTTTATCACATTAACCATGTCTCTAACATGATTACAGTGTTGTTGGCATTAATTATGAATTAGCATGTTTATTTGATAATATGTTCCTAACATTGTTAGCATGTGGATAGCATGATTTAGTATGTTCAACAATTAGTACATTTTACCACATGGCATGTTAAAATTTTTAACTTTAACCAACTGGCTAACAAGAACTACCTTTTACATTCTTTCTTGAGTGTTTAACATGTTATTAGCAAATTTATAGCATGTTTTACCACATTAACCATGTTTCTAACACGATTACGGCATTGTTGGCATTAAATATGTTTTTAGCAAGGTCTAGCATCGTTAACATGGTTTGGATGAATTGGCACATTGCTAGCATGTTTCTAAAATGTTTACCATAATGTTAGCATGAATTATGTGTTGTTGGCATGCTTCTTGCTAAAACTGTTAGCATTAATAAGCATGTTTATTTGATGGTATGTTTCTAACACAGTTAGCATACTGATAGCATTATTTAGCATGTTTAACATTTAGGACATTTTAGCACATGATTTGTCATCAGTTTTTAACGTCTACTAACATTAGCAAACGTCAACTACCTTCTGCTTTCTTTCTAGAATGTTTAACATGTTGCTAGCAAATTTCGAGCATGTTTTAACACATTAAACATGTTTCTAACATGATTACTATTTTATTAGCATTAATTATTCTGTCAGCAATGTCTAGTATAGTTAACATTCTAGAATGTTTGCCATAATATTAGCGTGAATTATTTGTTATTTGCATGTTATTAGCATTGTTTTGATGAGTTGGCACGTTGTCTAGCAAGTTTTTAGAATATTTGCCATATTATTAGCATGTATTAGCATGATTTAGCATATTTTACCATGATTTGTCAAAGTTTTAAACATTTACTAAAAATGGCAAACACAAAGTACCTTCTGCTTTCTTTCTAGAATGTTTAACAAGTTGGAAGCAAATTTAAAGCATGTTTTAACACATTAAACATGTTTTTGATTACCGTATTGTTAATTTTAATCTTGCTGTCAGCAATGTCTAGCATAGTTAACATTGTTTAGATGAATTGGCATGTTTGCATGAATGATTTATTTAAAATAATTATTTGTTGTTGATTTGCTTCTTGCTAAAACTGTTGATGGTATGTTTCTAACATGGTTAGCATATTGATAGCATGTTTACCATTTAACACATTTTACAACATGGCATGTAATCAAAGTTTTGAACTTTAACCAATTGGCTAACCTTTTACTTTCTACAATGTTTAACATGTTGTTAGCTAATCTCTGGCATGTTTTACCACATTAAACATGTTTCTAACATGATTACAATGTTGTTAGCATTAATTATGCTGTTAGCAATGTCTAGCATAGCTAACATTGTTTGGACGAATTGTCACTTTGCTAGCATGTTTCTAGAATATTTGCCATAATTTTAGCATGAATTATTTGCTGTGGGCATGTTTCTTGCTACAATTGGTAGCAAGAATTGGCATGTTTCTAACATATTTGGTGGTATGTTTCTAACATGGCTAGCATAAAATACATATACAATAAATTACAAACAAATAAATAAAACAAATAAAAGATTTTAATTGATCCCTGACACCTCTATGCCAAATACACAGCTATCCCAAACAGTTAGCTTCTTTTTATTTCTGAAGCGTTTTACCTGAGCTTAGTGCAGCCACCAGCCATATCTCACAGCCAGGACACGTCTGAGTAAAAACACAGTACGGCTGCTGCAGGATCACTGTATTGCTAGTGATTCGGCCTAGGAAATTAACAGGTGCAAGCTGAGGCTGGAATATTTGACCTGAAAACATACAAACAAAATTTGTCAACTGACTTCATTGATCCAACCGTGATCTTCATTGAAGTCAGTCAGAGATTTACTTGCACCTGTCATAGGGAGAAAGGATTATGCAACACTGGCCAACCCCAAACACTGTAATTACAGAGGTACAGGTGTAGTATTGGTGGGAAACTGGCCAAAAATCCAGCATACAGGCTCAGTCTTGCCTTCTCTAGTGTAATTCTCAAGAGTTTCTATATATTAGATTAAAAACTTGATAAATCAGATTTTAAAACTCGTTTAAACATGACGTGTGAGTCTTTTAGAGTCAGCAGTCCTTAACTGTCTGGTGCCATCTTGCGACTGATATAAATAAAAATGATGAAAGTAAAGCCGTGTCAGTCGTTTGTTTAAAAAAAAAAAAAAAAAACTTTTTCATTCTGCAATCGTTTAATTAAAAAAGCCAGTAAAATATTACAATTTGGATCAATATTTTGTATCTAATTGTTCATTTTTGTGGCAAGCTGTCATGTTATAAAACGAAATATAGACTAGTGTACATCTATAACTGGTGTTTTCTCAGTATCAAGCTATTAAATCAGTGCTCCGCTTCGCTTTTGGCTCCTAAAAAGCCTGTCTGGCTTTATTTTACAATAACAACTGGCTGGATGTACATTATCCTTGACAATTCAACAGACCGTCATCAGTTATTCCTTAAATATACATACAGAGTGCCATTAATACCTAAAGTGTTCATTCCTAATAATTCAATAGACCACAATCAATCATTCCAGGTTTTTGGTGGGACAACCTAATTGTTATATGTTCAATCAACTTAAATTTGTAAAAACTATGTTAACCTAATTCCTTCATGTCATTCCAAAACGATTGTGTAGAACCCAGCATTTTTTGCAGTGCTTACTGCTTGTATTACAGTCACCACACCTAAAGTTATTGTTCAAATGTTATATTTCAAGAGATGCATGGCTTTTGTCCTCAAACTACTCGTAAGTTGGATTAGTTGTTTTTCACGCATCTTTTTCAAAGTCTATTGTTCGGTTTTGATGTGATTTTGAATGTTGTAGGTTCTGAAATAACTAATTCCGTGTACACTGTAAAACCCAACAGTCAAATATCAACTGAAATGAGTGTGGGTAACTCAATTTACTGAAAGTTAATTCTACTCATTTGAAAAGAGTTTTGAACTCAGTGTTGAAGGTAATGAGTTAATTAAATACCTCATTACTTCAACTTAAATGGAGTCAGTTTACAGTACTGATATAGATTAGTTTAACTCAAATGGTTTGTTGCAATCGGTTTCCTAAAACGGTTTGAGTTGCCTTAACTTATTGAGTTTTACAGACCTCACTTGGTTTGAGTTCTCTTCATTTATTAGGTTTTACTGTGCTCAAATTGCTTCGTTTACTCAAATAGATTAAGTTCACAGTACTCATTGGGATTAGTTTTTGAACTTAAATGGTTTGTTGCAATCGGTTTCCTCAAATCTTGAGTTACCTTAACTTTTTGGGTTTTATAGTGTAGTGATATACACAGAAAAAATGATGTCTGCAAAACTGTTGCAAACAATTTATTTGGGTTGAATTTAAACAAACTAATAAAATTTAGTAATGTTCAGCTTAATTTGTTTGTTAGAATACAGCCCAAATAAATTGTTTACAACCACTTAAAAATTTTACTAAATCCAAGGAATCATCTTTGAATCGTTTTTTTCAGTGTAGAATTGTAATACAGTCAGGATCTGGCTGCGATTACTTTAACCGCCCCATAAAATAAAAAATATGAACAAAAAATTATAAATATTTAAAATTTCTAAATAATAATAAGACAACTGATTTTTAAAACTTAAAAACAAATTAATTTCTAAATAATATTAGCTGAATTTATACACAGGTCAAAATGATTAGCATTTTTTTTTTTTTGTTATTCGCTAAATTTTTATTTCCAAGGTGATGTTCAATGGAAGATATTTTCACAGTATTTTCTATAATATTTATTCTTCTGTGCAAACTCTTATTTCTTTTAGTTTGGTATGAATAAAAGCAGTTTAAATTTTTTTAAATCAATATTTATTAGCCCCCATGAGAAAGTCTCTTTTATTTTTTAATCGATTGGCTATCACTGTTGTCCAATGACTTGCCTAATTAACCTAGTCTTAAGTCTTTAATTTGCACTTTTTGCTGAATACTACTGTCTTGTAAAATAATTGGAAAAATTTTATTGTCACCATGTCAAAGACAAAAGAATTAAGTTTTTTTTTTTTAATGTGTTGAAAAAAAAACACTTAAGTAACAGTTGGTATATATTTTTTTTAAGAATTATACATAAGTTTTTCAGACATGCAAGGGCATTATAAAAGGAATTAGCTTGATAGTTTGTACAAATGTAAGTGGATTAAGCATAAAACAATTAAGTTGTCCCCCAAAAAAACTCAAGAATTGCGTTGTTTCAGCTCATTTTAAATAAGTAGTTTGAACAAATGTCATTTATTGAGTGTGGTCAAAACATTCAAAAGAATTTTACAAACTGTACATGGTTGTTCAAATCACTGTGAACATTTAGTGCATCCTAAGGAAGTCCAACATGAAGCAAATTAAACAAGATTTGTGCTCACTTCACCATCTTTAACGTATTATACAGATTATTAGCTCTTTAATGGGTCATTACAGATATTAGCTCTCTCAAAGCCTAAAGGAAAAGTCAAACAACACGCCTAAACAATAAATCAAGTGTATTATTACATAACACAAAACAGCAGCAACATAAAACAAGAACATTACGGACTAAAACACACTTACCCTGTGCACCTAACATCCAGATAGACAACATCGACACCAAACGGATCGCATTGTGTGTGTTCATCTTGTAACAGTGATGATGGTGAGAGTTTCCACTGAATAAAATCCACAGGAGAAATCAACCCTGGGCCAGTGTCAATCAGCAATAACCCAAGGCAGAAACTGATCAACTCCTATAAAAAGCAGCTGAAGGGAGGGGGGGGAGAAAGCTTCTCATGAAGGTGTGTATGAAGCCAGGGTAGAAACTAGGAGGTGCTTTGGGCAAAAGAAATGCTTCGAAATTTCAAATACTGACTACTGCAACTTTGTAAGCAGCAAAAAATGCCTGAATCACATATTAAAACGACTCATTTAGAATAACACGTTTTCAATGCCACAATTAGAAAGCCAGGGTAAAGCAACAACATGTGACCAACATTTCTGACACTTGAATGGAAAATAAAGCAAAGAAAGAGAGAAAGGCTGCTTGAATGACTAATGTTAAAGTCAACAAAGCCTCCAAATGCGGTGACTTCATTCCCATCAAACAGTGCTCATGACGCCAGTTGACTTGACATCCAAACTAGAGGCGTGGAATTTCTTCATATCAACAATTCAGGAAGCTTTTTTCATAATATCTTAAGGGTAGAGAATTAAATTCTGTTGATAAATACCAAAAACAGACATTTAATCAAATACAGCTGTTTTAAAACAACGTAAACTTGTGTGTTCTGCATCTTAAGCGAATGTTTACCATCAAATAAACATAAATTGTGTTTGCCGGAGGTAAAACCAGCTTTACCAGACCTGCTTAGACTTGAAGCACCGTTGGTTATAGGTTGAAGTCATGACATATCATTAATTCGGGTAGCTTTTTTTTCATAATATCTGAAGGGAAGAGAATTAAATTCCATTGATAAATACCAAAAATCAGACATTTCATAAATTACAGCCGTTTTAAAACAATGTGGACTTGGGATTTCTGCAACTTTAGCAAGTGTTTGCCATCAAATAAACATAAATTGTGTTTGTCAGAGGAAAACCAGCTGAACCAGACCTTCTTAGACCTGAAGCATTGTTGGTTATAGGTTGACATATCAATAATTCGGGTAGCTTTTTTTCATAATCGCTTATGGGTAAATAACTAAATTCCATTGATAAATACCAAACATCAGACATTTCATAAATCACAGCTGTTTTAAAACAACTGGGACTTGGGAGTTCTGCAACTTTAGCAGGTGTTTGCCATCAAATAAACCTAAATTGTGTTTGTCAGAGGTAAAACCAGCTGAAACAGACCTTCTTAGACCTGAAGCACAGTTGGTTATAGGTTGAAGTCATGACAAAATAATAATTCAGGAAGCTTTTTATCATAATATATTAATGGTAGAGAATTAAATGTTGTTGATAAATACCAAAAAACAGACATTTCATAAATCACAGCAGTTTTATAACAACTGGGACTTGGGATTTCTGCATCTTTAGCGAGTGTTTACCATCAAATAAACATAAATTGTGTTTGTCTGAGATAAAACCAGCTTAACCAGACCTTCTTAGACTTGAAGCACCATTGATTATAGGTTGAAGTCATGACATATCATTAATTCGGTCAGCTTAATACCAAAAATCAGACAATTAACAAAATACAGCTGTTTTAAAATTACATGGACTTGCGTGTTCTGCAACTTAAGCAAACGTTTACCATCAAATAAACATAAATTGTGTTTGTCTGAGGTAAAACCAGCTTAACCAGACCTGCTTAGACTTGAAGCGTGGTTGGTTATAGGTTGAAGTCATGACATATCATTAATTCGGGTAGCTTTTTTTCATAATATCTTAGGGGTAAATAACTAAATTCCATTGATAAATACCAAAAATCAGACAATTAATAAAATACAGCTGTTTTAAAATAACATAGACTTGTGTGTTCTGCAACTTTAGCGAGTGTTTACCATTAAATAAACATAAATTGTGTTTGTCTGAGGTAAAACCAGCTTAAAACCTGCTTAAACTTGAAGCGTCATTGATTACAGGTTGAAGTCATGACATATCATTAATTCGGGCAGCTTTTTTCCATAATATCTTAAGGGTAGAGAATTAAATTCCATTGATAATTACTAAAAATCAGACATTTAATACAATACAGCTTTTAAAACAAGATAAACTTGAGTGTTCTGCAACTTTAGCGAGTGTTTACCATCAAATAAACATAAATTGTTTGTCTAAGGTAAATCCAGCTTAACCAGACTTTCTTAGACTTGAAGCACCATTAATTATAGGTTGAAGTCATGACATATCAATAATTTGGGCAAGCTTAAAACTAAAAATCAGACAATTAATAAAATACAGCTGTTTTAAAATAACATGGACTTGGGTGTTCTGCAATTTTAATGAGTGTTTACCATCAAATAAACCTAAATTGTGTTTATCTGAGGTAAAACCAGCTTAACCAAACTTGCTTAGACTTGAAGCACCGTTGGTTATAGGTTGAAGTCACTGGCATATCAATAATTCAGACAGATTTTTTTCATAATATCTTAAGGGTAAAGAATTAAATTCTGGTGATTAGCACCAAAATATGACATTTAATAAAATACAGCTTACTAAAAACAATGCAGACTTGGGTGTTCACAACTTTATTGAGTGTTTCCCATCAAATAAACCTAAATTGTGTTTGTCCAGGTAAAACCAGCTTAACCAGACCTGCTTAGACTTGAAGCACTGCTGGTTATTGGTTGAAGTCATTGGCATTTTTTCTCCAACGTTCACTCTTTGTTTGAGGCTTTTGTGAATAGTATTAATGCTAAAAACACATATTTTATTTGCCAAAGACTGGACGGGCGAGTTGAGAGCATGACGTACTACGAAAGCAGTCTTTTTTTGTTGTGAATCAGACTATGAACTTGTAATTAACAGTATTTACAGAGTGGTATTGCAGGGTGGAGAGATTAATAATGTATGATGCATTAAAGGAATGTGGTCCATTAGTGACTAATCAACAATTAACACAGCTTGGCTCTTTCAGTGATTTCGTGTTTTGGTGAAAGCTGGGATTATTGTGCGCTTAGATGAAACACAGCCAATTAGAGATAATTTGTCAAAATCCTCAAAAGAATTGAATGTCTTTTATTAATGCTGCCTTTTTTAAGTGATCCTGATTGAACAAAGGATTTTAAAGTTAAGCATTAAATCTACTGTCGAATGTCTTCGTTAATATGAGCTCAGAAAAAAATGGGGTGTATAATAATTATAGACTTAAAACGTTCTATTTTTCACATTTAAGCTTAAATATGGGTTAAAATAGCTCAAATTTTACAGATGGCTCAGTTGTTTGTGTTCAGCTTTAAAAAAGGTGGATGCAAAGAAATGGCTGGTGTGTGTGTATGTGTAAAAAAGACAACTAAAAAGTTTTTAGCTTCTCAGAATTTACATTGTGTTTGCTTAAACGTTTATCTTTTTAAATTTTGTAAACCATCAATGAGATTTCTTCAAAAATCTAAATAAAAATGTCCCAACAGATTGTCATTTACAGCATTTTTAAGCACAGAATGATTTAAAGTAAAAATAGATTTTAGATTTATCATACGTTTACTTTAATACTTTTAAGTTTTTTTATTTATTTATTTATTAAGTACAACAGAACAAACAAACAACATTGTCTCATATTATACACACTTTGCAGGTAAATATAATATGAATTGCCATACATGTGGGTTCAGCTGTTGGAGGTACAAAATGTAGTGTAACAAAGTATGTAGTCATCAAAAAGTCCTAAAAGGTAGTGTGCCAGTCAGTTTTCATGAGGGATGCTGGATTTGGATTGAGCACGTTTCAGGTCTAAGTATCCGAAAAAGGAGCCAGGTAGCAAAGAATTTTCCATTAGAATTGGACCTCATAAATCTGAGCCTTTTCAAATGGACAACGGAGGCCATATCCATTGACCAGATTGGAAAGAAGGAGATTTTCAGTTTTTTAGTATTATCCGCTTGGCCACAGTCATGCCTAGAGTGAGGGCTTGTTGGAGATGTTTTGGAAGGGTGAGGGAGTGTTCTGAAACACCAAAAATAGCAAGTTCTGTGTCCGGTAGGAGGGAAATGTTATAGGCCTTGGAGTATAAATCAAAAATGTTTGTCCAAAAATCGAACAATGAGGGGCAAAACCAAAATACATGAGCTGTGGTGTCCTCTGTAGATTTATCATATATGTTTATATTTATTTTTAGACACCACAATACTTTATTTAACTACAGAAGAATTAAAAAGTCTCTATTTGACTTCTTAACTGAATTAGCCTTCAAAATACAACTAATGACTACTTTAATTTGGACCAATAAACAAAGTATTAATGACAATATTTTTTAATTGAAATGTTGGAATTATATCAGACCTTTAAAAAAATAAAACAAATATTGATATTTTAAACTCATACCAAGACAATTTAAATAAAAACACACACATTTGTTTCCTCAGACAGCATATATACAGTTAAAAGGTGTATAGATTTATAATGTAATTTCATTTTGTGCTAAAAATGGCTCAAAGTTTTGACATTATGGCGCCATTAAAACCATTGAATGAGAGAGAGAACAAACACGCACGCACGCAGACGCACACACACACATCTAGATTAATATAAATTAATTATTGTAAATATACTGATTGTTATTGTTTTTATTACCGTTTTATCCTAAAATGTTGAATGTAGTTTATTCTGATCTATAATTTTTTTTATTGATTTGTATGAATAATGTGACATTGAATGATAATGATATATTAAATAATAATATGATATATTGAATAACACGGATATATTATTTATATTTTATTATTATATAGAAATATCTTATATATAATAAATTATAAATCTTTTTTTATACTATTAATACTTATTACTGTTTTTTTATGATATATGTATGTTATTATATGTAAATTTTTTATATGCTTTGGCAATACATTTGTAACATTTGTCAATAAAGCAATTATTGAATTGAAAGAGTGAGAGAGAGAGAGAGAGAGAGAGAGAGAGAGAGAGAAAGATTTACATTAGATTTACAGAATAATAATAATAATAATAATAATAATAACATCATATACTATATATGTTTTATATAATATATAACGTTATCCACATTAAAAAAAACTATAGTAATTTAAAATAAACATTTTCTTAAACCACACTTCAATAAAGCATACAAATCTTTGTTAATGAATGCTACAGAATACTGTAGTACAGTAAACTGATGAACTGTAATACTGTAATAAATAAATAATAAATAAACAAATAATAAATAAATACTGTAACATTAGTGTAAACGGGTGCATTGTGATATATTATTACTACAGCTGTGTTGTACCACAGCAAGCATATAATTACTACAACAGTTTAATTCAAGTAATTATCTATAGTCTGCTTTAAAACACTATAGTATATATAACATTTTTTCATGTAATAGGCTCAATAGCAGGTAAATACATTTTAGGATCATGCCCAACATATGATATGTGGTTATTTTCCATTTATAACTCCTCTGAAATATAGTATAAATCGGAAAATTATGGACTTTCCTCAATGTCTCCCATTCAGCTTTTTACTTCCTGCCCTGCATCTGATTTCCGCGCGTCAATAGAACCACGTGATTGCAAACGACCTATAGACTGAAACGAGTCTAAATACAAAGCTGAAATAAAGTGATTCAATGTTTCAAGAAAAACTAAAATGTAGCCGTTCCATTTGGTGTTTATTTTAAAAAATATGTATTTACAACAGAGTAAAAGTCAAACCTGGTCACATTAGTTTAACACAAACACTCCAATTAAGAAAACCAAAGTTGTAAAATGTCAAATCAAAGTGTTTAACATCTGACTTAATACATCAGTGTGCTTCTGAAAAATTGTTTGGTGTTTTTTCTTTTCTTTTCAGAAACATCTGAGTAAAACGGTCACTGCTGTGGTACTGTATATGCTGGATACCTCCCCTCCATTCTTTCATCCGGTCACCTCTTCCCCATGATAAAGCTGGGCACTTCTGCATCATCTTCTTTCTCCTCTCCTTCAGAAGCTGAAGATGACGTCGACTTCTCAGAGTCTGCTGATACATTCAATTCAAGTTTATTGGTATAGCGCTTTTTACAATAATTAGTTTCAAAGCAGCTTTACAAAAGTGCACATTATTGCATTACACTGTAATAAAGTTAAGGTTACAATCAGATATAAAAGTTATTTTATAAACATATTTAACCAGCAATTTTACAGCATATAGGAGATGTCTGTGTGTACATGTTTAATGAAGTGTATTAAATATGATTAAATGTGTATTAAACACATTATTGGTCACAACAAGTGGAATGCTGCAATTACTAACACTCAACAGATCCAATGACTATAATGAGGATGATGTGCTGTAACCTAAAGAGTATTCAGACTCATGGGTATGTTTTACTTTTCAAACTGAAGCACAGCCAGTATTGTTTAGATTTATACAACAGTTCTGTCTGGTTCTTAAATCTGATTGGCTGATAGCCGTACGATATTCTGCAATAACAGCCTCCTCCCCCTCCTGTATTACTCAACCCACATAGAGTGACAGCAGATCAATAAACTCACTACAGTTTGATAAATAATAAAGCTGTTGGACAACAATGTACTTTTGAGGCTTTTTTTAGTTAAGAATGTAGTTGTTTAAATTGCAACTATGCAGTTTATTTATAAGGATAGTGCCTATTTCAAATATTTATCATTTCGGAGATTCAGCACTTCGGCATCCAACAGCCTGTCATACTGAGCAGAGCAAAGAGTTAACACTCTGCCAAAAAATGGCGACATAATAAGTAATTATGACTGCATAATAAGCCCTTAGAAGACAAAAACTGTGTGTAAATTTCAAACTACAGCTGATGAAATTATTCTAAAACAGGTAAGTGATTTTCTAATTCGATCTCTCTCTTTTGTATGTTGTAGTGCTGTATTTATATCATAGTAATCTGGTAGTGTTTGCTTTGCTGTGGCTTTTTCAGGGTTAATTATTGTGTTCTCCCGATTGCAACAGAGAAATACTGGGAAATGTCTTTAGACTGATGGCATTTCATGCCGTTCAGCCTTATAATCTTAAAATGTGAGCAAAATCAACTGTTTTGCCTTCACTTCAGACATTACGCAAAATCATTCAAACACTAGCTCTAAAGTGACGTTGGTGAATTAGTACCAGTTTTTGCTGTTCTGACGTCAGCTGCAGATGTGAAGGATCGGAAGCAGTTCCCCATACAAAAGGATTTTTTAGACTCTCCGTGTTTGATTTTCTTTTTTTCTATACACGATTATGCCGTCAAACTGATAAAACTAAAAAGCTTCACTAAAGCTGATATACAGCAATATCATCCTGCTATTCATGTGATATTGCTTATATAGACATCAGTAATCGAAATACTTTCCTTATATCAAATTAAACAATATTATGATTGAGGGGTTTACGTGAGTTTGTAGAACATAAATTTTTTTGTTTCTGTTTTACGTTTAGTTCACTGTACTCAATTGGCCTCCACAGTCACCAGAACTCAATCCAATTGAGCACCTTTGGGATGTGGTGGAGATTCGCATCAGGGATGTGCAGCCGTCAAATCTGCAGCAACTGCGTGATTCTATCATGTCAATATGGACCAAAATCTCTGAGGAATATGTCCAGAACCTTGTTGAATCTATGCCACGAAGGATAAAGGCAGTCCTAAATCCAAAAGTGGGTCCAACCCAGAACTAGTAAGGTGTACCTAATAAAGTGGCCAATGAATGTAGTTGGGTTTATTTACTATTAGCCCATGGGTCTCAACGATATTTAGCTTTTGGCCCTTCATACGAAATGTTTGAGCACCCCTAATTTAAACATACTAAGGGTTAAATACCAATAATCAGAACATTTCAAAAGATGTGTTTGCTTATATCAGTGTTAATCCACTCATATAAAAATAAATGTTTTTCTGCATTGGGGTAAAAATAAACAAACAAGTGATTTAACTCCCAAACTGAATGTGAACAAGGGGTTGATGGCTGAATTGTCTCTGACCTTCATCTTTCTGGCTCTCCATCTTGGCTTTCTTGGACATCAACTTCTTTTGTTTCAACTTGTCTCTAAATAACACAAAAGAACAACTGAGATTCAGAAACGCAAGAGATTCTCCAGAGAGACTAGAGTATCTGAAGTCAACCAAGAATCAAACCTCTTCTTTCTGCGTTTGGCTGTTCTGTCCTCAGCAGCCTTTTGGTTTTCCTTCAGCTTCTCTTTATATTCCTCATCAAGCTTTTGCTGCAAGAGTGAAAAAAATTAAATAGAGTCAATTTTAGCTGCGCACAGTTTCAAAGTACAGCATTTGACTTTGATCCTGGAAAACAGACTCCAACAGCTTAGAACAAGGTGAAAAGCATTGTTTGCAAATATCATTTTTAATGAAGATATATGCCAGTACAAATGACTTGAAATAACTCGAGTAATGATGCTGAAAAATCACATGAATATGTATATCAGGGGTGTCCAAACTCGTGGACTCCTGGAGGGCCGGTGTCCTGCATATTTTAGTTCCAACCCAAATGAAAACACACCTGAATCAGCTAATCAAGCTCTTTCTAGGTATACTAGAAACTTCCAGGGAGGTGTGTTGAAAAAAGTTGAAGCTAAACTATGCAGGACACCGGCCCTCCAAGACAGAGTTTGGAGACCCCTGATGTATATAGTCTAACATATTCAAAGAAATATACATAAAGGATGAATATAATAAGATGTATATTACAGATGTATAACATTTTCCACAGTTTTACTCTTTTTGTTGTGCTTTTAAATATATTTATTAAATAAATGCAGCCTTGGTGAGCAGAAGAGACTTCTTTCAAACAGTTAATATTTCCAAACCTTTTACTGGTATTTTAAATATATTACAGGGTTAAAGACTTTTTAAGACCATTATGAACAAAATTTTAGACTTATACTAACACCAAGTAATAGCTAAACGCTAAGGATTATTCTAATGGCCTGATAAATTCTAATTTAACATTTAAATTAAATTGCTTAAATAAGTATTGTAACAGTATATTTAATATCGAAATGAATGTATGTGAGCTTGATTCACCACTGCTCTGACACACCACACCCAAATTCTGTTATTCAAGTTGCTTGAAATATCAGGAAGAACCACATTCCACACCTGCTCTTAGGATTATTATTATTCTGTTTATTTAAAATGACCCCACAAAAATGTCATGGTTAAAAAAAAATTAAAAACCATGTATTAAATATCTATATTAAATCTGTATATATATATATATATATATATATATATATATATATATATATATATATATTTATTTTATTTTATTTTTTTTGAAAGATGCATTTTTTTGTTTGTTTGGATCAATTTGATACAAAAATTTATTAATTTATTTATTCATTCATTTTCTTTATTAATTTAGGGTTTGCGACAGCAAAATTAACTGCCAACTTATCCAGCATATGTTTTACACAGCGAATTCCCTTCCAGCTGCAATCACTGGGAAACATCCATACTCATTTATTTACATAATCATACACTACGGGCAATTTAGCTTACTCAATTCACCTATACCACATGTCTTTGGACTGTGGGGGAAACCCACGCAAACACGAGGAGAACATGCCAATTCCACACAGAAATGCCAACTGACTGAATGCAGAGCACCTTTTGACCTATTTTTGTCAGTGTGAAATGGATAAATTTACAAAAGCATGTCATTAAAACTAAAACTGAAAAGCAACATTATTTTAAAAAGCAACTCTCATATTGATGTAAATAGTTTAATACTGAATGCATTTGCAACCTTTCTCCTGTTAATGTGACCTAATTTTGCTGGTAACTGATAAGTGTTGCAATTTCTGTTGCGCATGACAATCATTAAAAGGCAATAGTGGAAAAAAACATCAGTGCTCGTTCAAACCTCTAATGACATGGACCATTTAGTAAAACGACCCAAACAACAGCAGGGAGAGCTCAGTGCGAATGAATTTACTAAACAATCTTGATCACACAACCATTATTAAACAGCAATGTAAAATCCACAGATCTCCGACACAAACGCAGTTCTCTGAGAGCAGTTTAAGAGATGAAACATTGTTGTCAATCTTAACAGCACTGAAGCGGAAAAGAGGAGAAACAAACATCGTGTCACATCAATTCAGTTAGAGGCCGTTTTAACACCATTTACTGGATTGCTTTACTGCAGTAAGAAAATTCTAATAATATTTTTGTGGCAGAAATGTGAGATTCAAATTTAACTGCATTATATTATTATAGATTAACTGAATTGTATTAAAGGAGTAATGAAATTAGATGATTTGTAAAAAATGCACAAAAATGTATTAGTATTAACTATTGCAATTTTTATTAACAGTTTTTGTGTATGTTCTCTCTCTCTAATTGTATGTATGGCTTTTATTCAGTCAATATTTAGTTATTTCTGAGCTAATTTAATATAGTATATATAACATATACAGTATATATGGGTTGTAGACAAATAGGCAGTGAAAAATGCTTTTTTAGTTTTTAAAATACATAAAATTTCAAGTTAATTTGTACAGCACTTTTCACAATGATTATTGTTTCAAAGCAGCTTTCCAAAGGTATATTTATATTGTATATTAATATTTATGTTGTTTGAAGTCTGATGTTTGAGATGATAAAAGTGGTCACTAACTTTAATTCTTTCATTGATTGAGTTTTCTTTTTATTGAACTAAGTTTTCTGGGAAATTTCCAAATTTAAAAATTAGCATTTACACTCACCGGCCACTTATTATGTACAACTTAATAGTACCGGGTTGGACCCCTTTTGCCTTCGAAACTGCCTTAATCCTCCTGGCATAGATTCAACAAGGAACTGGAAATATTCCTTAGTATTCCAGAGATTTTGCTCCATATTGACATGATATCATCACGCAGTTGCTGCAGATTTGTCGGCTGCACATCCATGATGCAAATCTCTCATTCCACCACATCCCAAATGTGCTCGATTGGATTGAAATCTGGTGACTGCGCAGGCCATTTGGGTACAGTGAACTCATTGTCATGTTCAGGAAACCAGTATGAGATAATTCGCGGTTTACGACATGGCACGTTTACCTGCTGGAAGTAGCCATCGGAAGAAGAGTACACCGTGTACTCACTGTGGTCATAAAGGGATGGACATGGTCAGCAACAATACTCAGGTAGGCTGTGGCGTTTATTTATTTATTTATTTATTTAAGTTTTAATGCCATATCAGCAGCATTGGCTATATTCATGGCAAAAACATGTACTAATAAATATACAATATAGAAGCATACAATAAAATCAGTTTCTTAATAAACATACATTGTAAAAAACAACAACAAAAAGTATACAAGTAGCAACAATACTGAAAGAGTCATATACAGTCTTTTAGTCTGATTAAAGATAAATATTCTAAAAGTGCTCCAGAAGACACCTTTTCAAACATTTCACTTAAAATATTTCCCGAATAAAAACGTTCTCTAATATCATTTAAAAATACACATTCTATTAAAATATGCTTTACCGTCAAAATATTCTTACAGAGGTCACAAACAGGTTTTTCTTCCCCTTTCAATAAATATGCGTGTGTGAGTCTTGAGTGTCCAATTCTGCATCTCGTATGAACAACCTGGTCATGTCTACTTTTAAAATGGTATTTTTTTCTTTCATTTACAAATGGATTCACTTCATACAATTTGTTATCCTTACATTCGTCCCATTCCATTTGCCATTTCTCATTAATATACCGATTTAAAACAGGTTTCACATCAGACACAGGGATTTCACATTCTGTTATTTCTAACTGCAAGGCTTCCTTAGCTGCTTTATCTGCACGTTCATTTCCAATGAATCCCATATGACCAGGTATCCAGCAGAAAATAATATCAAAGTCTTTAGTCTTTAAAAGGTCCACTTTTTCTATTATACTAAAAATCATAGGATGATCAGTTTTCAGTGATTCAAGTGCTTGTAAGCAGGACATCGAATCTGTGCAAATTAAAAACTGGCGTTGTTGTTCTTTTTCTATTTGCTCCAGAGCTAAGAACAGTGCACAAGCTTCAGCTGTGAATATCGAGCTTTGTCCGGGAATACTTTTTCTGAAACACTCTGAACCAATGACTGCTGCAGCAGATACTCGTCCATCTGATTTTGAACCATCTGTATACACTGGTACATAAGTTGGTAGATTGCATCGGATATTCATAAATTCTTCCTGGTAAACATTTGGGTGGATTTCCCTTTTTTTAAACTAAGACAGGTGCATTATAATAGATGGTTTTTTAATATACCAAGGTGGTATAGGGCATACATGCATGGTTGTTATTATATCCAGATTGATATCCAACTTCTCCAAGTGAGTTTTCATTCGAATTCCGAAAGGTCTGATGTATCTGGGTCTGTCTTCATATAGGTGTTGATACTGAGGGTGGAAAACTGTAGAATAAGCTGGGTTGTCTTTATTAGCATTCAGCTTGACTGCATAGTTGAGCGCCAGTTTCAATCTTCTGTTGTAAAGTGACATTTCTCCTGCTGCCGTATATAAACTTTGAATTGGAGAAGTCCTGTATGCTCCAAGAGCAAGTCTCAGTCCTGTATGATGTACTGCATCAAGCATCTTTATGTATGATATCCTTGCAGATCCGTAAATTATGCTCCCATAATCCATTTTTGATCTAATAAGTGTCCTGTAAAGTCTTAAGAGTATCACCCAATCTGCACCCCATTTGATCTTTGCTAAAACTTTTATAACATCCATTGCTTTAAAACATCTATTTCGTAATACTTTAATATGAGAAATAAAAGACAACTTATTGTCAAAATTCATTCCTAGGAATTTTACCTCTTTCACAACTTGTATAGGTTCTCTATCTAAAAAAAGCTCTGGATCTAAATGCATAGATCTTAAAAGACAAAAATGCATGCATACAGTTTTTGATTTAGAAAATTTAAAACCATTTAAAACTGACCAGTCATACATTTTATTTATACATATTTGAATTTGTCTCTCGATTGTATTCATATTTTTCCCTTTATAACAAATACATATATCATCTACATATAAACTACGAAATATGTTATTCCCAATAACATTTACAATATTATTAATTTTAATGCTAAATAGTGTTACTGATAGTATACTTCCTTGGGGCACTCCTGATTCTTGTATATGCAATTCAGATAATATGTTTTTAATACGCACACGAAAAACTCTTTTGGATAAAAAATTTGCAATAAAATTTGGCAAATTTCCTCTAAAACCCATCTCGTGTAAATCTTTTAAAATACCATACCTCCAGGTAGTATCATATGCCTTTTCCAGATCAAAAAAAACTGTTACTACGTGTTCTTTTTTAATAAAACCATCTCGAACAAAAGATTCTAATCGTATAAGATGGTCAAGAGTACTTTTCCCTCTTCTAAACCCACACTGATATTTATTGATCTTCTGTTCTTTTTCTAAAATCCACACCAATCGATCATTAATCATTCGTTCCATTGTTTTGCAAAGGCAACTGGTAAGTGCTATTGGGCGATAATTATTTGGATCAGAATGATCTTTTCCTGGTTTAGGTATTGGTATAATTATAGCTTCTTTCCAAAAGGCAGGTATTTCTCCTGATTTCCAGATGTTGTTAAACATATTCAGTACAATATGTAGTACATTTTGAGGTAAATGTTTTAAAAACTGATAATGAATTTTATCGGGTCCAACTGCAGTATCTTTGGAATTTTTAATAGCTTTTAAAAGTTCTTCCATATTAAAAGGTTGGTTATATAATTCAGTGTTTTCCGAGGAAAAATCAATTTTTCTTCGTTCTTGTTCTCTTTGTTTCGTTTTAAATTCAGGCAAACCATTTTCTAAAGATGAATTTCTTTCAAATGTCTTAGCCAAATTGTTGGCAATATCCTGCTTCATTGTTAACACTTCATTTGGAAGTTTCAAATGTTGTATTTGTAATCCTCCTCCTTTGTTTTTCATCTTCCGTATCATATCCCATATTTTCTTTGTTGGAGTCTGCGATGTTAAACTTGTTACATAGTTTTTCCAACTCTGCCTCTTTGTTTCGTTAATGATTCGTCGTGCATATGCTCTTGCTATTTTCAGTCTGATGAGATTTTCTTTTGTTGGATGTTTATTAAAAATCCTTTCCGTCTTCTTTCGATCAGCAATAGCCTTTTTACAATCTTCATTAAACCAGGGGTTTTTCCTGTGATGTGGTTTTATGGATGTTTTTGGAACAGATTTTTCTGCTATTTCAATAAGTATATCTGTAAATTTCTTCAATGGATCTTGATGTTCTTGCCAGTCTATGTTAAACTTCTCATGACATAGTGTTTGGAAAGTATACCAGTTAGCTTTTTTTATTTGCCATCTTGATGTGTCTTGTTGGGTATCTTCTTCAATATATGTTATAATCAATGGAAAATGATCACTTCCACAAAGATCTTTCCAAACTTGCCATGAAAAATCAATTATTATTTGTGGTTCACACATAGTTAAATCAATAGCTGAATATGTTCCATACCCCGGATGCAGATATGTATTTGAACCATCATTTAGTAGACATAGATCATTTGTGTATATAAACTCTTCAATTCTTCTTCCTTTGGTGTTGGTATGCCTTCCTCCCCAAAATGTGCTATGACTATTAAAATCACCCATTAATAAATATGGTGATGGTAGTTGTTCTATCATGTTGTTCAATTCTTGTATTGTCACAGCAGTATCAGGGGGTATATAAATAGAGCATATAGTAATTGCTTTATGAGCCGTTAAACGCACTGCCACTGCTTGTAGGTTGGTTTTTATTGATATGGGACTATGAATTATATCATGTCTTACTAATATTGCTGATCCTCCAGAAGGGCGTTGTTTATTTTGGCCAAAACAATTATAAATATGATAGTTTTTAAATGTTGGGTTACTTTTTGTTGTTAACATGGTTTCTTGAAGACAGAAAGCAATGGGATTTAAAATGGTTGCCAGTTGTTGTAATTCTGAAAAATTTGCCTTAAATCCTCGACAATTCCACTGAATTATATGATTCTTCATTTTCAAGTTGGCAAGACAAGTATCTGGCCTTTACTTTTGCATTTTGGTGACAAACTTCGACTTCGTAAATTTACAGTCTCTTTCATTTCAACGTCGTTACTCTTTGGATGTTCAGTCTTTTGAGGTTTTTTCTCTGCTGGTTGAGTTTTTACATTCGATTGACTCTTTCTTCCTCTTGATGAATGGTTGATCTCATTCGAATATCTTTCATCTCCTTTAACTTGGTTTTCATTGGGTATTGTTTGACTCTGCGTTCCTTGGTTCTTCATTTTGACTATGATGGAACTTCTTTGACTGACCTGTTGTGGTTTTTCACAATTCACCCAGGTCAGATCAGTCTGACAGTCAATGTTGCACATAGTTGGTTTCACAACAGAAGCATATGTTTTCTTCAAACTAAAAAAGGGGGATTGGTCAACCCTTTTGCGTGCTTCCATATAGCTGATCCTTTCAACACATTTCATTCTTTGTATTTCTTTTTCCTTTATCCAAACAGGACATTCCTTTGTTGAAGCTGGATGATTCCCTGAACAGTTAATACATTTAGAAGGTCTTGAACATCCTGATTCATGTCCTTCTTCTCCACAATTACAGCAAGCTCTTTTTCTTTTACAGAAAGTAGATCCATGACCAAACATCTGGCAGTTGTAGCATCTCAGAGGGTTTGGAATGAAGATACTGACCTTTACACTCACATATCCAATCTGAATCCTCTCGGGAGGTTGTGGTTTATTAAAAGTCAGAATGTATGTACCAGTTTTAATGATCTGTTCTTCTTTTTTGATTGTAATCCTCTTGACATTTGTCACATCTTGTTGGTTTAATTCTGATGCTATTTCAGCCTCATCCATGTCCTGAAGTTCTCTAGTGTGTATAACTCCTTTGCTGCTGTTCAGTGATGGATGATAAAATGCCTTTATTGGAACATTTGCCAATATTTTTGCACGCAGTATATTTTCAGCATGGCTTTTCTTTGAGCATTCTACCAAGATCTGCCCAGATCTTAGCTTTTTCACATCTTTAACAGTTCCTGCTATTCCTGCTATGCCTTTCTGTATTGCAAATGGAGATAATTTTGTAAGAGGCATGTCTGATATCTGTGATTCCAGCAATACAAATCTATGCCATTTCTCATTCTTATGGGAGTTACTGCATCCAGCATCCGAATCATCGTCAATCAATTGTTCTGTCATCCGTCGTTTTGGGTTTTTTTTGTTTTCCATATTTGTATTATTTTTTAATTCATCACTTCTGCTCCTCACCCACCTTGGAGTCCAACAAGGGGATGCACAGAGCCGCGGTAATCCTCCAGATATGCACCAAGGATACAGTAGTGATATACTTGTTTTTATACTTATTTTTTAATTCATCACTTCTGCTCCTCACCCACCTTGGAGTCCAACAAGGGGATGCACAGAGCCGCGGTAATCCTCCAGATATGCACCAAGGATACAGTAGTGATATACTTGAGCAAAAAGAACAAAACATTCATCTTACTCAATTGACCCTAAGCCAAAGACCTATTCGGTACTCCTTGACTAGCCGATTGGTTGGACCGGGTCCTTCCAACCTCCCGTCTATGTGAATTCAAAGCCAAAGTATTGTGTTGGATCTGAAGTAGCCGCAGCATACACACTCCTCAAATACCAGGTTCTTGTCCTCCCCAGACACGGGTTGCAACTTACGGCAAAGAAGTCGCCCCATTTGTCGCCTCTTACGATCAGCAAGGGGGTGCTAGGGACCTATTCTACCCCGGGTCCCCACGGGGGGCTGTGGCGTTGACACGATGCTCAATTGGTACTAATGAGCCCAAAGTGTGCCAAGAGAATATCCCCCACACCATTACACCACCACCACCAGCCTGAACCACTGATACAAGGCAAGATTGATCCATGCTTTCATGTTGTTGACGCCAAATTCTGACCCTATCATCTGAATGTCGCAGCAGAAATCGAGACTCAGACTATGCAACTTTTTTCAATCTCTATTGTCCAATTTTGGTGAGCCTGTGTAAATTGTAGCCTCAGTTTCCTGTTCTTAGCTGACAGGAGTGGCAGCCAGTGTAGTCTTCTACTGCTGTAGCCTATCTGCCTCAAGGTTGGACGTGTTGTGCGTTCAGAGATGCTCTTCTGCATATCTCAGTCGAACCAGTCTGGCCATTCTCCTCTGGCATCAACAAGGCATTTGCACCCACAGAACTGCTTCTCACTGGATATTTTCTCTTTGTTGGACTATTCTTTGTAAACTCTAGAGATGGTTGTGCGTGAAAATCCCAGTAGATCAGCAGTTTCTGAAATACTCAGACCAGCCTGTCTGGCACCAACAACCATGCCACGTTCAAGGTCACTTAAATCACCTTTCTTCCCCATTCTGATGCTCAGTTTGAACTGCAGCAGATCGTCTTGACCTAAATCCATGAGTTGCTGCCATGTGATTGGCTAATTAGAAATGTGCGTTAACGAGTAGTTAGACAGGTGTACCTAATAAAGTGGTTGGTGAGTGTAAGATTTAAATGGTTAAACAAAAATTTACTTTAGTCACAGAAAATTAATTTTCAGTTCAGTTAAGTGGAATTAGAATTTAATATATTATTATTTTATTCAAATGAAATGTTCACAGCACTCACAAATATCCGTTTTTAATTCTATATGGTTTAAAGCAATTGGATTTAGAAAGCTAAACTCAGTTGATTTTACAGCTTTAGTGACAGATAAGCATACCTTATCAGACAATCGCTCCAGGAAATCTTGCCTCTGATACTCACGGCGGCGCAGGTGTCTGTACACATGAAACTCACCACTGCCTGCTCCAGCACTTGAACCTGAAGGAATGAAGAAAAACAAAAAACAAGCTCTAATCCTCACAAATAATGACAGAACGCTGGAACCAGTGACATTGAAATGGTATTGCAAAGTATATCGAATTTTTTTTATAGGTTTTATATTTTTTATAGTTGTAACCAAGCATGTTAGCTAATCACAAGCCTCAGAAGCAGCACTGACTGAATGGAATGTTTTTGGGACAACGTCACGTACGTTTGTTTGTGTCACAAATGCCAAACCAGATTTTATGACTATTTCATGGCAAATGAATACTGATATAGAATTTATAAAGTTTTTACAATTCATTTTTGCTAAAAACTCTAAATCTGTATTTGGTTTAAGTGTTACAAATCTCTTCAAATGAATGAACTGAATAAAATAAATTCCTCACCGAATTAAAGCCGACACAATCCAATAGAACTCAGTTGCTACAATACATAACCACTCAACAGTCAAATTACATGTGTATGGATGCGTACGTAGGAAGGTGTATTGTTAAATTTTTTCTAGCCCACTACTTGTCTATTTGCGTCTATACATGTACAGACTCTATTTAAATGTATATTGAAAGTATATTGTATAGTCTCGAAAGTATGTCATTGTATTTTGCACTGTATTATGTATATTTGTATCCTGTATATTGTCTCAAATGTATGTCACTGTATTTTGGAGCACTCATCACAGTACACGTACTGCTTGTGATGTGAATATAAAAGGGATTTGATTTGATTCATAGTTAAAGTGCCTTTGCAAAGAGAACATGTGAAAGGGTCTTCTCCTAGTATTAAAAACGTGTGTGTCATCCTGGAGTGGGCAAAGCTGGGGAGTCTCTCAGAACTAAAGCTGCTTGTTGAAACTGGTTTGAACTCATTTAAACTGTTCAATATGTTAAGTTGTTAAATGTCAGAGATGTGGCAGACTATAATCTAGCAATTGGTTGGCTTCTATCAGTGCAGTATGAATTGGCCGTTAGCATCCACACCTGACTGAAACTTTCTGTTATTGTAGATTTTGACTGCAGTTTTATCATCTATAAAATTAGGAATGCACTGAAATGAAAATACAGAGCCGAAACCGAATCTACTGGATGCGCTTTGCCAAAAACTAAAATGCTTTGTAATAATTGCAAGGTTTCCGCTACATTCATTTTTCCATGGCGGGGCGCCACGTCAAAATTCATCCCGCCACGGCTACATTACAGCTTCTCGTTCAAAACATTGTAGTTTTTTTTTTAAATAGCGGCCTTTAATAGCACCAAAACGTATTAAAAGTTAAGTGAATTATAATAGCGCAAACTTTTCTGTAACCGTAGTAGTGCTGTGCGTTATTTGTTTAACCGTTTAAAGTGACATGCTGACTGACTGACTGACAGGTGCGTGAGGCCAGCAAACACGGCGTATAGCTTTCAGTTAAGATGAACACAGTTTCCATAATTATACTTTATTTATAGATAAAGGTCTATGGCTCTGCATTCAAAAAAACAAAGACTTTATCTTGCTGGAGTTTATAGCCGTTTCACTTTACCTCAGGATGCATTAATGCCGTTCTGTAGGTCTATTGGAGACATTCATAAATATTCCAATCAAATCTAATAAAGGTTGGAGACAAATACACTACGTAAACGCGCTAAATTGCACTTGAGCAGCGTATATATAAGGGCGTGCAAGAAGTTTTGTGCACGAACAGAGGAAATCCTCGCGCAAGCAAAAAGATCTGCATGCTCGTATTACACAAATCCGATCTCAACTTGTAGTACTGCGTCACGACATTTGTCATTGAAATGACGCCATAGGTAGTTGGTAGATCAAAAGGCCTGCCGCCACTGCTGGAAAAAATCCTAGAGAAAACACTGTATTGTTTATTATTTTACTGAATAATCTAAATTAATTTTTTACTCAAATTATACTTATTCTAAAAAGCACATTACATTTTTATTGACAGTAAACAAGTATGGTACACAGAAAGGTCACGTGGGATTGTTATTAGAGTTCTTTTCTGGTTAGGATGAGCTGTGCATGCATAGACAAGTATATGTGTATATGAGTGGAAAACCCACAGTGTGAAATATAGAGTTATTTATTTCAAACTTGTGTGCACAAGGTTTACAGTAGTCGATGGATGGATGATGGATCTGCACTATTGTGCTTTGGTCAGCGCAGCAGCAAGTCGTCTTTGTGCAGAACACACTCATATATTCGGCCATTTCTCTTTTTCAGCCAAAAAAGGAAAATGGCTTTCGAACGATAATTTTCAGTGTCCAAATATCTGCTGCATCCCTACTTTAAATCATATCACTCTTGTTAAAGAAAAGTAAATTCTGATTAGATGTCAATGTTTTTTTGATTATGAAATTGATTCCAATGATAAAGTTCCTTTGTGCCATTATCATTCCAGGTGTAGTGTGAATTCCAACATTCATTGATTTGCATTTATAAAGATTTGTAATAATTTGTATCATTTATTATCATCATCCCTGATGTGAAAAGCCCTTTGTGACTTTTTTTTTTGACAATTAAAACTATGGTCACACAATAGATCAGAAAATTCTTATCACGGTAGTATTCGCAATGACAACACAGAGAGATACTTTGCAATTAAAGTATTTAAATTTCACATTACTATATTTTTATAAATTGCCAAGCATTTGTGTGTTGTACGTGAATAGGTTTTTGCAAATTTGATCATCCAGATGTGACCTTACTATCTTTATACCTGCCTCCCTAGTGGGTGCTATTATACTAATGGCTAGACCGGGTAAAAAGGTGAACCTAGGGCCTCAGAACAGGGTTGTTGCTAGATCAGATCAATTATTGTTATACAGTGTTACAAAAAAGATGCTATATTGTCGTGTATATAAACGTCAAACCGAGGTCCCGGCTCTCTGTGGTCAATAAAAATCCCAGGAAGTCTTTCGAAAAGAGTAGGGGTTTAACCCCGGCATCCTGGCCAAATTTGCCCACTGGCCTCTGTCCATCATGGCCTCCTAACCATCCCTATCTCAGAATTGGCTTCATCACTCTGTCTCCTCTCCACCAATCAGCTGGTGTGTGATGTGTGGTCTGGCGCAATATGGCTGCCATCGCGTCATCCAGGTGGATGCTGCACACTGGTGGTGGATGAGGAGATTCCTCCGCATTGTGTGATGCGGGCGGAAATATTGGAGCTATAGGTAAAACTGAGGGAGTCAGGGGACAGAATCACCTGTTTCTAAAAGTGAGGGGGATGTGTACCCCTGTATGTATCCCATCTAGACTTTACCTCAGAACAGAGAATTGAAAATAGATACTAATTGTGACTGAAATAAAAACGGCAAATAATGATCAAAATATCAGCCAAGAGTTAAGGCCATTCAAAGTGTTTAATGACAATGTTTCTGCACCTTTTTTACTATATTACCGGTTTAATATTAGCATGATCATTATATAAAACAATGATTAGATAAGAAGTTATATCTCAGAAAGTATTATTGTAATTCTCAACCTCATGACTAGGCTCACACGAATTTTGCATGTGCAGAATTCCACAGATTTCCAACCCATCATTGAGTCTGTTTATTTACTTGTGTAAATGTTTGTAAATTTATATTTATTCAGTTTTTAAACTCATTTCAGTAATATTATTGACTAATATGAAATGTCCATATGATTTATTTACAATACAGTTTGTAAAGTAATATTTTCTGTCTTTTAGTAGATAGATTATATGAGAGATTTGCTTTGTTTATCAAATAAGTGGATCTAATTGGATTTGCATTGTAAACATTAAAGTTGAAAAGGTGTTATTTTTTAATTTAATATATTAAGTTAAGATACTCCCAAAAATCATTCCACATAAATTTGCAGATTTATTACAAAATTCTGTGCAGAAATAGCAAATAAATGTCCGCAGATTCTGTCTGGCCCTACTCATGACATATTTTCCCAGTAACATGAAGCCCTAATCCAAACACTCAAAATATGCTGGAGCTTGCTTGCGTGTGTGTGTGTGTATGAAAAATGTTATTTAAGCTGAATTTATGATTCATTATTGCAAATAAGAAACATATTTGGGTCACAGCTGTCAGCTGTTTGTTAATTAAATCTGCTTTATAATTAGTTTAAACCACTGTGAAATGTTTGAATGTGAACTTGTGTTACTTACACTTACTCGACAGGGTATTAGAGATTGTTTAAAAAAAAGCAATAAATAAATGCTCAAGTGTCTTTCCTATTGCAGCAGCACGTATTTGATAAAAGAAAAAAATATTATTTTTCTGAAAATGTAAATACTTTTCCCCCTATATGGCGTCTAATTTTAATTTGGATGTTTACATGTCAGCATATTTTGTTGTGGCTCATTATGTAAAGTACTTTAACTACCAGCAGTTACCGGTAGTTTTGGTGATAAAATACGTCCTCATACTTCTGTTTGCTAACATTACTGTAATTGAGAGCTCATGAGGATCTTAAACTGAGCTGTGATTGTGTTTTTAGCACTACTGTTGGTTCTCATCTCCACATGTGAGACAGTAAACAAGCAAACACAAACCCATCACATCCCGCACAAACTCCGGTGGAGCGCGTGGGTTCCATTCCTTCGGTTTCTCTGGTATGGGTGCAGCTTTGTCCTTTTAAATAATAAAAATAAAGATTGGTCTTAGCAGTGTTTGATGCTCAATGTTTTGGCAAGAGATCAGTGGCATCGTTAGCATGAGGGGAAAACCGTCAGCTTGAAGTAAATGGGAACTCACGGGGTTTCGCATCAATCTCTCCAACTTTAGGCGCTGCTCCTCAGCGGGAGTTTTGGCAATAATCAAAGGCTGAGACTCTTTTTTTGGAGCTTTCCCCGGTCGAGCATCTTTGTTTTCCACAGCCATGATACTTCCAGCTTCTTCTTCGAGGTAGGTTTTGGGTTCTTCTTCTATTTTTTCAGGAATTTTACACATCTGACAGCTCGCACCGCCACCTAATGGACCGACGCCGATCAACAGCGTTTGGGGTTTGGTTCTAAAATAAGTGTAACCTCTTTGAATTGGTTATATAGATGTCTGACCATCAGTTATTATATTCAACACACAGATAAACACATAATAGCATAGAAATTAACCAGACATATTTTTGGATGGTTCCCCAAAACTAGCTTTTTCCCTTTGGGTAGTAGCCTAGGCTACACTCAAACATTTTACTGCTTGTTCAAACTAATTTAAAATGAGCTGAATCAACACAATTTTTGAGTTCTTTTGGGGACAACTTAATAGTTTTATGTTCAATCCACTTAAATTTGTAAAAGCAATTTAGTAAACTTAATCATTTTGTGACAAAGCAGCTAAGCCTCAACTGGACTCCTAAACAGTCTCTGACATCATCAGTAAGTTATTTTCCCTAAAAAATATATTTTGGAAATATTGTCATATTCTAAGATATTAAAAGCAAAAATATACAAATATAATTGTATACTTACACTCAGGAATTTGAAAAAACTATCTACTTTAAAACTATGTGAAAAAGCATCAAATTAAATTTGTCATTTATTTCTCAGAGTATTAGTAACTTGACTGATAGAAAAAAAAATAATTGAGAAATTTCTAATAAAATAAGTCTAAATAAATGGTATGCAAGTATTAATTATGGTCAGACATTTACACATTTATAAATCTTTAAATCAGTGTGTTATGTGGAGTCAAGTTTTGCTTCATGAGTTATTAGTTTTGTTAAACAGTTCATAGTCATCTCTTAAATCAATTATTAAGTTAACATTTTAAAATTTTAATTTTTAAACAACCTGTGGCTGGTTTGGGCATTGCTGATTGGGTGGGGTGGAGCGTAAATCTTCACTGACTCTATTGGTTAATAAGCCTATCACACAAAGAGCACGACCACGGTCAGGCTTTTGCTTTTTTTTTCATATGAAAGAAAACTGAATTAAAATTGAACAATGTTAAAACAACAGGACATAATTATTATTATTTATTTTTTTAATCAATATTATCAGAGGTTTGTGGACTAATGCTGATCTCTAATATAGGTTGCACAATAACTAAGGTGTCAATGTGAGTTTTTGAAAGACACAGTCACAGATACAATGGAAAAGTATACATTTATCTTTCAAAATTCTTAAAAGATTCCATTAAAATCCCATAAACTTGTCCTATAAGTCTTATTAGACAATCTATTGGGTTCCTTTAGGAAAGGTTTCAAAAACATATAGAAATTCTAAATGGAATCCTGTACAGAAATCCTATTGGAATTTCTATCATATTTTGCAACCTTTCCTAAAGAATTCCAATAGGATTACTGTATAGGATTACATTTAGAATTTCAGTTGGAATCCTATACAGAAATCCTATTGGAATCCTTTAGAATTTTTTGACAAGGGGCATGAAAAATGTTGTTACAAGAAGGGCTATGAGGTGTAACTTATAATATATTGGTACACATAGCTAAAAGATTATTAAGGGAAACATTAAGGGAGACGACACGGCAAAATGACGTCAAACATAATATTTATTCCAACACAATTGAAAATAACATAATCAAAACATCAGTATCCGTATGTTCAATCAGTGTGACAGGCAAGTGAATAGATGCGGTAAGTGTTGTCAGTGCTAGTGCATGGATGCACAACAAAACATAAAGCCCAAAATTGGAGCACAGCTCTGGCCAACTGCCCAAACAATTAATGAAATGTCAAAGGATTGTGATCTGAAAAAAAGTGCCCAGATAAGTGCCAGCGTTTCCTTCTCAATAACAGAGTAATTCAACTGATATAAATTAAATTACTGTATAAATAACTTATTGGATGACTAAAACCATCAGATTAAGTCTAGAGAAGAACCTATCTGGCTCCCACGTAACTTGTGTCTTTTTCTGCATTCGGAATCGAGCCACTAATTTACTTAGCCTACAATAACTGCTACCACTTGAAAACTAATGAGTGAAGTTGGACACAGAGTTCCACTTATGCTGGTTTGAAGATCATTTGAAACTAACAATCTGTTAGCTGCAACAGTAATGAAATCTTGAACTTTGTTTAAGGATTTTATAATGAAGAGACATAGCAATTCATTAAGCATGACCTTCATAAAGCACTACTCATAGCCACTGAGTGTATGACCCAATCCCAAATGGCACACTTCTTGTGCACTTGCTGTCCTGCTGGCTTAGAATGGCGTCATGTTTGCATGTCCATGAGACAATATGGTATGATTCATCATTTTAGCTTTCAGGAGGGTGCTGCAAGTGCAGAGAATTCAGCTAGATTACAGCTCCAAGCAGACTTTTAACCAACAGTCAAGCAGCATTTTATGTTGAGTTTATGGTGTCATCTGAAATGGGGCCTGGGTCATTATCACTATAAAATACCTTTGACGTCCCTCAAGATTGAATCAGTCCTATATGAACATAATGCAAAATAATGAAATTCTGATGTTTTATTATATTTGGTTAAACCTTTACACACATGCAGGTAGAATTATAAGTGTTTTGAAATATGCTTTTGTCAGTTTTTGCCATATTCTTTTAAATGGATGTGATTTTGTCATGTCCCACACACTGCTCAGCCAACTTCAGTGAGTCTAAAAAGTAGGTAAATTAGATAAAATTAAAAAGAATTTTAAATATTCTTATTGTCTTTAACAAGTTATTTGATAAAAAAAAATAGTCATTTTAATAACTTTTATTTTGTTTTCATAATATTAATAATCATTTTGCACGTGTTCTTGAAATTCCTGTCCACCCTGTCGAGATGGGGTAAATGCCTCTTTAAGAGGCCCTCAGATGTACCCGTTGACATCCCCATGCCCATTTTGCCTTTCTTCAGAGGAGGTTAAAACATCTGATGTGCACACTAACTACCTACAATTCTGTTTCCTATTTTTTCTCATATTTTGTTTGAAACTGAATGTTGTCAAGCTTAACATGTCCACCCTGTCATAGTGAAATATTAATTAATATAAAAACAATTCTAAGGGGACTAAGCCGAAAAGAAAATGAATGGATGAATGAATGAATAAAAACTATTCTGAAATTAAAAATATAGCTTTTAAACTGTATACAAAGAGCTTATAGGGAAACACTTTACCAGCTGCAGGTACAACCTGTGTTGAATAAATGCTATCTTTAGTCAAAAATGTCCTCCTTGTCATTGTCCACCCTGTCACAAATCCTTCCTTGGACATATGCATTGTCATTGACGCTTTATTTATTTATGTATTTATCATTTTATTGTTAATTAGTTAATTGTTTTAGGTAACAACACTTATACACACACATACTACACCAGTAGATGCAATACATGAGTGGACAATACAAACCTTTTGGCAATATCGGTCTCAGTCTACATAAATGAAGGATATCTTTTTAAAGTCTATATAATGAAGCTCATTGACTGTTTGAAATAAAAATATAGCCCTAAGTATTTGTACATTTATGTGAACATCTGTAATCTAATTATTTACCTTATTCTGGGAAAGATAGAAAAAAAAAACAGTATTATTAAGGTGTTTAACTTGAGTTGCTTCCAACATTCCCTTCACTCCTCCAGTAAAATGTACAATATAAAGATTTACATTTATTAGCAAATTTAGTTTAATTTGAAGGACAATAAATGTTACATTTTCCATTACTTTGCATATTGATTAAAGTGGTTCAGTGGTTTGCAGTAGTGAGTGAAAACAGAAGTTGAGTTCTTGAAAACTTTTACAACCCTTTTATATTAACCCTTTAATATTTCTTGTTGTACCTGTTGTTTTTTTTAAATGTTCCTCCATATTTAGTTCACTAAATAAAGCCTTTGTCTACCCTGTCATGCCAATGTCCACCCTGTCATCTTGTTTTCAACCATCATGTTCAACTTTTATAAAAAAAAAATATATATATATAACCTCAGCAAAACATCTTGTGTGATTTCTTAATTAGCCAATAAGGGCCAGTTAATATTGTTTGAAAGTTTGACAAAATATTTTAGATCTTGGGTTTTATTTTGAAAAGAACGTGAAACGATTGCATATTTTATTGGGAAATCAATGTTCTGCCCATTATTTCATTATTATTTCATTATTTACCTCTTACATTTTTCCATAATCTAAAAAGTTAGGCTGGTAAAGGGGCACATTACCTTTCTGAAAATATACATTTTAAAATCACACAGCAATGAAAATATACTTATACTACTTTGAATTTGTCCATGACAGAGTTGACACAATTTGAGGTTTGTTTACTGTTTTTCTGCTTGCAGATTATTTGTAAAATGTGCAGGAGCTTGACCAATATTAATTTCTTACAGCCTAAGGTCTAATGAATACAACAAATATGTGGTTAAATCGAAAATCTCAAACTTTTTTTTGAAAATTTTGATGTCTCAAAGACACTTTATATGGTGATAATGACCCACCTACGGTGCTTGTTCACTTTTTATTTTAGTGCATTATGAAATGAAATGGGTGCATTTTGGTAATATCTGCTATGATTTCAGCACTATTTAAAGGTACAGGAAGTAATTTCAGACACATCTTAAAGAAGAATGCAGGTTTATAAGTGATTAAGCTTTCTCTTTAACATAAAATGTTAATAACTTGTTTGTTACAATTGAAGATGCCTCATGTAGTATAAAATGTGTGACTTTTCCTGAGTATTTTGACTTCTATTTGTCTTGAGCAGTAGCTACTTAGCAAATTCTTCATTATTTATGTTACTCTTTATCTTATGTTCATATTTGCTTATTTGCATCACTGGTTCTATAATCATCTTCTAAAACAGAGGTGTCCAAACTCCATCCTGGAGGGATGGTGTCCTACATATTTTAGTTCCAACCCTAAATAAACACACCTGAACCAGCTAATCAAGCTCTTTCTAGGTGTACTAGAAACGTCCAGGCAGGTGTGTTGAAGGAAGTTGAAGCTCAACTTTGCAAGACATTGGCCCTCCAAGACCGAGTTAGGACACCCTTGATCTAAAACATTCTTATGTCCATTTCTCCATAACTTTTTCATAAATTTAAAATCGCGCTTGGATGTTTCATTAACTGATTTTAGTGAACTGATTTATGTTGTAATGTCCGATGATTTGAGGTCAATTTGTTCAAGTAAATAAATTTTCTTGTTTTTTTCCCAAATAATTTTGATTTTGAGCTGAACATCAGAAATAAATAGTTCTTTAAATAGTTCTTCTGTTTACAAAGTAACACATCATCCGCAAAACCCTGAAATCATGAGACACGATAAGAAATATTTCAATCTTAGCTTCCAAACTCTGGCCCACAAAATAGTGCTACTCATTTCAATTCCTCCAGGATTGTCTTACTTATTATAGACAACACCTCACCCTTCCTCAACAGGACTTCCCCGCATACAGGCAGTGCAAGGTTACCAGCATTTTCATTGCTTTGCCTGCCAGTTGCCACCTCTATTTGTTCACAGTCCACAGATAAGTATTTATTTCAAATCTACACCACATCAAAACAGACATCAGTTCCATCCCTGAAGATTGTTCTGTTAAAATGATTAGAGCACACAAAGATCCCTTATACAGTGTAAACCACCCACTGAAGCCAGTCTCATCCTCAGAGGGGAAACCGGAAATGTTATTCCAGACCTCGTGATGATGTGGGTCTTTGTTTAGATCTTAAAACCTGTAGCCGAAACAAAAATGTTGGTTTGATTTAACACAATAGACCATTTTCACATTTTTGGGTTTTTCAAAGGCAGGAGTCATTGAGTAAACTTAGATCGCAGTGAATAGGGTTTTAAATTGGCTCAAATAACTAAATAACTCCACAACAGTGTAATACCGACTTTCACACACACACAAAAAAAAAAAAAAAAAAAATCTGTGAGACTGATAACGAGAGCCATAAGAAAAGACAATGTCACATTTACTCGCCCACTGGTAGATGCTGCATTACCAACACCTCGCATATGCATGCTGTTTTTTTTGTAATTTGATGCTATAGCTTTATAAATTCGCAATATCATGCGAGGGTGACGCGGTGGCACAGTAGGTGGTGCTGTCGCCTCACAGCAAGAAGGTCGCTGGTTCGAGCCTCGGTTGGGTCAGTTGGCGTTTCTGTGTGGAGTTTGCATGTTCTCCCCACGTTCACGTGGGTTTCCTCCACAGTCCAAAGACATGCGGTATAGGTGAATTGGGTAGGTTAAATTGTCCGTAGTGTATGAGTGTGAATGAGTGTGTATGGGTGTTTCCCAGAGATGGGTTGCAGCGTAATATCCGCTGCGTAAAACATATGCTGGATAAGTTGGCGGTTCATTCCGCTGTGGCGACCCCGGATTAATAAAGGGACTAAGCCAAAAAGAAAATGCATGAATGAATGAATATCACGCGAGTAGCAGTGCGATATGGCTGTATATCGCCACTGGAGGGAGGCGTGTGTTGGCATGAGGCTGCAGGTCGAGTGCCTTAGTGTCCCACCAGTGACCATATATAGCCACATCGCACTGCTACGAGTGTGATATTGCGTTTATACAACAGTTCGACTGCATAATCCACGGTTCTTACACCGTTTCCAACTTCAAATTCCAGCACTTAACAAGCACTTTAAAGGTGCATTTTTTCTTCTGCTTTTCCAGCACCTAACAACCACGATAAATTACGTTTATATATACTGTACGTACTTTTTACCATGTAAATCCACTGTGCTATTTTAAAAAATACAATACGACATTTAAACTTAACTTGTTGAATACTTTGGAGCATAGATTTATTGGGATAGTTTATCCAAAATTGGTACAAAAACAAAAGTTCAGTTATTGGATGAAGTATCTTTTTAAGTTTGGTCTCTTTCTACCTAAGGTTGATATCACAAAAAATGAGCTTGGGTGTAGTACCAAACTTTCATGACCAATTGTTCATAAAATTACACGTGCATTGCTATTCAAAATTCATGTAACAAATTAAATCCCTATGAGTCCAAGAATATTCTTGCTGCAAATTAATGAACTGTTCCTATATCAACTGTTTTGAAAATCAAATAAGGAAACCATAGTTTGTAAGCTTTCATCAATATTACATTTTATTATTGTCAATATTACTTTAGGTTAAGACTAAGGTACTGTTGTAACTGTATGCAAATGTCCCACCAGTTAAATGGATGTTTAACGGTTAAAAAATATAGAAATTATAAATATTTTAAAATATCTTTATAAATAAACTGCATAGTTGCAATCTAAACAACTACATTCTCGACTAAAAAAGCCTTGAAAGTACATTATGTTGTCCAACAGCTGCAATATTTGTCAAACTGTGGAGTGTCCTCTGCTTGTCGCTGTATGTGGGTGGAGTAATACACAAGGGTGAAGGGTTAAGAGGCTGGACAAGTGCTGTTATTTGCAGAATATCGTACAGCTATCAGCCAATCAGATTCAAGAACCAGACAGAACTGTTGTATAAATGTATATACGTTTTCAAAGAAATTTAAAGAGCCCCTATTAATGACCTTTCGTGCAGTGTGCAACACAGCTCTAAGTAAAAGAAAATATCCAAAGGTTTAAATCTGAAAGTGCACCTTGTTTAAAAATATTGATTTTTTAAATAGGTTCAATTCAGAGTCATTTAAATGTTTTGTCATTCGTCCAGATCTTTTGCCTGTTTGTGTCGAAGTCTACATGAAACAATACCAAATATGAAGTGCTAGATCCGGTAAAACGTGAATGGGCCTTTCCCTTCAAACCGTGCAGGTGTGTGTGGGACTGATCATGACTGAAGATGAGTGAACATTAATGAGTGAACGTTCTGGAGATTAATGCAATAATCTAGCCTGCAACGGGAGATTCATCGACCGTTTGTTAAAGGAAGGATCAGAAAAGACTATTGATGTATGGAGTTTCTTCCTCCAGTTCACACGTGTAAGTGTGATCAAAATGGTTGCCTCCTTGTTTTCTCTAGCTTGCAAAATATGTTTTAAATTGTGTTTTGTTACTTGTAATCGCTCCATGCGGCTTGTACTGTATCTGGCTAACTCTTTATATTCTCATATCGCATCTAAAGCCACGTTGAAAACACATTGTGTGCCGCTTTCTTTACGAATTTAAATGCGTTAGTAAGCTTGCGATACACTACCGTTTGTCATTGCTATGGCCACCGTCAGCTGTTCCTACACATGTGCGGCGATCAAGTTTCAAAGTAGTTCAGCTATTGCCGCTGTGTGGAAAAATACTAAATGTGTGTCGTTGTTTTTACTTTTGGTTAAGAATAGAACAATATGCTGGTGTTTAACTGCATTGCTTTAATGCACTACTGCATTGTTGATGAGCCAACAATGTTGATAAGCCATGGTGGGCATTTCTCTCTGTCTCGCACTGAACCCAGTCAACCAGACACAGAAGACTGGGTCATCGGACCAATCAGCACAGATTAGCATCGCACTAAGGAGGGGTTTGGGAACAAATGAATCGCTGAACGAATCATATGGGAGTCATTGGGATAACTAGGTAAAAAATAAATGCATATTACAAGACAATGAAAGTGTTTTTGACCTTGCATGCATAGCCTATTGTTGGAGACCCCCAAAACCAAAATATTACCTTTTTTAATGCATAATAGGGGCTCTTTAATATTAAAAACCTTCGAGGATATAAGAAGCTGATGACCATAATCTAATCAACGCCGTCTTATGAAAAGTGTCCACATCCCATTCTACTGAAAACCCATCATAACCCAGTATTTTCCATCTATATGCCATAAGGACTGGACAACATACGGTATATGCAACATATGATTCACCACCATCAACCCATAAAGCACTAACATGTGTAGACATAACTGCCCGCCATATGCCATTTGTTACCCTTGGCAGTAAGTGAATTATTATTATTCAGACATGACATTTAGCTGAAAGAAAATAAAATGTGATTCAGTGTGGATTAGATGGAAGTTCCACTGCATCCCAAAAAAATTGCTTTACTGGATTGATGTCTGGTGACTGTGGAGGCCATTTTAAGTTTTAGTATGTAAACTCAATGAAGATGCATATGGAATGGTCATAAAGAGATGGACATGGTCAGCTGTAGCATTTAAATGATGAGGATCAGTACTATGTAGGCCAAAGTGTCGCAAGAAAATATATTCCCCTAACCATGACAGCAGCCTTATCTGTCAAAACGAGGCAGGATGATTCACACCTTCATGTCGTTTATCCCTGATTCTGACCATCCAAACATCACAGCAAAATTGAAAGGGATAGTTCACTCAAAACTCAAAATTTCTCGTTATTTTTACCCCAGGATATCCAATATCTAATATATATTGGAGATTTTAGTTTTTTCTTCAGTAGAACATTAATGAAGATTATTAGTTGAATCCGTGGTCCTTGGTGATTCATATAATGGCAGTCAATGCTTATCTTTTTTTTTTAAGACAAAAAATAAACACATAGAAATAAGTCCAAATCAATAGCTATGGCTCCTGGTGACACACTGATGTCTTGTGAGGCAAAACGATTGGTCTGTGCAAGAAATTGAACATTACAAATCGTGTCTGTGAGCATCATTTGCAGTATATACTGTAGCAGTTGCCATTCTGTAGCAGTTGCCATTCTTACAATCACAGGTAAGAACCATTTATGCAAAAAAAATTTGCATCCTCACTCTTTCCTCACCTCATGCCTTATAATGTTTCATTTCTTGCACAGACAGATCGTTTAGCGTCATAAGACCTGAGTGTATTATTAGGAGCGATTGATTTGGACTTGTTTGTATATGATTAATCTCAAAAACTGGTGATCACTCACCATTTTTTCCAGTCTTCTGTTGTTAAATTTAAAGAGGGTTTGTGATTTCTAGCCTGAGTTTGCTATTGTTAGCTGACAGGAGTGCCACCGGTCTGATCTTGTTCTGGTGCTGTAGGTTTGACATGTTGTGTGTTCAGAGATGCTCTTCTGCAGACCTCGGTTGTATCAAGTGGTTATTTGAGTAACCGTTGTTTTTCTATTTACTCTAAACAATGCATTTTTATCCACAAAACTGCACTTCACCAGGAATTTTCTCTCTTTCTGATCATACTCTGTGAAACCAAGAGATTACTGTGTGTGAAAATCCAGTAGATCAGCAGTTTCAGCCAAAAACTTTTTATAGATTTTTTTTTTTTTGTGAAAAGTAGTTGAGCATTACAAGAAATATTAACATAAATTCAGATACGTGGAACTGATCATATAAATTAGCAATAGGACAGAGGGAAAATTTAAAATGAGAAAATAATAATAAAAAAAATAAATAACCAAATAATCAAACAATGTTTACGGACATGAGCACAGAGCTGCTGTCGACACATCCTCACTTCCCTACAGGTACTAATTACTAACAAGGTGACGATGACACATATTGGCCTGGCATATATAGTGTTTTTGGTGGATATGTGTAAATGCAGATCGTTTGGAAACGTCATGTATACTTGAAACTTTTTAAAAATGTGAGGGAAAAACTTTCATTTTGGCTACATTGTTGTCATGTAAAAGTAGCTTCAGATACAGATTATCTTGACTATATAAGCCATGGGAAAAAAGAAAGATGTGTAAATGAGTCGCTACCATGTGATTGGCTGAATAATAAGCAGTACAGCCAAAGACTGTAGAATACACAAGACATGTCATTCGTATAGGTTTGAATGAGGACATGTCAATATATCACGCTCAATATGACAAATGAAGCTCCACCTACTTGTACAGGAGCCAACCATTGATCGCTATAGACTGACAATACTCTGGGGGAGAAGCTCAGATCAGATGTGTGCTTTTTCGACTGTTTATGTGGTCAACAATCTCAGCGAATACTTGCTTCACAGACATAAGAAATATATCCACATAAAGCTTGAAATCTGTGCTTTTAAGTGAACAAAGTGAACTTGAAATCAAAAGTTTTTTGGTTGTGTAATCTGTATGAAATAAACAGGAGGGACAGTCCGTCGAAGTACAGTCCGTCCTGTCAAATGCACATCACATGACAGCAACTACTTAAACGTTCACAAACTTGTAAACAAAGAGTCACTTTCATTTCTGGGGAATATTTGCCATCAAGACCAAGTTGTGAATTACTTCAGGAGAGCAGCGCGATCAGACGATCATTATTCAGAGGATGATAATGTGTAGAACGGCCATAAATGAGGTTGGTGTCGTGATCTCGTTCCTTTTGAGTGTGCATGCGCGTTAGCTAAGGCAACCTAAAAAAATGCTGATTTTGTTTGATTCAATCATTTAGAAATGAAACATATAAGACAGTTGTTTAATTTTATTGGTGAGTCCAAATATATAATGTAATCGTAAGCTTTCAAACAATTTTGGAGAATTGGATGTTTTCCCACTCAGACAGAATGCCCGAGCATACTGCCCGAGAGGCATTTCAAACATGGTCGCCAAGTGAAATGACTTAATGCCTTAAGAGACTTCTGTAAAGCTCAAACTAGTGGCTATTGGGTGTAATTTGCACATATGTGTCAGTGAAAGCTGTACTTTATTGTTGTTAAATGTAGTAGTTCCCAGACCATTTTTATAATCCCTGTACAGTCTTTTTTGAAAATGATAGCTCAGCACACAAGGGCTGTTTTGATTTTAATAGTTATCAGTGTGCAGTGGAACATTCAGCAGAATTCAACCGTAGCGCACATCACAGCTGCGATCGCAAGGTCTGATCCAGCCGAACAGATACACACAATGCTGCTGCTGATTTCCCGATTATAATCACAAACTGTTTGTGTAGGGAAATACTTCAAACATAATGGAGCGAGCTGGCGTCATTATATGATTTTACCCCATACCGTCTTTTTTGTCATCTTTTAATCAGTCTTTTGGTCTGGCTTTCCAGTAAAATAGAATACATCCACTTTTAAGACAAGGCACAGGTGAGAAGGGTAAAACAGTTTATTTAAGGGGTGGTCCAGAGTGTATTTTAAAGGTTTGGGTGTGTTTATAAAATGCAAAGCAATGTGTGCTCATGCTTCACTTATAAAATACCTTCATTTTCATATACTGTAGCTTTCTTTGATTTATATTCAAATACTCAGCTGACATGAAAACGGCTGTCATATTTCCTAGTTCCTCCAAAAGGCCCACTCTCAAGAGGCTCTGATTGGTCAGCTAACATAATGTGTTGAGATTTGCGGATCAGCTCCATGTCACCAGGAAAAGCGTCATGCCCCTAGATGCACACGCTTTTGCGCTTTGTAAATACTGTCAGTGAGAGTAGCTGTTAGACATATCAGTTTGTGCCTGAATCAGACAGAAAATGACACAGAGGACACAGTTGAACCTCATGCCTGCGCTTTAAAATAAAATCTGATGAGTGTTTTGATATATATTCAGGTTATAAGCATGTGTAAGTAATATGAAATGTTCACATATCTTTTGTGAGTTTGTTATTTGAGATGTAGAACATAGGGAAAGCGGCCGCATAAAGAGACACTGGATCGCTGGTGAAGATTGTGGGCGTTTACAGTGGTTTGACAGATAAATATGAATTTGTAGCTAAATTATTAACGGTGCCAAACAGCATTTCCTGTTGTTTACATCCTTGTTTACGTCCTCGCTACAACATATCATTAACGCTAGAAACTGTGCCTGTAATAGATTAATTTTAACAAATAAAAATACTTTGAATTACACAACTACAGGTTGTGGCTCACAATCCACAGGTTCATCTATTATGGTTGGAGCTGCTCCTTTGAGGAGTTTTTAGCTGAATCCAGCACTGAACTGGGAGAGATTCTGGAAGCTGTCCTTTGTCAAATGCTAGAGCTATATCTTTTTTTATAACTCTTTGGACTATAATTAAAATGAAACCGTAAGCACTTCTCTCTTTGTGTCGTGTCCTTTGGAAGCCCAAATACAGAAACAGAAGAAGCTCTGTGGAAATAGCAGCATTTGGATGGAATTTTAGCTTTCTCTGCTATAACATTACAGCGCCTCTGGCCACGCCCCTACATGCGCATGGTGAATGCGCATAAACTGAAGCGTTTGTGATCTCATTAACCCGGATGTATTTTTTTGTAGTCTTCAAACTTTGTTCGCTGTAGGCTTTGCTAAGCTCACTCTGTAAAAGCCAATGTCTCCCTTTTACATTGAACTTCGAGCGTATTACATTCAGAGATGCTGTTTATGTTCACACAGCTACATTACACATCAAGTTTAAAATATTCAGTTTAATTCAATTCATCTTGATTTGTATAGCGCTTATACAATGTAGATTGTGTCAAAGCAGCTTCACATGGAAGATTATAGTGAATTGAAACAGTGTCAGTTCAGTTTTCAGAGTTTAATTCAGGTTAGTTTAGCTCAGTTCAGTGTGGGTTAATAATCACTACTGAAAGTCCAAACACTGAATAGCAAATCCATCGATGCGCAGCTCTACAGATCCCGAACCATGCAAGCCAGTGGCGACAGCGGTGAGGAAAAAACTTCACCAATTGGCGAAAGCGAAGATTTAAAAAACCTCGAGAGAAACCTGGCTCAGTTGGGCATGATATATGGGCAAAATATGATCGTCGTAGTGGACCACCCCTTTAATAAACATCAGCATACTTTCACTATTTAAATAATCATGCATTAGGAATAGTTTGTATTGCAAGTGTGTATTAAGTGTATATCTAATTAAATATGCAGTACAATTTTTGTGTTATTATTATCATTTTGCTGCTTGTTCAAACTACATTTAAAATGAGCTGAAACAGTACAATTCTTGACATTTTTTTGGGACAACTTAATTGTTTTATGTTCAATCCACTTAAATCTGTAAAAACTACATCCCAACATAAATCGATTGTGGAACCCAGCATTTTTACAGTGTAATAAGCATTTGCAACACCAAGATGTGTTATGTAAATTAAATCTAGAAAAAGTCTATGTAAAATCCTTCAGAATGTGCACTGTAAAAAATGCAGGGTTCCACACAATTACTTTATGGTGTCCCAACACAAATCGATTAAGTTAACTTTTAACGTTTTTACAAAATGAAAGTGAATTTCTGTGGAGAGCATCCTCACTGGCTGCATCACCACCTGGTACGGAAACAGCACCAGCAGCAATCGCAATGGTCTACATAGGATCGTGCGTACTGCTGGACGCGTAGTAGGAGGTGAGCTTCCCTCCCTCCAGGACATCTATACCAGGAGGTGCATGAGGAAAGTCAAGAGAATCATCAGCGACTCCAGCCACCCAAGCCATAGACTTTTCTCTCTGCTACCCTCAGGCAGACGGTTCCGCAGCATCCGGTCACGCACCAGCCGACTGAAGGAAAGTTTCTTCCCTCAGACTATCAGGCTGATGAACACTTAACACACCCCACACAAACTCTTCCCTACAGAATTATCTCTCATGGCTTCCTATCGTGGTTTCATCCTTTGCATGAAATCAGCGGATCAGCCCATCTAAACAAGCTGAGCCCTGGCGAACCATTTGACCAACACAAACAGCCTGGAGGGACGCATTCTGAGAGCGAAAGAAGGTCAGAACCTTTTCTTTTCACTCCTGAGGGCATAGCGTCAAGCGGAAAATGCACATCCAGCCTGCCAGTAAACCGTCTAAACTGATTACAATGAGAAACTAAAAGCATCAATATTTAAGCGAAAGATTACAGAACGGTTAGATAAAACATTACGCTTTCCCCAAAACAGCAGTTTGAATGCGCAGCAGATGGTCCAGGCCTCATTTGGTCCTGACGTCCACTTTCCACAGCCTTAATGTGTTTCTCTGAAAAAGCAGCATGCAGTCATTTCACTGAGGGTTCAGCATTCATAAAGCAACACAATACAATCGCTTCACACTGATCAAATAACGCTGTGTTGAAGTTCATTATAATCCTGTTGTTAGCTTTAATGTTCCACAGGATGTCAACAGGGCCGAGAGCACATCATTTGATGATTCTCAAAGATGTCATCTGGCTGAGCAAAGCACTTCTGTTGTTCAAGCCTTCATTTTCCTTTTTATGCAAATCACACTGGGTGAACTGTCTGTGCCTTAGCGTACTGTGAGATTGAATCATATTGATGCATTTATGGTTATTGATTTATGGAATGAATGAAGTCACAGTCATTTACAAAATCAATACACTACAAATGTACAGTTGAAGTCAGAATTATTAGCCCCCCTGTTTATTTTTTTCCCCAATTTCTGTTTAAGAGAGAAGATTTTTTTCAGCACATTTCTAAACATAATAGTTTTAATAACTCATTTCTAATAACTGATTTATTTTAGCTTTACCATGAGGACAGTAAATAATATTTAACTAGATATTTTTCAAGACGCTTTTATACAGCTTAGTCAATAGGTTAATTAGGTTAACTAGGCAGGTTATGGTAATTAGGCAAGTTATTGTATAACGATAGTTTGTTCTGTAGACTATCGAAAATTTTTTTAGCTTAAAGTGGCTAATAATTTTGTCCTTAAAATGGTGTTTAAAAAATTAAAAACTGCTTTTTTTCTAGCCAAAATAAAGCAAATAAGACTTTCTCCAGAAGAAAAAATATTATCAAACATACTGTAAAAAATTTCCTTGCTCTATTAAACATCATTTGGAAAATATTTTAAAAAGAAAATAAATTCAAAGGGGGGCTAATAATTCTGACTTCAACTGTATATCAGTTTCCACTTAAACATTAGGGAAAACTGTTTTCAATTTAAATAATTGGAATCGTTCTTGAGCACAAATGTGAAATGGAAATGTTTTTTCCTTTGTGTTTTTGAAAAGTCTTACACTGTCAAAAAAAAAAAAAAACGTATTCTCTTATTCTCTGTTCACATGCCATGGCCAAAAATAACTTAAAGCTGTATTATGGACGTCAGGCCAGTAGATGTCACTTAACAACGTATCTGTGCACATACAGTGCTTGTTCCTCAAAACAAGTGTAAAGGCTGATTTATACTTCTGCGTTGAGTGACCAACGTGTCACACGCCTTGTGTGTAGTCATGCACAGTGTTGGGGAGGTTACTTTGCAAATGTAATAGATTACAGATTACAATTTACCCTATTTAAAATGTAATAAGTAGTGTACATTTTCAATAACTTTATAAAAGTAAAGTAACTGATTACATCTGATTACTTTTTGATTACTTAAATTTCTAATGGATATTTTCAACTAAATCATTTTCAAGCATTTATACCAAGCCGGTGTGACCGTACAGTAGCTATGTTTACTGTTAGAATCTCAAAATCTTTCATCACTTGAATTAAGATTATATTAATTTCAAGAATTCACACTTAGATATTGCTTGGTGCTATTAGCAGGTTTAGCATGCTGTCCCGGGAGAGAACCTTGAGCTCGGAGATAATTGAGCCCAGGGCTCCTGCCTGGTCGATTGAGTATGTAAGAGGAGTACAAGATCAGCTAGTTCTCGAGAGCTCCCCATGGTAAAGGAAGAAAACTGGAGATGGGGTGGATGGGGGGTTTCTTCGGAAAACGAAGATAAGGGAGTCATTTTTTCTAGGCTACTTATAGTGAGTTTGGATTAATCTGATTGGCTAACTAATGATTGTAGATGAGAGACCAGCTGCGGTCAATTATATCATTAAATATTCTATTCTAAAACATAACTTACAAAGGCTAACACTATACTAATATCAAATATAAATCATATACATAAATAAATAAATAAAAAATGAGGCTATTTATTATAAATATATTTACTTTAATAATAATATTAATTATGATGATGATGGGGAAACGCAGTGGCAGCAGTGCTGTTGCCTCACAGCAAGAACGTCGCTGGGTCGCAGGTTCGAACCTCGGCTGGGCTGGGTCAGTTGGCGTTTCTGTGTGGAGTTTGCATGTTCTCCCTGCGTTCGCGTGGGTTTCCTCCGGGTGCTCCGGTTTCCCCCACAGTCCAAAGACATGCGGTACAGGTGAATTGGGTAAGCTAAATTGTCCGTAGTGTGTGAATGTGTGTGTGTGGAAATTCCCAGAGATGGGTTGCGGCTGGAAGGGCATCCGCTGCGTAAAATTGTGCTGGATAAGTTGGTGGTTCATTCCACTGTGGCGACCCCGCAAGGGACAAAGCCGACAAGAAAATGAATGAATGATGATGATGATTATTATTATTATTAAGAAGGATATTGTTTATTTATTTTCTATTTTTTTTAAGTCTACTTTTTCAATATGACACATGCAAACCACTGCAGACATGTTCTAAACAACAGATCCATGTCATATACAGTAGAGATACTTAATAAATAACCCACTATTAATTAAAAGAATTAACGTATGCTATGTTTTTTATTTTCACAAGCTTTGGGGACGTAACAAATTCTGCTTTTAAATAATAGGTCACCTATAGCTTTTGCCATGAGGGTGTATTCAAAATGATATCAATGTTTTCAAAGTGCACTGCGAAGGGAGCACAACTGTAAACATGAAGATCGCTAAAACTGAACTGTAAAAATACTTTGAAAGCAAATTACACCTAAGAGAGATGACCTTAATGCTTTTTTATTTTTAATGTTTTCAACTTTGAATGTTAGAATGTTCTAAATGAATAGGGCATAGGGGGGATAAGTGGGAATAGAACACAGCCAGGAACTATGTTTCTAACTACAACTCCAGAGGTGTAGTTTCAAGTGCTCAAGTTTGCGACACAGTTTGCGAATGTTCGTTGGGACGATAGATTTGGGAAACGGCAAATCAACGAACTATGTTTGTAACGACGGAACTTGCGACCTTAGTTAGCTAACGATGGTTTCGGGAAAAGCATCCCAGAGCAAGAGGTGGCAGTAATGCACCAAAAAGTTTGTTGTCGACCACTGAAAAACAGGAAGAAGAAATCGTCATTCTCGCCATCATATGAATTTACTTTCATCGGCTAGACACCGGCCTCACAGCTCCATGAATGTCAGTGCCGTCACTTATTGATCCGCGATCGGTAAATGTAGCTTGTGTGAACGCTACTGTGCTACTTCACTAACAAAATAGCTTTGCTACTGAAAAGCTTTTTGATTTAGAAAGTAATGACGATAGCGACACGCTACTGAGAAATGTAGTTAAGCTGGTAGCATCACTACTTGTAGCATCACTACTTGCAGCTCACAGACTGATTGTTGTAGCCTAATGCTTTTAGCGGCAGAGAGGATTAACGTTTGGTAGACGTGGCGTGCTGCAATCAAACCGGAAAACCAATCAAAAGCATCAGAATAGCACCACTTTAATAAATGGCTTTAGCAAAAGGCATCGTGCATATCAAAAACAGGTAAAGCAACAGGTTACTATTATTCAACATATTTAGATGTAACCCCATTTGTAATCTTTAACATTTTCATAAGTACCTGTAATTTAATTTTTCTCAGTAACTGTAACGAATTACTGTTACTTTTTTTTTGTAAGTAAATTACGTAACGCCGTTACATGTAACTAGTTACTCCCCAACACGGGTCATGCATTTATACTTCTGCGAGCTGTTTGTGTTGCTCTGCAATAACACTTCTGAAACGCAAGCTGGTGGTGAGGTTTTTATGTTCTCGCAACAACTTGATCTTCCATAGTTAAATGAATTTGATAAAAAGCGCAACATTTTCACGCTAGAAAGCATGTTTTTATGCGGGAATGTAACTGATTTGCTGATATGCTGCAACGGCCCTGTTAAATTCGAGATCAATGTAGCGAATTTTGAAGCTTTCGCTGGTGGAGCTGTGAAGGCAGACAGTGTTGTCACCAGGGCAGCCAGAGCGAACTTTGATGCTCTCGCCGCCTTTAGTGTGAACGCACAAATACTATCACAATGCATCATACTATGGTAGTTCAGCCACAAGTTATGTCGTTGTTTAAAAAACGCATCCCACACCACTATCATCAACTACCTTTATTTATTTATTTATTTATTTTTGAGCAAGATGCTAACCGTCTGATCCAATTCAGTGACTTATGCAAAGCTAAGTCACTTATGCTAAGCTAAAAGTACTCCCGCCCAACCTGAAGATTGGCTAAATGGATTAAAAAATGGTAAAACTCAACTGTTTAACTCTAGGTGACATGTAAAATGAGCATATTCCCCCCCAAAAAAGTGGAGTTTGCTTATAGGAAGAAAGTGGCTGGCATTTGTCCCCTTGAAACAAATATTTTCTTGGACTCACTGTACACTATGTTTAAGTATTCTGAATGAAATATAACAGGAGAAAATATGGCAACAATTATGCATCACAAATGTTGCGCTTGCACATTACCTTGATTGATGTTTGTTATTATTACAACTGATTGAAATCTGCAGTGTGAAATCGAAAAACAAAATCTGAATCAGCAAAGAACAGAGAACACCTTTCTCTTTGCGTGTTGACAGCATTCCTCCTGCTTCCATAATGAAAAACACTGATCTGGTCCACGATAGCACATGCTAGAACAAGCAAATCCACAGCACAAACAAAACCCTGCAGACTGATAAATGAACTCTGGCTTTTAGGAGTCAAATTCCTCCTCCGGGTCGCCCCCTCGCCTCTGTGTTAAGAGCTTGTTTTGCGGAATGAAAGCCAAGATGTATCGGAGTAGATTTGAGGAGGGGGAATGGGATCAGGCATATCATGATCAAGGTCACCTTACCCTAGACGTGCTAAGGTGCTGACAGATGTGGACTCTGTCTGACCTTATGGACTGACACTGACGCTATGACAGGATGTCTGAAGGGTTATAAACGCAAGAAGAGACTGTGTTTTTAGAAATCACTGTGCCTTTAGGCTTCTTGCTAATTCTTGCACAGTAATGTCATGCTTCTTTAGTAGATAAGCCAGTTAAACTGAGACTGGATTCATCATAGCATCAAGGAAACAGGGGTCTGATTTTAAAAACATTGGCAATTCATTTTGGTATTTGTGGACCCCAGTTGGACTTATAGAACATTTCTGAGAGTAATCTGTTAGTTATACTTTTTTAAAGTGTTACAGATCTTGTTTAACCTCCGGGACCTCTCAAGCCATGGTAATGACAGAGAGTTCACAGTCTCCTGTACACGGGGACTTGCCACCTCAATGATCCCATTAAATCCCAAGCTCCAAAACTTCTTTGCTCGAGATAGACACACACTTTAGTTGCACACAGAATCATTGGATCCCATAGAACACATTCATTCATTCATTCATTCATTCATTCATTCATTTTCTATTCGGCTTAGTCCCTTTATTAATCCGGGGTCACCACAGCGGAATGAACCGCCAACTTATCCAGCACGTTTTTACCTTCCAGGATACCCTTCCAGCCGCAACCCATCTCTGGAAAACATCCACACACACTCATTCACACTCATACACTACGGACAATTTAGCCTACCCATTTCACCTGTACCGCATGTCTTTGGTCTGTGGGGGAAACCGGAGGACCCGGAGGAAACCCACTCAAACGCAGGGAGAACATGCAAACTCCACACAGAAGCGCCAATTGACCCAGCCGAGGCTCGAACCAGCGACCTTCTTGCTGTGAGGCGACAGCACTACCTACTGCGCCACTGCGTCGCCCCATAGAAAACAATTCCAAAGAAAAATAATTAGAACTTGAATTGTCCTGAGCTCTCAGAGTAGCACATTGTAACTCAGTAGCACATAGTAACACTCAGACCTTGATTGATATGAGACCTCTCGAGCCATTGTAATGACATAGACCTTACAGTCTCCTTTACACAGGGACTTGCCACCTCAATGATCCCATTAAGTCCCAAGCTCCAAAACCTCTTTGCTCGAGATAGACACACACTATAGTTGCACACATCATCACTGGATCTCATAAAAAAAACAATTTTAAAAAGAAATATAATTAGAACCTGAATTGTCCTGAGCTCTGAGAGTAGCACATAGTAACTCAGTAGCACATAGCAATACTCAGACCTTGATTGATCTGAGACCTCTCGAGCCATGGTAATGACATAGAGCTTACAGTCTCCTTTACACAGGGACTTGCCACCTCAATGATCTCATCCAGTCCCAAGCTCCAAAACTTCTTTGCTCGAGATAGACACACACTTTAGTTGCACACAGAATCACTGGATCCCATAGAAAACAATTCCAAAGATAAAATAATTAGAACCTGAATTGTCCTGAGCTCTGTAAGTAGCACATAGTAAAACACACAAATTGCTAACTGTTGAGTCAAAACGGTGTTGAGGAGACCAACACTTGACCCCACTCTGAAAATTCCCAAATGTGGCAGCTCAACCCCTATACATTTGTATTTATGCTGAATAATTTGCAGAATGGCAGCATGGTGGCGCAGTGGGTAGCACAATCCTCTCACAGAAAGGAGGTTGCTGGTTCGAGCCCTGGCTGGGTCAGTTAGCATTTCTGTGTGAAGTTTGCATGTTCTCCCAGTGTTCGCGTGGGTTCCCTCTAGGTGCTCCGGTTTCCCCCACAAGTCCAAAAACGTGGTATAACTGTAGGTGAATTGGGGAAGCTAAATTGTCCGTAGTGTATTTGTGTGAATGATGGATGTATGGATGTTTTCCAGTGATGGGTTGCAGCTGGAAGGGCATCTGCTGTGTAAAACATATGCTGGATAAGTTTGCGGTTCGTTCCGCTGTTGGGACCCCAGATTGATGAAGGGACTGAGCTGAAAAGAAAATGAATGATTTGCAGAGTATAAGACAGGGGTAGCCAAGTTCAGTCCTGCAGAGTTTTGATCCCACCTTGAAAAAACTACCATGCCTGTAGCCAGAGATGTTCTTACTATGGTGGAGATGAAAAGGTCCGTATTACTCACCATTTGGAAAACCAAAACACTAACTTGGTCACGTGAAGCACGTCTTAGCCAATCACAGTGTCTGTTGGTCTCTTTCCCTGCATGCTGTCATAGAGGAAGAGTAAGCATTATTCTTTATGCTTTTCAGGGTAATTGTTTTAGGCTTTCCTTCAATAGGCTTTGTTGTAGCCTTTTAGCAACACTCAGACCTTGATTGGCTTGTTCAGGTGTGTATGGTTAGGGTTGAAGCAATAGGTTCTGCATATTCAACAACCCTGATGGCTGTTAATGAGATATAACATCCTGGAAATGGATTCCTCTTCCACACCAACCCCACTCCCCCGACCCAACACTAATTACCCCCCCTCGTCCACCCCCCATTCTTTATCTTTACATCCTTCCCCAAAACACCTCCTGCGCCTCCCTCCTGTAAACTGAATAAATACATATATTACCACACTTTTTTAATTACCAAATTTCTACGTGCACAGATCACTTGTGGGCCTGAAAATGCCAAATGGGGAAGGTTTTCCAGTGTACAGTTGAATAAAATGTGGCAAGAAGTCAACTAAAATGAGGCTAAAAATGCGATGTCTTCAGTGGTAGACAGCTTGTGACGGAGAATTCTACTTGTATTTTATTGTATTTCCATCTAGTCCAAAGCTCCAGGATCTCTGGGATCAAGATCACCAGCCATTCTTTTTTTTCCCCCACACACAGCATCCCTGCCACAATTGAAAATCTTTATAATGAACAGAATACTTTGCAACTAGACCACTTACCGTGCATTCACACGATGCTTCAGCGTCAATGCTTGACCGAGGGAGTGTCTGAAGTTGAGGCTGACACGATTATCATAGCAGCGTCAGCCAATGAAATTAGTCCATAATGGGCTACTGTTCTGAGTAACTGCATAAAACGGTCTGATTGGCTGACGCTTCCGTTGGCGCTTGAAAAGTTAAGAATTTCCCAACTTCTGCAGCGAGCTACGCAGCTGAGGCTGCGCCGACGGATCCACAATGCAGTTCGGCAATGCCTGACGTCACCCATTCAAAGTGAATGGGATGCGTTGACGCTTACAAGTAGGGGATCTGGTTGTATCTCCTGAAAGCAGAGGCTCACTGCCATCAAAGGTGTGTCAGAAGTTGGTAACTAAAGGCTGATTTAGACTTCTGCATCGAGTGATCAGCGAGACCCATGGCGCCTGCCTTGTGTGTAGTCGTGCATTTATACTTCTGCTCGCTGCTTGCGTTTCTCTGCAATAACACTTTCGAAACGTTAGCTGGCAGTAGGTTGTTATGTTCCTCTGTGTCGAGTTTCTTCGCTTGTGTTTTGTTTGTTCTGAACACTACCTTATTGTACAAGTAGCTAAAACTGGCTCATTCAGAGGTGGGAACCAGCGAACGTGCAACAACTTTAATCATAAAGGTTAAACACAAAACCATCTTCACACAGTTTCCATCTGGAGCTCCTTCACGGGACTCGACACTTGTAAACACTCGCTCCATCAGGATCATGATTCTCAGCACCGCCCACACTCGTCACTGCTACCAAGTTGACCAATCATAGAGCTTGCGCTACGCGTCATAGCGTGGTGTAGTTGCAGTTTTTTAAACGTGCGCGTCAGAGTCGGTGTCAGCCATTGTGAGTGCTATGAGACCGTGCAAAGGCTGCACCGGACCATGCGTGTGTGCTTGACGCAGAAGTATAAATGAGCCCTAAGATCTCAACTAAAAACCCATCCAGTTTCAACCCATGGGACCCCTGGTTCACTTGCATATAAGCTATAATCACATCAGGTCTCAGGCTCCAATATGTCCATTGTTAATTTTGCTAGCCTTTTTATGAGGTCCACTGGCCCACATTTTTGACTTTTGAAAAAAAAAATCTAAAATTATAGCATATCAGAAATAAAACATGCTTATCTGGAAAGAGATAAACTGCATTATTAATGAATGTTTGAATAAATTAATAAATCTAGATGATTAGGTCAAACAGTAAAGACCGCAATGGCTTTTCTATTGTAATTTGCTTTTGAAAACACTATCAGTTGGGTTTAGGAATGGGGGTGGGTGGCTCAGTCAATATCAAGCCAATATATCATCCACAACAACAAGCCGACCAGCTTCTCACACATACTCACACGACAAGGATGTTGAGATTTCCAGAAATGTCCACATCAACCCCTAGTGGATGTCTGAGAAATGGCACATATAATAAAACGTACCACGTATTTGACGTAAGTAACGTATTTAAGATTGTCAAAAATATACACAGCGCCCTCTAGGGGATTTGTGAATACAAAAGCTGCAAGAAGACGTAGTCCGGGGTACATATTTGTCAGTTCTCAAAAATGTACATATTTGCAATGAGCCTGGGTTGGTTTATTAATGTGATTTATGTGTTGATGCTGAATGATTTACTTGTTTCTTGTTATATGAGCTATGAGGTTGAATGTATTTGTGCTACTTGTTTTTTTATAAGTGACACAATATGTGATGTAGGAATGTAATTATGTGGAAAAGCCAAAGACATATTTCCACTTGTGTAAAATAAAGAAAGTCAAAGTCTTGGGAATTGCAACTTTTGCAGAATTCCAGCATGTCAGGAACATGCGAAGGTTACTAAATTTTAAGAGAAAAACATATGGTGTTATTTCTTCCCTGCACCTCTTCCTGATCCCTGAAGGGTGATAAATAGTAAAGTCACGTCTAGTTTATAATGTAACATCTTTTTCCCCATAGTTGTTCAAAACACAACACAACCACTGAAAACGAATACAGAACTTTCCGCCCTGGAAATAAAAAGCCAACAAATACGCGGCGTTTGAAGTCCACATGGGGTATTACAAAACAGGATTTCCATAAATAAAGCAAATCCATCGCTCTTAGATATGATTTTCTTCACCGCTGGTTTATAAGCACACTTACTGCAATGCATTCTGTGTACATCCCGGTTTTATTTGTAACAATACTCAACTGCAGCTTAAAAACAAAAGCGTAACCCTGGAGGAAAATCAGCCTGTCCATATTTTCTGACTATAAACTCGACTGCAATGGATGAAAAAAAACTTAAAACAACAAAGTGTTTGGCGAAGTTCGGGCTTTCAAAGACTCGAGCAGCAGCTGTGTAAATAATAAATAAAGCATGTGAGCCGCTCCATTGTAAAACGAGTCTTGCACAGACAAACATACATCACAAGTTCATCTAACTCACATTGCTTTTCTTTTGGGGTGTACAGTATATTATCGCGTGGAAGAAAAATCCTTACTATGCCAAGTCTTAAGAATAATAACAATAACAACAACAATACGGTGAATCACATGAAAACATGTTAACTTCAAAGGGCTCTACAAAATGTATTGTTTTTTATTAAAGGTCTCATGAAATTAAATAAACTTTTTTAGATGTTAGTATAGCCTAATATCAGTATTGTTAGTTTTTAGGTGATATACACTCAGCGGCCACTTTATTAGGTACAGCTGTCCAATCCTCAACACAAATTTCTAATCAGGCAATCACATGGCAGCAACTCAATGCATTTAGGCATGTGAACATGGTCAAGACGATCTGCTGCAGTTCAAACAGAGCATCAGAATGGGGAAGAAAGGTGATTTAAGTGACTTTGAACGTGTCATGGTTGTTGGTGCTAGACGGGCTGGTCTGAGTATTTCAGAAACTGCTGATCTACTGGGATTTTCACACACTACCATCTCTAGGGTTACAGAGAATGGTCCGAAAAAGAGAAAATATCCAGTGAGCGGCAGTTCTGTGGGTGCAAATGCCTTGTTGATGCCAGAGGTCAGAGGAGAATGGCCAGACTGGTTCGAGCTAATAGAAAAGCAACAGTAACTCAAATAAGCACTCATTACAACTGAGGTATGCAGAAGAGCATCTCTGAATGCACAACACGTCCAACCTTGAGGCGGATGAGCTACAGCAGCAGAAGACCACACCGGATGCTACTCCTGTCAGCTAAGAACAGGAAACTGAGGCTACAATTTGCCTAGGCTCGCCAAAATTGGACAATAGAAGATTGGAAAAATGTTGCCTGGTCTGATGAGTCTCGATTTCTGCTGTGACATTTGGATGGTAGGGTCAGATTTTGGCATCAACAACATGAAAGCATGGATCCATTCTGCCTTGTATTAACAATTATGGCTAGTGGTGGTGTAATGGTGTAGGAGATTTTTTAATTGGCACACTCTGGGCCCATTAGTATCAATTGAGCATTGTCAACTCCACAGCCTACCTGAGTATTGTTGCTGACCATGTCCATCCCTTTATGACCACAGTGTACCCATCTTCTGATAGCTACTTCCAGCAGGATAACGTTCCATATCATAAACCGTGAATCATCTCAAACTGGTTTCCTATACAAGACAATGAGTTCACTGTACTCAAATAGCCTCCACAGTCAACAGTCCTCAATCCAATAGAGCACCTTTGGGATGTGGTGGAACTGGAGATTCGTATCATGGATGTGCAGCCGACAAATCTGCAACAACTATGTGATGCTATCATGTCAGTATGGACCAAAATCTCTGAGGAATATTTCCAGTACCTTGTTGAATCTATGTCTCAAAGTATTAAGGCAGTTCTGAAGGCAAAATGGGGTCCAACCAGGTACTAGTAAGGTGTACCTAATAAAGTGGCCGGCGAGTGTACAGCAGCATTAGTGTACTGCATATATTGTGCCCAAATTGTTTTCATTACACTTTTTTTTAAATTCAATTTTCAAAATAATATCATATTAAAAATGGATACCACATGAATTCAGCATAAATGGGTTTAGTTTTCATTAAAATAATATCACACCCATATAAAACAATGATATTGTTGATTTTGATTTAAAAAATTCTGAATTTCTGCAATGCTAACAAACACGTAACGAGACAAAATAATAATTCATCTTTCATCTTTTTTTGCTGGAGATGTCACCGAACATGGTGCAACCTTCTCGTATTTTGCCTTGAGACCTTTTCATTTCTGTTCCTCTGGACCCCTCTTTTGTGTTCTCGAGACTGCGTTGTGACATTTGTGTCCAGAAATTAAGTAGCCTTCGGTAAACCCAGTCGTCGAGGTTCCGTTAATATTGGCTGCCCCTCCACCCTCTTTTTTGTATATGTTTTAGTTTGCTTTATTTACTAAGTAACTAATATCAAAGACTGTAGAATACACAAGACGTATCAGTCGTATAGTTTTGAATGGGGAACAGTGTAACGGTCAATATATATACAGTTGAAGTCAGAATTATTAATCCCCCCTTTCAATTTTTTTTTCTTTTTTAAATATTTCCCAAATGATGTTTAACAGCACAAGGAAATTTTCACAGTATGTCTGATAATATTTTTTCTTCTGGAGAAAGTCTGATTTGTTTTATTTCGGCTCGAATAAAAACAGTTTTAAATTTTATAAAAACCATTTTAAGGTCATAATTATTAGCCCCTTCAAGCTATTTTTTTTTCAATAGTCTACAGAACAAACCATCATTATACAATAACTTGCCTAATTACCCTAACCTGCCTGATTAACCTAATTAACCTAGTTAAGCCTTTATGTCACTTTAAGCTGTATAGAAGTGTCAACTGTGTGTGTGTGTGTGTGTGTGTATAATATATGTATATATTGTGTATATATATATAAATATATATTGTGTGTATATATATATATATATATATATATATATATATATATATATATATATATATATATATATATATATATATAAATAAATATATATGTATGTATGTATGTATGTATGTGCTGTATGTAAGTTTTTGACTCTTTTAAAGCATAAAACTACCATAATATTTTTGCAGATATTTAAGAAACATGCTCAGTGAACATTCTCATTTATCTGCGCATTTCATTCATTCAGACATGAAGGCTCTCAAGGTATGCGTCCATGACTGAAATGTGACCTCTGGTGGACAGTAACAGCCTCCGAAATAAGACGCAGATTCAGTTCCACATGAGGTTATTAATTAGCTAATAAGATCAATATTACAAACGTAAACATTAGGTGAGCAGGTTACATTGTAACCCCGTGTCCTAACAACATGCTATGTGACGAGATTTGCAGTGATAAGCAATTTGTCTGTTTGCACCACACGAAACACAACAGAAATGAACTACAGCCATTCAGAAGCACAGAATAGTGCACAAAATGATAAGGTTTATAATCTAATTATTACATATTTAGCATTATTAAATGTAGATGCTGAATCACTGATATGTGTTGGCTTGCACTGAGTCTCAGTTCTAAAGTTCAATTTCAAACGCTTGATTTTTATATATATATATATATATTCAAGATCTAAGGTGAATTATCTGCTGCTGCTTTCAGTAGTATGGCAATAAATGTCATGTAAAATAGCATTCACACTCACATTGTTAGCATTTAACACTGAATAAAGCATATAAGGTGTACCTGAGGTGATCATTGTCAGTTTTCTGTTGTTCAGCTGTATATATATTTCAGGTGTTGGTTAGGACAAAAAATATTCCTTCTATCGGGTGCCGTTGCTTTTATTTAAACACGGTTAAAAAAATCAGCCTTTAGGATCAACAGTCAGGCACACTGCTGTTGGTGTCGTCAATCTGGCAACCTGTGCTTGCATGTGTTTTGAACCAGGAGTGCAATACTTAGTTCAACCACTGGGGTCAAACTTACATACCGCATCTTAAAAAATTAATAATAATTAATCGCCCTCATCTTAATTTCCCATTTCATTCTTTTAAATATGAAGCTTAAAAAAATGACATTGTTTAATACAATCTTGACAGATTTAGCTTTTAATTCCATCAAATTAAAATGCCATTATTACTCAACTTATATTGGTTTTAATGATATATTTGTAAAATAGAGTTACACTCAAAATGAGTAAACTCTAGATAACTTTTACATTGTCCAATCTCTGTAAATCTTCTGGTTTAATCATTATTTATTTATTTTTAATTCCCAGGTTCTGCTGGTTGCATTTCTCAAATTTTCATTGCCAATCTTAGGCCAATTGTAATCATTTGTTTTGGTTCAATTTAGAATTTCCCAAACCAATGCAGAGCCCAGGGAATCAGAGTGAGTGCTCCAACTTGGCCCCACCCTGATCCTTTAATCATTATTTTACATTAAAAGTTGACAATATTTATCTAGTATAGCCACTAAAATCAAGTGTAACACGAAAGCAAGAAAAGAAAAACAAAAAATAAAATACGAAACCACCCGAATGTCGGTTTAAAATAAACATCATGATTAGACTTTATTGAACACCCATCAACATTACAAAAAAGGTGCCATATCACAAGTCCATCACTGTGCCCCCCCCCCAAAAAGACCTTCCAGTCAAAAAAGCAGCGTCTCATGAAACAGGCCACTTCCCTCATACAAACAAACAAACAAACATACAGCAGCTTGACTGAACAAACCCCACATAAACTACACAAACCAAACCAAGAGAAACGTACGAGCAACAACGACAAGCGACATCAACGAATACTTTATGGCTTTCTGCTCTACTCCTTTTGGATACATGAATCAGAGATGCACGATATTTCGATTTCTGCTGAGATCCAATAAGCCGATATTTTAAAAATACATTTTCACTGATATTCCTTTAGTTAATCCACAATTGTCTGCTGGTCGTGGTTTTATTCCCCTGTAGTATAATGCTTATTTGTGACCCTGGACTGCAAAAAGCATTCGTAAGTGTCAATTATTTGGGATTTGAGATGTATACATCAACTAAAAGCTGAACAAATATGCTTTCCATTCATTTAAAGAGCCCCTATTATGCATTATAAAAAGGTCATATTTTGGTTTTGGGGGTCTCCAACAACAGGCTGATATACATGAAAGGTCAAAAAACACTTATAATATGCATTTATTTTTACTTAATTATCCCAACGACTCCCATATGAAAGGTGCATTCACGTTTTACCGGAACCGGCACTTCATATTTGGTGATACCATATCGACGTCGACGAGTTTAAGCAAAAGATCAAAACCCAACATGATTCAAGAATCAATCATTTTAAATATGGTGCACTTTCAGATTGAACCCTCAGCTGGATGTTTTCATTTACTTAGAGCTGTGTTACACACTACATAGAAGGTCATTTTCAAAAACACATATTAGGGGCTCTTTAAACTTTGTAAGCATGGTTCTACATTTAGCTGAGATACAACTGTTTGAAAATCTGAATTCTAGAGTTTATATGAATATAAATATTCAGAAAAATCACCAATCAATAATGTGAAATGAAGTGCGTACACTGATGTTTAAATCTGAAAGTGCACCTTGATTAAAAACACTGATTTTTTAATAAAAGATTAGACTCGTTTAAATGATTCGCCATTCGTCCGGATCTTTTGCCCGTGCGTATCGACGTCGACATGAAACAATACCAAATATGAAGTGCCGGATCCGGTAAAACATGAACGCGCCTTTCCCTTCAAACGCTAACAAAGTGCGGTGTGTATGTGGGACTGATCATGACTGAAGATGAGTGAACATTAATAAGTGAACGTTCTGGTGATTAATGCAATAACCTAGCCTGAGACGGGGGATTGGTCGGCTGTTTGTTAAAGGAAGAATCAGAAAAGACTGTTAATGTACGGGACTTTGTCAGAGCTTGACAGAAACTTTATTAGTACACAGTTCATGGATCAGTTTCTTCCTCCAGTTCACGAGTGTGAGTGCGATTAAAATGGTTGCCTCCTTGTTTACTCTAGCTTGCAAAATATGTGTTTAATTGTGTTTTGTTGTACTGTATCTGGTTAACTCTTTATATTTTCATATCGCGTCTAAAACCATGTTGAAAATGTGTCGCGTGCCGCTTTGTTTACAGATTTATATGCATTTGTGCATCCTCTGCCATTTGTCGTTGCTACGGCCACCGTGAGTTGCTCCTACACACAGGTGGCGATCAAGTCTCAAAATAGTCCAGCTTTGGCCACTGTGTGGATTAATACTGAATGTGTGTCATGGTTAAGAATAGAGCAATATGCTGGTGTTTAACTGCATTGCTTTAATGCACTCCTGCATTGGGCTCACACATACACTCTGCATGCACTCTGGCTACTCTCTCTGTATCGAGCTGATAGCGGTCGACCAATCTCAATAGACTGGGTCATCGCGCCAATCAGCACAGATTAGCATCGTGCTAAGGAGGGGTTTGGGAACTGCTGAACGAATTATATGGGAGTCATTGGGATAATTAGGTAAAATAAATGCATATTACAAGACAATGAAAGTGTATTTTGACCTTGCATGCATATTAGCCTGTTGTTAGAGACCCCCAAAACCAAAATATAACCTTTTATAATGCATAATAGGGGCTCTTTAAATTAGTAGTTTTAACAAACAGCAAACATAATCTTTTTGAGTGTAGAAATGCACCAAAATTGAGTTTTTATATATTTCCAGTAAGAAGTTTACAAAATATATTTTTGCAACATGATCCTCAATTAATATTCTGTTATTTGGCTAAAAAAATTAATATATTGGCTATTACCCAAAATGAAGGCCTACCTGTGCAACTTAAGACTGCTTTTGAGATCCAGGGTCACATTTCCTTAACAGAATTAATTGAATATTTTTGCATTTCACTTTCATTTTTATTAGTATAAAAGTCAGCAGTCATTGAATAAATATAATATCGCAATAATAATAATACTAGGCGCCTTTCCATTACCCTTCTAACTGGGGAAAAAAAATAGTGAATAGAAAATATGCCTACATGGAAATGCGTATAATTGAACAAAAATAATCAGATACTGAAAAAAAAAAAAAAAAAAAAAAAGAGAGAAAAGCTTTCATTGCTTGCGTTTTTATGCCTGCATGAGGTGGTTTTAGAGCTAATTCAAAAAAGGGAAAAGGAATATTTCACAAAACTGCAATGGAGAAACAGGTTTTTTAGATTTACAGGTCACATGGCACACATAATATGGTCACTCTTTAAAGATGGAGCACACTAACTATTAGGCTACTATAGCATAGCACTAAGGTGCTCATGGTGACCTGAGTTTAATTCTGGGTTCAAGAGCCAATCCTTTTCCCTTCTTTCTACCACATGTCTACACTTTATTGTCCTGTAAAACTAAAGGTATAAGAGCAATTCCATGCAAATGTCAACCTTGCCATGAAAAAAATTAAGTTTTCCCCAAAATATTGAAACCCTTTCTTAGTTTTTTTTGTGTAGGCTTGTATTTTACAGGACTGTAAAAATACTTACAAATGTCTCTGTCAATGTTTTCAAACAATTATACTTGATTTACCAAAGTCACACAAATGGCAATTTCACATCTGTCACATTCATAATGGAGAGAGACGTCACCTCCATAACAAAGCTTTTCCTTCACAAACGCAAAAATATTAAATAAAAAAAATAAATTATGTTGTTGCTAAATAATATTTTGTTGCTATAGTGAGCAACTCTTATCCTTTTATTTGCATTATTTATTTTGGGTTTGTGCAGTTTAATTCACAGAATGTTGTATATGGTAAACTTGCAGACGTTTTTTATCACATCATGTGATAAACGCATGTTTATTTTCCTCATTTAAAACCTAAAAGTTGTTTACCGATTGATATTTTTCTGACCCCATAACTCTGTGGTTAGTTGTTTTGGAAAATATAAACAGTTGCTTCAATATAATGTTATCATATACTTGCTCTGTGAATTTATGTTTTGAGTTTTTACTGCAACTGTCACATCCACAACGCTGGAATTGCTCATAAACCTTTATATGTAAATTTATATTAATATTAAAGTAAGTGACAGAGTAATGCCACCATTTACGAAGACCTGAAAGCAGTCATGAAAGAAAAGGCAGGGTTCCCACTTTAAGCCAAATGTCAAATTCCGACTTTTAACTTAACAAAACATAACCTAAATGTGTCAAGACTTCCAGTCTCATTCACTTCCATTCATTTTTAGCAAAACAAAAGAAAACTTGTGCTGCTTAATGTTGTAAACTGTAATTTTCTTATCATATTGTTTTAATATATTTGACAAGTGGGAAAGGAATTAAAGGCACAGAAATAAAAAAGATTAGCCATAACAATTGACAAAACTTGAAAAAATGCAAAAAACAAAACAAAACATGGTAGATAAAAATTTAATTCTGATTAATGGAAGGTAAAATTGAAATCAACAAACAAACAAACAAACAAAAATCCATGAAATTCAATGACTTAAACAAAAAATATTTAAAATTCCCTGGCATTCGGTGTCTAAAATAGACCTTTTAAAATTCTGTGACAGTCCAGAGTTTCCAGGATCCGTGGTAACCCTGAAAAGGGCTTTGACAAGAAATGGCAAAAGCGCATTGGTGGCTGACAGACCTCCTTCTAATAAAAATAAAATGGCCAGTACGTTGACTGCATTGTAAGTAAACCTACCTTTATCTGTTGCTATTATTTTCCATTTTATTAAGTTTTAGTCGGTTAATGAAAATGTCGACATTTAGAAAATACTGCCAAACTTCTGCCCAAATTTGTAATGGAAATGTGCCTAGTGAATTTATATTGTAAATCAACTATTCAATCAAAGAATCAGCAGATTGTTGACGTGATCTCATAGCTAGCCATAAAATGCAGACTTATCGTTTTATGAGCAAGGCAGATCAGCATAATTTTCGATATTGGGCTAAAACCGATGTTTACATCGCAATCAATTATTAGTTGACTCCTCGAATGTGCCAATAATATCGTGCATCCTTAACATGGATATTTGATTTCATGGCAGCATCATTATTATATATGGACTTGATGAAGGCTTCGTGCGGTCTTGGGTTTTTCCGCGCTGAGCGTTATCGACACGGCGGTTCAGGCTGATGGGGACTGGGCCTGTACAGCTGCTGCAGGCGCACCGGCCTGACAGGCCAGCCAGGTAACTGTCCTATTACTCTGAGGCCAACAGGCTGCCCTGGGCAGGAGTGTGGGGCGCTGGGGCCTGACCCCTGTGGCTGGCCTGAGCGAGAGTCCAGAATTGAGGCGGAAGAAGATGACAGAGGCAGCAGGATAGCCGGGGTCAGGCCGTATCGAAGCTGGAAGAGTCGAGGCGGGCCGCTGATGCCGTTAGAATGGGATTCCTTGAGCTGGTCCTCCCTCTTGTGCTGCTCCTCCTCTTGTTTCTTGGCTTTCCTGCCGGGTCTGCTGAGCTCCTGGAGCTTCTCGGCTTGAGCGCGCCGGATGTGGTATGTCTTCCTGTGGCTTTGAAAGCAATCCAGGAACTCCTCCAGGGGCACGTGGCCCTCCATGAATCTCTCCAGCAGCTCCTGTGAAGGTCAAATGACAAATAAACAGGTATTAGAGGAGGGGAAGTACCAGGCGGATTCATAACAGGCGTGACGCAGATGCAAAACATCCTCGCTGTGACTCATCGCGTTCCAAGACAAATGTCAAGACCTGCTGCCTAAAAAAACTAAACAAAAATACACAGTTATTTCTACACCTATTGTGACCCCTCTAGTTTTGATCTCATTCATTCAGAGTCATTTTTAATGTTTTTAAATAATGATTTAAGGTAACAAAATGTAGAAGGTTCAAAATGTATTTTCATACATTAATATAAGAATTTTTAGTCAATTTTTGATTGTTTTCATTATGAATATATACTGTATATATGTTAGAACACACTCTCCACACCAGATAAATAGGATCTAGCCCCGGACGCCAGATCCTGTCAGAAAATGTCTGTTTCTTTGGGTATCCAGACAACAAGCAAGCCAACACCCAAACTTGTTAACAAGTGTTATTATACCACAAGCAACAGCAATGGAAAATTACTGCTTCACAACAATTCAATTCAATTCAATTCATCTTTATTTCTATAGCGCTTTTACAATGCCGATTGTGTCAAAGCAGCTTAACATAGAAGTTCTAGTAAACTGAAACTGTGTCAGTTCAGTTTTCAGAGTTGAAGTTCAGTTTAGTTCAGTTCAGAGTGGTTTAATTTTCACTGCTAAAAAGTTCAAACACTGAAGAGCAAAACCATCGATGCGCAGCTCCACAAGACAAGTCCAAAACCAAACAAGCCAGTGGCGACATTGGTGAGGAACAAACTTCACTGACTGACAAAAGTGAAGGGGAAAAAACCTTGAGAGAAACTAGGCTCTGTTGGGAATGACCATTTCCATTTTCATTTCATGACCATTGCTTGAATCCACACAGTTATAACAACATGGGAAAATGAAATAATAATAATAATAATAATAATAATAATAATAATAATAATAATAATAATAATAATAATAATAAAGCAATAATTAATAATACAATAAAAACATAAAAAATGACAATTATTAATCAATAATAATAATCAAATCATTAACTAATAATCAATAAAAATTATATAATGATAATTGTATTAATGACTAATGATCATATGATTAAATAAAATAATTAAATGAAGAATAAATGAATATAAACAAGTGAAAATAAAACACAACAAATGAATGGTTGCTTTCTTGAAACAACACACACACACACACACACACACACACACACACACACACACACACACACACACACACACACACACACACACACACACACACACACACACAAGGATTCTCAGATCCTTAGATTCTTCATATAAGACTGCACAACAAACTTCTATTATTATTACTACTGATGATTAACTAAATTATCAAATAAATAGAAAATGTACTGTTTGCCATTTACAATTATCCTGTAAAATGTTGTTTATTAATATTATAATAATTTCATTTTACACTTCAAGAGGCAATGCTAACATTTAGCCATTTAATAATACTGCAATAAATTTAACAATAATAATAATAATATTAATAATAATAATTATCATTATTATTACAAAGAGTTAAAACTTTAAAAAAAAAATAGATAATACTGTTGCAAAATAATTTGTTTTGTAAAATAACAATGAATATTAGATATATTATAATAAATTTATTTTACACTACTAAGTGTACTATTTCAAATGATTATATCTAAAAAATTTTACTTTGAGATTCAAACTTTACAACCTTCAAGCTTTTATTTTCGTAAACTTCAAAATTAGTTTGTGTTTTAGGTATGAATATTCATTCATTTTCTTTTCGGTTTAGTCCCTTTATTAATCTGGGGTCGCCACAGCGGAATGAACCGCCAACTTATCCAGCATTCCAGTCGCAACCCATCACTGGGAAACATCCATGCACACACATTTACACTCATACACTACGGACAATTTGGCGTACCCAATTTACCTGTACCGCATGTCTTTGGACTGTGGGGGAAACCGGAGCACCCGGAGGAAACCCACGCGAACGCAGGGAGAACATGCAAACTCCACACAGAAAAGCCAACTGACACAGCCGAGGCTCGAACCAGCGACCTTCTTGCTGTGAGGCGACAGCACTACCTACTGCGCCACTGCGTCGCAGGTATGAATATATTTTAAACAAATTTATTTTCCAGTTTTATCTATTTATTTACCAATTTACATATGCTCATAAATTACTTCAGGAAAATCCACCCTGATCTACTATAGCTGATCTCCCTGTTTAGTCAGCATAAATGCCTAAAAAAGGACTAAAAATGCACTAAAACATCAACGCTGACCTGCTAAGTACATAAGGTCAGGTTAAATGTTTTTTTTCCTCTGGCAAAGAAATAATCACTTGGAAGGCACAAGAAATGTAGTTTTGGGGGCGACAACTTAATTGTTTTATGTTCATTCCACTTAAAGGGGCGGTATGTAAGTTTGACACCCAGTGGTTGAACTAGGTATTGCACTCCTGGTTCAAAACACACACAAGCGCAGGTTGCCAGATTGAAGACACCAAAAGCAGTGTACCTGACTTTTGAGCCTAAACGCTGATTTAAATTGTGTTCTAAATAAAAGCAAAGGCATGCGATAAAGGGAATATTTTTCATATTTAAAAAGAGTTTTTGTTCTAACCAACACCTGAATTTTATATTTTAGAAACGGCTTCTATTTCTTGCAGCTGAACAACAGAAAAATATGACCACCTCAGGTACACCTCATGTGCTTTATTCAGTGTTTGAATGACATTTACATGACATTTATTGCCATACTACTGAAAGCAGCAGCAGATAGTTTACCTCAGATCTTGAAAATAAAATAAACCATTTGAGATTAAACTTCAGAACTGTGACTCAGTGCAAGCCAACATATATCAGTGATTCAGCATCTACATTTAATAACGTTAAAGAGGTTTAATATGTATTAATTAGATCATAAACCTTACCATTTTGTTAGAGTGCAGTGAGTGCACTATTCTGTGCTTCTGAATGGCTGTATTTAAATTTCTATCGTGTTTTGTCTGTTGCAAACAGCCAGATTGCTTATCACTGCAAATCTCGTCATGTAGTGTGTTAGGACACGGTGTTACAATGCTCACCTAATGTTTACATTCATAATATTTATATTATTTGCTAAATAATAACCATCTCATGTGGAACTCTAAAACTGCATCTCATTTTGGAGTATGCTACTGTGCACTGGAGGTCGCATTTCGGTCGCAGACGCACACTTTTAGAGCCTTCTTGACTGAATGACTGAAATGCGCTGTTTTCCACCAAGGCAACCCAGGGTTCTGGCATTGGGCAGGTTAAATGACCAAAACAAAGACAGCCGTTCCGACATGTAAAACACATTTTCAAAGCAGAATATCTGACATTGTTTTTTCAGATAAACAAGAATGTTCACCAAGCATGTTTCTTAAATATCTGTAAACATATTATGGTATTTTTATGCTTTAGAAGAGTCAAAAATTACATACAGCACCTTTTTTTGTTTTGCAAAAACAATAGTTAACTTAATCGATTTGTGTTGAGACACCATAAAGAAATTGTCTGTAACCCAGCATTTTTAACAGTGTTGGAAAAACCCCACATTAGAATGTTCCAAAACCTTGTTTCAGCTGCGTTCCATGTGTGTTTAACATATGATTTTAACAGATGAAGCTCATAAAGTTTTTCTCATAGGGAAATCAATAAAGTAAATGCAAAAGTCATATGGCCGTTTTACACTGTAAAGCTGAACAAATGAACAAACAAGCTGTGTGCAGTAATAATGTATGATGAGCTGATGTTTGGGGGTCTCTGGTGAGGGGGCAGGTGTCTGCACTCAGTCTGTCTCAGTATGGGGGAACTGAATAATTGATACGTCTCGTCTGCACCAACCCACCCCCAAAAATGTCCTTCAACACACAACAATAAAAGTCAGGACACGACCCTTCCACCACATCACACATCAGTGTAGGTCAGGCAAAGTCCCTTTAAGGCAAGTCATTTCACTCGGTGGCCATCTTTGAATTGCCTTTCGAGCATGCAAGTGCAAGCTTCTTTCTTTTTAAATGTGGAAACATCAAAACGGTTTACAATTAAATGTCATATTTGGAGTCATGAATGAAATTTAACAACAACTCCCTCTTAAATTTGATTTCTAAACATTCGAATCAAACAAAACACTTTTGCCCCAAAGTTGCCCCAAAGTTGCCCCAAGCTTATGTGGATGCATACTTGAAGGGTACGAGATCACGACACCAACCTCCTTTTCGGCTATTGCCTCAAATGGAAGAGGCAATTTATCAATTGTCATCTGATCAGTCAAACTATGTAACTACTATAAAAACCAATAACTTAAGTGTTACACATTATCAATGTCCTGGAGGCACACCAACAGTACATATTCCGGATGTCTCCCTTATCTGAACCATTCATTTCAGGGTTCGGAGTATCTTCTAATGTCCTGATGAGTTGATTCAGGTGTGTTTGAATAGGAAAGAAAATAGCAAGAAAATGTGTACTGTTGGTGTGCCTTTAGGAACAGGGTTGGGAAACACTGCTCTAAATAATAATGCATCTAATTGCGCAGTTTTTTTAATAATTCCCAATGTATTCCTAACAGCAAATCTTCTCCTATAATGACAGACGACCTCTTTGTTTACAAGATTATGGCCGTTCAAGTGGTTGCCGTCATGTGATTTGCATTTGAATGGCGGAGGCGGCAATTCATGAGGTCAGATAGGACTGACTGTATCTCACATTCGTTTCATACAGATTACAAAACCAGGGAACATTTGTTTTCAAGTGTAGCTGGTTTGTTTAAATGTACAGATTTTAAATTTTATTTAGATATATTTTTATTTCTGTCAAATATTTGAGATTGAGATTAGAGCATGTTTGCTGACCCCAGAGGATATACAGTTGAAGTCAGAATTACTTCTACTAATTAATTCTGTTTAACGGAGAGCAAATTTTTTCAACACATTTCTAATAATAATAGTTTTAATAACTAATTTCTAATAACTGATTTATTTTATCTTTGCCATGATGACAGTACATAATATTTGACTAGATATTTTTCAAGACACTTCTATACAGCTTAAAGTGACATTTAAAGGCTTAACTAGGTTTATTAGGTTAACTAGGCAGGTTAGGGTAATTAGGCAAGTAATTGTATAATGATGGCTTGTTCTGTAGACTATGGAAAAAAATAGCTTAAAGGGGCTAATAATTTTGACCCTAAAATGGTTCGTAAAACATTTAAAACTGCTTTTATTCTAGCCGAAATAAAACAAATAAGACTTTCTCCAGAAGAAAAAGTATCATTAGACATACTGTGAAAATTTTCCTGCTCTGTTAAACATAATTTGGCAAATATTTAAAAAAGAAAAAAAAAAATCAACGGGGGGCTAATAATTCTGACTTCAACTGTATATAACGATGAAGCTGCAAAAACTGTCGTAAAAACACACATCTGGACCGAGCCCCTCCACTTCATCAGTCTATAGCGATCACTGAATGGCTCCTTTACTAGAAGGTCGGGATTCTTCCCGAGAGTGGCCAAATTGACCAATACATTTTTTTCTCATTCAAAACGATTCACAGTTTCAGAGTAGCCTATAATTTTCATTGTTAAAGACAAAATCAGCCATTAAATCAACTAATGCTTCGTTTCCACTGAGTGGTACAGTACGGTACGGTATGGTACGGGTCACCTTTATCAGGTTTGTGTTTCCACAAGGTACCCTCTTGGTAGACGTAGTGTATGACAGAAAGTTGCAGTTGACGTCATTGTAACTCGAGGAAATGTCAAAGTAAAGCTTTATGGGTCGTTTACATATCACATGAGAAGCACTTCTCAAAAAACAGATGCTTTATACACATAAATACTTGTGTATAAATGCTCACTACTAACGTTTCTATGAACATATTTTTTATAACTGCAGATCAATGATGCAAAATAGCCTATTGTAATGTCTGCAATTACATAAAATGCAAACATAAATATAACATATGCAACATATATGAACACATACATACCCTTCGATATGTTACTAATTACAGAAAACTATACACAGCATACATTTAGTCCTTATTTGGCTTCAAAAACAAAACGAAACATAGTCAGTGCAAACATCTCATCTGTATCTTTAATCTTCACAAGCACATACTGTATGTAACATTAACCACTTGTTAGAAAGTAATTGCGTAATTTCGAGTTCATAATAGTCCAAAAGGTGATGATAATAGTTAAACATGGCAGTTTGTTCATGTTTTAGGTTGCTGAAAGAATCATTTGCTCCTTTTTTTCTTAGGCTTTTCCTTTGTTTTTTTCGCGCTTCACTTTTACGTTTGTCCTTTTCTGAAAGTATGTCAGAAGCACTTCAATAATCATGCACATGTTATTATCATCAGCTCAAGCAGTTCATTATTATAGAACCGCAGCAAGCGCATGCAAGCTCTCTAGACAAAGTGAAACCACTCGTGCTTTTAGACGGCCTCGCAAACAACGACAGGACAAAGTGTAGAATCTGCTCTTCTTCTTAGCTTTGTGGCTGTACATCAAGACGATGACAATGTTTGTTTGAGCTTTGGTCGACCATGGCTTGTTATTATATGTATATATTATTATGGTGTATTGTCTAGACTGTGTATTTAAAAATGGAGCTTCCTTTGTTTTCATTCTCCTGGCTTGTCCACGCCCTAGTGGCGTTTCTCTGTAAACCAATAGTGTTCAGCTGCGTGTCTGACTCCACCTTTTGGTACACTTTTGTTGTGCTAGGTACCCTTTGAAAAAGGGTACCCAAAAAGTGGTACAGTACGGTTCGCTTTTTGGTACCTTTTGACAGTGGAAACGGCCATAAAAGCGTACCGAACCAAACCGTATACCACTCAGTGGAAACAGGTTATAACTTGACCCCAATGAGGCAGGACAGGCTTAACAAACTATTTGTAGTACAGAAGGTGTTCCCAGATTGAGAGTGATTGAGAATGAGAGAACTGAGAAAGTCATAGTGAGAACGAAGATGTTCACCGCATGTCTTGCCGTGACAAGCAATTTTTAAAATGAGCGCATATTTGTGCCAGTCTGTCAAGATTGCTTAAATCACCTTGATATTTTTGAGAAAGTTTGCATAACCAATGATTGATCTTATCTACGAGCGACCCACCCACACTTAAATATCATGCAGCCTATTTTTTGGTTACCTGACCCGCGGATTAACGGCAGCACCTGTGGTTTTTTGTTTTTGTAATCTATATGAAACGAACGCAAGGTACAGTCCATCCTGTCAAACGCACATCACATGACAGCAACTACTCAAACTCCCACAAACTTGTAAATAAAGAGTCGCTGTCATTTCTGAAGGAGATTTGCCATCAAGACCAAGTTGTGAATTACTTCAGAAGAGCAGCGCAATCAGATGATCATTATCCGAAGGCCATAAATGAGGTCGGTGTCGTGATCTCGTTTCTTTCGAGTGCGCATTAGCTTGGGCAACCTGACAATATAATGATTTTGTTTGATTCGAACGTTTAGAAACTAAACTTTATGAGGCAGTTGTTGTTTATTTATATTGGTGGTAACAAATATGTAATGTAATCGTAAGCTTGTCAAACAGTTTTAAAGAATTAGATGTTACAATACCAAGAGGGTGACTTCATGACTTCATTAGGTAACGTAAACTGCACACACTTAATAATGTAATGTGTTAAGTTGTAGACACGTGTCTCACAGCACAGTTTAACTTATCCTTTAAATGTCCATGCTTAATTGGTCATCGATAAGGTAAAAAATACATTTTCTTCTCATTCAAAACTATACGAGTGAAACGTTGTGTATTATTTTAGTCACTGATGCAGTCTGTAACTCTAAAAAAATAAACAATAAAGTCACAATCTCCATGACAAACACTGTTTGTTGGGGTTTTGTTTAAATCTAAAGCATTTCCCAGTGTAATCAATAAAAAAATCACTATTGCATGAACACAAGTTACAAATATACACAAGAAGTGGATATATAAATTAGTTTTTCAAAGGCCTGTTTTTCTTAATGGATAAAGCAGAGTCTTCCAACTGTTCTTCATGTGGTCTCCCGCTGTTTATTAGCTCTTTATAATTCTTCAAATCGAGGCATCATTAAAGTTTTATAGTTTCATATAGAGCAGTCTATGAGCGCTTGCCATCAGCCCTTTTCCAGACTAATAGAATATGCCATTGGTGTAGGAATCGGCCTCAGAAACACACGTGTGGGGCTGATGTGTTGCTGAAGGTTGGATCTGTTGAAACTCACTTACGAGGACTGAGATCATCCATCAGACAGCATGCAGGGGCACAGAGCGACAAAGTCACGGAGGGTCTGTGTGGGAGGGTCTATTGATCGGGTCTGTGTGGGGCTTGTTTACAGCCTAAGGACGAAGAGCTGCACGTATAGTTCAGACAGACGCACGGCTCAGACAATAACAAGAACACATCAAGGAGTGTTTTTTTTCCTGACGTTCAGCTGTTTGGAGTCCTTTGTTGGAGAGTCTGTGATGATAACAGATCACGTAATGAAGAGTTCTTCTGAGTTAAATCTTTTCAATAAATCCAGCCAAATGGGTCATATACAAAGAGCACTGAGTGAACAATTCAACCACTCAATGATCCGCATGTAAAAATAATGTTTTGTTAAAACATGAAAAAGCGCATTTATTTTAGCATTGTTTTATAGGAATTTATTTATTTGTTTTTTTTATTTATTTTAATAAATAAAATTTTATACATTTTTTATTTATTTTATGGGTTTTTATGGGACACATGATATACAAATAAACACCCATATGACACGATGCTCAATTGGTACTAATGGGCCCAAAGTGTGCCAAGAAAATATGCTCCACACCATCACACCACCACCAGCCTGAACCATAGATACAAGGCAGGATCAATGCTTTCATGTTGTTGACGCCAAATTCTGACCCTACTATCCGAATGTCGCAGCAGAAATCGAGACTCACTTTGTCGGACCATTCTCTGTAAACCCTAGAGATGGTTGTGCGTTGAAATCCCAGTAGACCAGCAGTTTCTGAAATACTCAGACCAGCCCGTCTAGCACCAATAACCAAGTCACGTAAATCACCTTTCTTCCCAATTCTGATACTCGCTTTGAACAGCAGCAGATCGTCTTAACCATGTCTACATGCCTAAATGCATTGAGTTGCTGCCATGTGATTGGTTGATTAGAAATTTGCGTTAACAAGCAGTTGGACAGAGTTGTTTATCTATATTTAGATATATAGATACAGATAAAGATGCATTAAACTGATTGAAATGAGTTTTACATTGTTACAATAGTTTTCTAATTCAAGTAAATGCTGGTCTTTTGAACTTTGTATTCAAAGAATCCTGAAAAAAATCTAATGGTTTTTATAAACATATCAGTGCCACTGTTAAATACTGATTATATAAGCATATCTGAATGATTTTACAATACTAAAAAACAAAATGTAATTTTCATTTCACAAGTATAAATTGTATTTTAACCTTTGAGTACAGTTGGGGATGTTTTCATCCACTCTGGGGTGATTTTGTGTCTTAGTTTGGGCATAACTTTTTCTGTTTTAGCTAGCAGAATGGTTTTTGTAAACAAATCTGATTTTGACACACATTTTGGAAAAATGCTTTGAAATTTCTATATAAATATATATATTTTATATATAAATACACAGTCTTTGTTTTTGTTTGCTCCACGTAGTTCTGAGAGCTGAGATGCATATTTAGATTTTCTCAGACACATCAAGGTAAGTTTGCCAAGATCACTCTCACAATCACAGACACAAACACACATACACACACTTTAATTTGCTGTTATACTCCATATAAAATTCATAAACTAAGCTTTTTTTGCACAGGCCTATCTAAAGGGTTAATGGTGTCAACTGATAATCAACAGTAAAAATGACAAATTTTACCTTATCCCAACAGGAAAAACCACCAACAATCAAAAATGCATGATTATATGATGTATCTTTTCAATGAAAAACTGTGGTTGGGCAAAAACAGCCACCAACAGTAAATTAGGGAGAAAAAATGAAAATCTTATGTTGCACAAAAACTAACAGTGCATCAAAGGCAATGTTGTAATTAATCTGTCCATGACTGTGATAAAATGAAAAAAAAAATGCACAATTATTTTTTTATATTGGAAATAAGTAATTGTGTGTTTTTATCACCAAATCAGTGACATCATTTATGAATTTGGCAATTAAAGAGTTAAAATCCTGTAATTTTTAAAAACATTTTGTGGTTTTGATCTGGACTGAGGTTGATTAACAGATTTATGCAAAAAAAAAAAAAAAAAAAAACATTATTTTATATATATATATATATATATATATATATATATATATATATATATATATATATATATATATATATATGCTGATGCATTTTTACAGCAGTTTAATTTAGTGGATGTTTTCATCCAGAACATAACAAAAGCTAATAAATTTGAACAGTGCACAAGGGATAAAAAATATTTTAGAATATTGAAATTATATTATATATTATATTTAGTTATATTGAAAGCCAGGCAGAAAGATAGAAAATGTATATTTTTAAAATATAACAATATTACACAATATACTATTTAAATTGTATATTGATCAAATAAATGCAGCTGTGATAAGCATAAGAAACTATTTTCAAAACCAAACTTAGGCTGCATTTACACTGAAGATTTTGGTGGTCATTCTGATTTTGAAACTGTCTCTGATTTTTTTTGTTTAAAAGTGACTCGTATCCGATTGCACACGGCAAAGGCGCAATGACCAGGAAAAAAAAAAACAGGTGCTGACTGACAGCTGATAAAAAAGAGCGATGTTTTCTCCGTTCCTGTATTTAATCTGTTTGTTGTAAAGTTGTTTTACTGCAGTTTATGACATTAAAGAAATTAAAGGGTCAGAGTTGACGTCATTCTCTACGGTTTTTATTGATGTGCAACTCGCATTGAAAGGTGAAAATCCGATCTACCTGCTTACACTGCAGACACTAGGGCACAGATCCGAATCATATCAGATAAATTTCCACAAATGAACAAGGCCTGAATCTGATTTGAGTAAATCGGAATCCATGTGATTTTTTTTTTGGCCATATCCAATCTGTGTCACATGAGAGAAAAAAAAATAAAAAATCGGAATTGAGTCACTTGAACCATGCAGTGTAAATGCAGCCATAAAATGAATCAAACAAAACTTTTGAACACTAGCGTAATATCAATCTGAGCTCTACTTCTGTTCACTAATAAATGTTAACAAGGAACATAAGCACATGAATGAAAACCACTGACATGGCCATGCTAAAAGGTAATTACATCCATATAAACAGATGGAACCATTTTTATGCCTCAGAAAGACGGAAAGAACAATTTGTAGTCTATTATGCCTAAACCGTACCTGTGCTTCAGAAATAAATGGCACCTCAAATCTTTTTTTTTTACCTTAAACAATCAGGTGAGGTGTAGAGAGTATTTTTTTTATGATTTCATTTATTGTTTTTTGATTTCATTGTTTTATGATCATTTATTTTCGTCTGTTTGTCCTTAACAGCTGTGGAACAAGTGTAGAAGGAGTAAAGGATGACAGCATTTTTTAACTTCAAGAAAGAAACATGATAGATTAGGAAAATCAGAGGGGTGTAAACTTTTACACAGGGGAGATATATTCCTATTTTTGTATTTTGGAAAGTATTTAAATAATTTATGCAGCTGCTGAAGGCTAGTACTAAATAAAACAAAAACAATTACCAGCATCAGCCTGTTGAGAAGTTTACACCCCCTGGCTCTTGATCTAATGTGCTGCCTTGAGCATCCGTGAATGTTTGCAGCCTTTGATCACACAGATGACAACACACAGATATGGTGGAATAAACAATGCTTAGTTGTTTTCTTTTCTTTACGCCTGGCATGCATTATTATTTTTCACTCCTCATAAACAATGACGTTCTACTAAATATTATTCAATTACACTTCAATGGGTGTTTTCTGTAAATGATGGTAAAAATTGATGATAAATCGTTGTTGTTGTTTTTTTGCTCAACAAATTAATGACATAAATAAACAAACAAACACTGAATGTGGGCCATCTAGATATATGCCAATATTCAATAATTCAATATATTGTGGCTGCTTTGGAAAAAAAAGTCATACAAGCAGATGGACAAGCACAAATCTAATCAGTCAATCACATGGCAGCAACTCAATGCATTTAGGCATGTAGACATGCTCAAGAGGATCTGCTGCAGTTCAAACCGAGCATCAGAATGGGGAAGAATGGTGATTGAAGTGACTTTGAACATGGCATGTTTGTTGGTTTTTTATTTCAGAAACTGCTGATCTACTGGGATTTTCACACACAACCATCCCTGGGGTTTACAGAGAATGGTCTGAAAAAGAGAAAATATCCAGTGAGCGGCAGTTCTGTGGGCGCAAATGCCATGTTGATGCCAGAGCTCAGAGGAGAATGGTCAGACTGGTTCCAGCTAATAGAAAGGCAACAGTAACTCATATAACCACTTGTTACAACCGAGGTATGCAAAAAAGCATCTCTGAATGCACAACACATCAAACCTTAAGGCAGATGGGCTACAGCAGCAGAAGACCACACTGAGAAGACCATACTGGGTGACACTCCTGTCAGCTAAACAGGCTCACAGGCACAGGCAAAATTGGACAATAGAAGTTTGGAAAAACGTTGCCTGGTCTGATGAGACTCGATTTCTGCTGCAACATTCGGATGGTAGGGCCATGCAGCAACTGCGTGCTGCTATCATGTCAATATGGACCAAAATCTCTGAGGAATATTTCTAGTACCTTGTTGAATCTATGCCATGAAGGATTAAGGCAGTTCTGAAGGCAAACCGAGGTCCAATGCGGTACTAGGTAAGGTGTACCTAATAAAGTGGCCGGTGAGAGTATGCCAATATTGAATAATTCAATATATCGTTTCTGAAAAAAAAGTGTCATACAAGCAGATGGACAAAGTATACTTAGGGCGTACTCACACTATGCTATCCGAACCGTGCCCAGGCCCGTTTCCCGGATTGTTTGAGAAGTGTGAGTGCTCTGAACCAGGCTCAAGCACGGTTCAATTGGCCAGTCCTGGCCCGGTTGGAAGAAGTGGGCCTGAGCGCGGTTCACTTGGGCTCAGGCGCGGTGCGCTTGCAGTGTGAGAGCAAGCGTGCCTAAGCCCGAAACTGAAAGCGAGATGTGACTTTTAAGGGACTGTTTCATATGGATTAATTAATCATTCGTGCTCTTCAATGAACGCAAACTGTCATAGTTTATTAAAGATGCAAACTTCTCACTGCACGACAGCTGCACCTTCAGCAAACCTCCTAATTCCTGCAGCACGAGAACTTTATGAGCGTCAAAAGTGGCTGATCTGTTCGGCAAAATATTTGACTGCGTGTCACCGCATATCAACCGACTTAACCGATATAACTAAAGAAATGTCCACTGTGCTGAGCGAGAGCGCTTCTCTTCCTAAACTGAACAGCGCATCATCGATGACGTAAGCATGTCCAGGCCCGAATGTAGTGCGGGCTGTCGAGGGAGACGGGAGGGGAGACAAGCATGCTTTGGCCTGGTTCAACGCAACTGTACATAATGCGAGTACGCCCTTATACTATAAAAAAATGGTCTGGTCCAAGCACTGTTTGGATATGGGTCTAAGATTACAATGAGTGAGAAATATAATGAATTTGATGCGTTTATAAGGACTGATTTTATTTATTGACCTCATTTATTTAAATGTAGTTTTTTCCCACTCAGTTTGACTTTTGTATATCAAAGATTTTAATTGTATTTAATTATAGTCAAGTTTTGACTGTAATGCCAGTCGGGGACTAGTTTGGGCTTGGAGTAAACGTTTGATTCTGTACAGAGGTACTGTATTTTATTCAGAATTTTGCTTAAGAATCAATAAAACTGTTAATCACTAATAATTTAATACATCATGATGGTGTACATGCACAATACTGTCATCATGGCAAAGATAAAATATATCAGTTATTAGAAATTAGTTATTGAAACAATTACATTTAGAAATGAGCAGAAATTGGGGAACAAATATACAAGGGGGCTAATAATTTCTTCAACTGTATATACAATAAAGTATTTTTAACCCTTTCTAGCAGCTTAGCTCAATAACATAATAATATTTTATATTGTGATTAAAGCTTGAGCAATAAATCGCCACAAGAAAACCTGACACCGGCAGAAGCCTAGTCCCGTTTACTAGTTTAATACATATTAAGAAAGACAGCTGAACAGCATGTGAGGTGAAAGGCTCTTAATGAAATGTGTTCCACTTCTGGGACAAACTGCAGTGTTGGAGACATGACATCAGCTCTGATGCGTTCGCCTCATCTCTTATTTATGACACATACAGTAGGCTGTCAATGCTTTAAATCATTGATGAAACCACAGATCCATGCTTGCTGGATTTTTTGCATCTTAACCTTCGTGTCACCCTAAAAGTCAGATCAACCGGTTCTGTAAGTAAGGATAGTGTCATGCATCGTAGTGACTTTCTGCACTTTTGTCAGCCTTTCGTTGTGTTTGGTTCTGGTTCAGTTGGCAGGGCATGTTCATTCAACAGAGTGTCTGAATAAGCCACAGTCCTGGGAATACCGCTGAAAACAACATGTCAAAATATGACCGCGTTTTTTGCTGTCTTTTGATACAGTGTGGTCAGGGACTCAAATGAAAGGACACAGAAAGCGTTTTTGGAGATATAAAGGATAATAAAATCACCTCAGACTGTTCTTCGGCACGCGTGACCTCTTCCTGGAGCAGATTGTGGGCAGTCTGGGGGCTGTGCTTCTCCGTGAAGGCCTCTGGAAAAACACAAACACTTCATCTCAGTCGGGCTCAATACACAATGTGACGTACTGCATTAAACTTCATCATGTGAAAGGACAAGGGGGAACAAGTCGTATTTCTGTGACTCTGCCGAAAATGAGTGGCCCTGCTGATTAATCTACAATTAATCTACAACTTCTGTTTTTATTTTTTAAAACACAAATGAACAGATTTTAAAATCAAATACGAGAGATTCTTAAACAGTTCTTAAAATCACCGTATTTTCTTAGTGTGAAGAACATAACAATTCTCAAGAATCATGTTCCAATGTAAATAACAAACAAACCAAAAATTGTAGAATATTGTTACATGATGAATGATGCTAAAAGCTCTTTTTTAGAACAATTTGAGCCAGTAAAAATAAATGAATTAGGAGAATAGATGAATGATATCAATTGAATCAATGATTTTGACAATTAAACAGAACTGACCTGATTTTAAAGAGAATTTGAAACATTTTAGCACATGTGTTTAACCCTTTCACACGTGAGTTTTAAATAGCCCAGCTGACCCTCCTCAAAGTCTATAAAATACACAAGATGTGTCACTTGTACAGTTTTGAATAGGGAAAAGTGTAATGTTCAATATGGTGTAAGATTTGAGATACCACAAATACTTTGATGTATTTGACAGTTCAAACATGAGCTGGAAACAAAGAGACAATCGGCTCCACGCCAACTCCTCTCCTTTCCTTCATTTATATTTGAAGCATCCCCGCAACCCTCTCTGTTCACTCACCCCCTCTTCATACATACTCACACAGAATGGTCATTTCAAAGTATGAAGGTTCTATATCAATCCAAGTGACTTTATCTATCATGTTTCATATCATTTGAAATGTCTCGGTGTGACTGGTACAATGGTCTCATTCCCTCAAAATTAGACATAATCAAAATAATAGATATATAACTTCAGGTATCTTTTGAACCACTGCTAAGGGTGTGCCTTTACTTAGGGGACCTTTATTCAAATTACCATTTGTTTCCTATAGGCTACTTAAGGGAAAGTATCAAAATGTTCAGGGCGATTCTGTACCCAGATTAGCCCGGAGCGAAGAGCTCTCATGCTCCACACTATGTATATTTTGATGTCAGGTATGCATTTTTTGATCTTAGATTTATCTTTGAGAATTTGATGTCTTCTATTGATTGTTTATGAATTGACTGAATGAATTGGCATAATACATATTCACCTGACTAATAAATTGTTATGTTTTGAATGATTCAAACAGAGTTCGTGTTATTATCTCTAGTAGATTACGTTAAGTCCGTAACACCACAAGCCCCTGTACAGGTTAGTAACGGACTAAAACACGATAGACGGAGCAGCGTGGCACGCTATACGATGTTCTTAGAGCTCCGACTAACACATTGGCATTATTTTATGTATACTTAGACTGTAAAAGGCCAATAATGGGTTTTCTATTTAGAACAACAAAATATTGTTGAGACCAATCTAAATGTGGGTAGGCCTTCATCTACAAACTTATAATACTATTTAAATCATATGGTGATTATTCAAAGTTACTAATAGTTTAAGTAAATTGGTCTGCTTAATTCTATAGTAATGATCATAGTATGACTAAATAGCTTTGTTTTGATTTAGTAGATAGCAGATCTATGGGGACCACACAACAAATATTCTAAACGGAGTAAGTTCGGTTCTGCCTTTTTTGTAGGCTTGAGATTGTATACTTGGCGGGTACAAGACTCAGAATGTTTTAGAAATCCGAATGAACGAGAATAATATACAATAATGAATCTAAGAGAATATTCAATCCTAATCTAAAGTAATATTAAAAGAAACAAAACAATCTTATCGATGTTTTATAATTGGAGTCAGATAAAACGAGGATAAATATATTAATATTCTAAACCACCTCATACTAAAATTGGAGTTAGATATGAGTTAAATTTAAAGTAAATCAACATTGTGCACTGGAAAGACCGAACAGGCAATACTGTAAACCTTCATCCACCAGTAGACACTGTTGTTGGACTAACTGGCTGGACCTTACAATGGCGAATGAAGCCCTGCCATCTAGTGCAGGAGCCAATCATCGCTATGATGATTCTCTGGGGGAAAAGCTAGGACCAGACGTGTGCTTTTACAACAGTTTGGTGGTCAACAAGCGCACTAGAATCTCAGCAAATACTTGCTTCACAGACAAAAGAAATATATCAAAATAAAGCTTGAAATCTGTGCTTTTAAATGAACCAAGTGCACTTGAAAACAAGAGTTTTTTGGTTTTGTAATCTGTATGAAACGAACGCGAGGTACAGTCCGTCCTGTCAAACGCACATCACATGACTCAAAGGCCCACAAACTTGTAAACAAAGAGTCACTATCATTTCTGGGGGAGATAACCATCAAGACCAAGTTGTGGATTACTTCAGAAGAGCAGCGTAATCAGACGATCATTATCCAGAGGATGATCATCTGTAACATGGCCATAAATGAGGTTGGTGTCGTGATCTCGTTTCTTTCGAGTGTGCATGTGCATTAGCTTGGGCAACCAGAAAATATGCCAACTTTGTTTGACTCGTACATTTAGAAACAAAACTTTTGAGACAGTTGTCGAATTTTATGGGTGATTCCAAATTTGCAATGTAATCGTAAGCTTGTCAAACAGTTGTGGAGAATTAGATTTTAACCCCTTCAGACAGAATGCCCGAGAGGCATTTTAAAGATGGCCACCGAGTGAAATGACTTGCATTAAAGAGACTTTGCCCTGCTGCGTGAGTTTCTTTTTTTGTGACCATTACTTAGAATCCATTGCGTTCTAAATTTCCCATGGCGATGCATCAAGTTTATCACGTGACCCACCAGCCCCAATGATCTATGTATACATCGTATTTTGTTTTTTTTTTGTGCTATTCTCTAAATATTGACAAATGTTCCGATAATATTGTGAAATTATTGATACTCCGATTCTCAAATATGTGATAGAACATATACTTTGTCTTTTAAACAGCTTAATAATGATCGTATTATTTGTTAAATGACGGGTAATGGGCCCTGACATTGTTGCTAGAAGAGATACAACTGCAATCGGAAGTTAACGAGAAGTATTTATATTATTTAATAAATTACGTATTAATTGTATTTTATTAGCTAGATGGGATACAGCTGAGGATACCCACATTAACATAGCACAATCTAATAAATTTGTGCTTTATTAGATTATGCATCGCTGTGAAGTCTAGATGGGATACAGCTCAGGATACCCGCATCATTATAGCATACTTTTTTGTGACACTGTACAACAAATAATATTTTAACATTACCATGAGGGTTGAGTTTAGGGTTGAGGTAGGGGTAGATGCTAATAAAATACAATTAATGCGTAATTTAAAAATATTAATAGTTCACATTGACTTCTGATTGCAGCTGTATCCCTTCTAGCAACAACCACAGATCCGAGTTGTTGGATTTACGTCATGTTGATTCATAATTGTATTCCGAAATACATGAAGGTAAGCGACTGTTTATCTGGGAGAGGAATAGAGAAAATATTCTAGAGACATAAACAGTGTGTATTTTTCGTGAACAAAGTACATCGTCCATTTAAATTGAATAATTATTATTGCCGTCTCCATAGAAATCCGTGTGTATTTTACAAACCTTAAATGGTATGTTTTGCTTAACCTAAAATAAATGTTCTTTGCTTGAAAGCACAGATAAATTGTAATTTATGACAGGCACTGTGCACCTCTTTCTGTGCCTCAGCACACGCTGTCAGATTTAAATGTTATCAGTTGATAACGTGCTGTGAACTTTCTAATCACACCAGTGTGATCGTACGGTTTAGGGACCAGCCAAAGCTGATTACACTGGTGTGATCATATGCGTGAAAGTGTTAATAATCAATGTTTTTGTAGCTTGGTGTGAATGACATTATAGTTTTTGATTAACCCTTTACAATAAGGTTGCATTAGTTAATGTTAGTTAACTAATGTTTACTAAAACGAACAAACAATGAACAATATATTGATTACAGTATTTGTTCATGTTATTTAATGAAAATACAGTTGTTCATTGTTCATGTTAACTCACGGTGCCTTAACTAAAGGATGAATTTGGATGTTGATAATGCATTAGTAAATGTTGAACTATGATTAATAAACACTCCACAAGTATTGATCATAATTAGTTCATGTTAGTAAATACATTAACTAATGAAACCTTATTGTGAGAAAGTTTTGGTTACAGTTATCATTTTTGTCATGAACAAGCGTACATTTCTTTCTGATTCCCACCAGAGTAAGCAAGTTAAACACTTTTCTTCAAGGATCAAGCGAGCTGTGAGTTAAAGCACGCTCACTAAGCTGTCAGTCTGTCAAGAAGGGTTACACTTTTGAATGTGTAAGCGCGCATGAGATTTGAAAGCTTTGCATCCGAGGACAGAGCCCAGAAATGAATGTACATTTCTGACTGTTCTCCACATAAAGCTAATGTATGATTTCATGCTATGACTATGATTTTGGTCCTCTTGGTGCATGTTCTAATAATACCACATTCATATATACTTGCTGCTTTTACAAATTACTTAGTTAAAATGAGCTGAAAACAAACATTATTTTGACAGCTTATTTGTATTATGTTCATTTGTTAACGTTAAAAGAATTAACATCATTTAGATTTTTGTTGGCATGACTGACTGGGTAGTTTATGTAAGGCTTTCAGCATACTTTGTGTGGGATTGGATCAACAGGGGGAAAATAAATATAGGTGTAATCCTAATGGTTTTATTTAAAGAGGAAGACTTGTTAAAACTTGTTTAATCTTAACACTTATTTTGGAGATTTTTAAAAGTAGCACTCATGCTTAAGATGCCGGCAGCTTTATTAACAGCAATGATGATTGGTGCTTTATTCAATGAGCAATAACTCTGCTAATGTCAGTCAGTCTCATTTTCATTCATTCATTCATTTTCAGTTAACATATTGTTAGAAAGTTCATAATAGGCCAAAAGACGATGACAATAATTCAACATGGCAGTTTGTTCATGTTTTAGGTTGCTGAAAGAATCATTTGCTCCTTTGTTTTTTTTGGGTGTTTCCTTTGATTTTCTCGCGCTTCACACCACGTTTCTGAAAGGATCAGATGTCAGAAGTACTTCAATAATCACACACACGTTATTATTATCAGCACAAGCAGTTTGTTATTTCAAATATAGATGCGCATGTAAACGATCGTGAGCTTTCTGGAGAAAGTGAAACCGCTCACACTTTTAGACAGCCTCGTAAAACAAAAACAGGACATGGCAGATTTTATTCTTCTTGGATTTGTTAACATTCAAAAGGATTGTTTGAGCTCGGGTCGACCATGGCTCATTATTATATGTATATATTATTATGGTGTAATGTCTCGGCCGTGTATTTAAAAATGTCGCTTACTTTGTTTCAATTCTCCTGGCTTCTGTACGCGCTAGTGACTTTTCTCTGTATATCAATGGAGTTCGGCTCTGCCTTTTGGTACTTTTTTGTCATGCAAGGTACCCTTTGCAAAGGGTACCTAAAATAGGGTATGATACAGTTCGCTTTTTGGTACCTTCAGACAGTGGAAACAGCCATAAAAGAGTACCGAACAGTACCGCTCTATACCGTACCACTCAGTGGAAACGGGCCATAAGATTAATTGGCTCAACAAAAGTAAACGGAGTTCAACATTGTGAAAAGTTTCACAAAATTCCTTCAGTTTGTCTCAAAACAAATTAAGTTAACTTAATCGTTTTTACAAAGTTGAGTGGATTAAACATAAATCAATTAAATTGTCCTCCCAAAAACATAAGAATTGTGTTGTTTCAACTCATGTTAAATAAGTAGTATAAACAAGCAGTAAAAGTTACTGAAAAGTGACTGGATTTAATTAGCGCAAAATGAATTTTGCTCTTGGATTCCGCCTAAATTAAGTTATATGCTTAATACATAATAATAAAGTCATTCAAATGTGTAGAAATGTGTCATAAATATATTAGGTTACACTTTATATTTTTAGTGTTTAAAAAAACCCCAGCTCAGCAGCCAGTGTCCCGCTGCACAAACAGATATGCGGGTCTCTAAGGGACTGGTAACCGTGTGCCAGCAGGACAAAAGAACACCACAAGAGTGTGTGAAAACACATTAGGAGTGTGTTCAGCTGTGAAGAAGCTCTGGAGTGTCTGTTTAAAGTGCATGGGTGCAGCGGGCGGGCACTCAGCTCTCTTTACAGTGTTATTGCAGGGCCCTGAGGCTGAGGGTGGATGCAGTCACTTTCTGTTAGCTCTTGTCCACTGATGACAGTGAGGGGCCCAGACCTTCAGTGTTGTGCTGGGGTCGCCGTGGCAACCAGCAATTATGCTAATGTGCAGATGTGCAGAGTCCAGAGGGGATGTGAAATGCTGAGTTAGTGCATCGAGGCCGCAGACAGGTCACGCAATGACACCATTTGAGCTCCTGTAAGCCGGAACCGATCAACAAACAAACCTCCATAACAGGATGGAAACAATTTGAGAAAATTACTTGGGAGGCACCATGGTAGACTAAAGGTATCTCGTGGTAATTATGTGGCAATGGATGATTATAATGGTTGGTACTCAAATGGCAAACTAAATTTTATTTTAATTTGGATGGAAGTTCAGATGCTACAGTAAAAACTTGCTTTATTACCGTTTATACCATAGTGAAGTGTGAACATTAAATGTCATTTCATTCATATTAAAACTCAAACTTATAATTTATGATGAACATAAAATTAAAGTAGATAACGTTTGCACTTTTGTAACACTTTAGGTGTTAAAAATAAACCTTTTAAAATAAAGATTGAAATTTTTATTATGTTTAACAAAATATTACATGTAATTTATAAGAACAACATGCTCAAAATTTAGCATTTTTAGTGCTGAGCAATGATTAATCATGATTAATCGCATCCAAAATAAAAGTTTTTTAGACATAATATGCGTGTATTATGTATATTTATTATGTAAATATAAATACACACATGCATGCAAATATTTGAGAAAATAATTATTTATATTTAGACATAATATATACATATTTATTTATACAAATATAATATTTGTATACCGATCAAAAATTTGTTGTCAGTAGGATTTTTAAATGTTTTAAATTAAGCTTCTCCTGCTTACCAAGGCTGCATTTATTTCATCAACAATACAGTACACATGGTAAAATTGTGAAATGTCATTGCACTATAAAATAACTGTTCAAAAGTAGTTTATAATTTAATTTAATAATTTATTCCTGAAATCCTTCTAATATTGATGATGATGTTGACGATGATGATGATTATTATTATTAATAATGGTAATTGTAATAAAAGCAATAATGACTGGAGTAATAATTTCATTTGAAACTACATACAATAAGAAAGCAGTTATTAAAAACTTGAATAAATATTTAACAACTTAACATTTTTGTTACATTTAATAAATGCCGCCTTGATGTACAGAAGCATTTACATGTACATATTGACCGCAGGCCGAGTGCCTTAGCAATAGTGCACTGCTACTCGTGTGATATTGCGTTTATACAACAGTTCGATGGCATAATCTTGTGTATAAAAAAGAAAATCAAACACACAGTGTCTCAAAACCCTTTTGTATGAGGAACTACTTTCTTCCGCCATTCATTCACATCTGCAGCTGACGTCAGAACAACAGAAACCGTTACTAATTCACCAACGTCACTTTAGAGCTAGTGTTTGAATGATTCTTTTGCGTAATGTCTAAAGTGTTGACAAAACAAGTGATTTTGCTCACATTTTTGGAATTATAAGGCTGAATGGCATGAAATGCCATCAGCCTACAGATATTGAAAAAATATAAAGCTTAAAGGGGCTAATAATTTTGACCCTAAAATGTTTTTAAAAAAAATGTAAAACTGCTTTTATTCTAGCCAAAATAAAACAAATACAACTTTCTCCAGAAGAAAATACAGATATATTATGGGAAATACTGTGAAAATTTTCTTGCTCTGTTAAACATCATTTGGGAAATATTTAAAAAAGGAAAAAAATTCAAAGGGGGCTAAAAATTCTGACTTCAACTGTCAGTATGTATATATACATATAAATACATATATATATATATATATATATATATATATATATATATATATATATATATATATATATATATATATATATATATATATATATATATATATATGTATATATATATATATATATATATGTATGTATATATATATGTATATATATATATATGTATATATATATGTATATGTATATATATATATGTATATGTATATGTATATATATATGTATATATATATATATATGTATATATATATATGTATATATATATATATATGTATATATATGTGTATATATATATATATATATATATATATATATATATATATATATATATATATATATATGTATGTATATATATATATATATATATATATATATATATATATATATATATATATATATATATATATATATATATGTATGTATATATATATATATATATATATATATATATATATATATATATATATATATATATATATATATATATATATATATATATATATATATATATATGTATGTATATATATATATATATATATATATATATATATATATATATATATATATATATATATATATATATATATATATATATATATATATGATACAAATTATATATAAATTTAAATATCTACGTAAAAATTTTGTATAGTTATGTTTAAATGTATGCGTGTATCACATAATTCATTCATTCATTTTATTTTTGGCTTAGTCCCTTTATTAATCCGGGGTCACCACAGCGGAATGAACAGGCAACTTATCCAGCACATGTTTTACACAGCGGATGCCCTTCCAGCCGCAACCCATCTCTGGAAAACATCCATACACAGTCATTCACACTCATACACTAAGGACAATTTAGCCTATTCACCTGTACCGCATGTCTTTGGACTGTGGGGGAAACTGGAGCACCCGGAGGAAACCCACACGAACGCAGGGAGATGTATCACATAATAAATATATATAATACACAAAAATATATTATGTCAAAACAAACTTTTAGTTTGGATTAATTAAGATTCACTTTTTTTTCCCAGCACTAGTAAAAAGTTAATCAAATTAAATAAATCTGACAGAAATTATGTGCTTTTCAACACTCTATTTTTCAGAGAATCCTGTAAAAAGTATCCTAGTCCAGAGTTGCTGAATAATTCTGGATTTCTTGACTTTAAAATAAAATGGTCCACCGAAAAAGCACAATGGGACGATATTTAATTTAAACTTAAAATAAAAAATACTATTTTTTTAAATGCTCATTTAAATATAAATTTTTAATACTTATGAATCTTACTGAATTGCAATGCATAATAAAAACACATTTATTATTTTAATTATTATTATATATATATATATATATATATTTTTTTTCAAATCTACTGCATCTCCAGACTTTTACCACCCCCTATAGTTCAAATGAATCCATCCGAGCGTTTCTAACAGAAGGAAAACCCACATTTCATCCTTAATTCATCTTGCCACTCATCTGGATCGACTCCAACACTTAGATCAGTCAGACACGCGCCGTGCCAATAACCCACAACAAAGCCTTTAATATTGCAGCTCTGAGAACATGAATAAATCAAAGGGCTGCCATATACCGTACGCCACATGCATTAATGTTTATCTATGCGTTGTGCCAGCATGAGCGAGGGGGGAGTGGCACACCACGTGCTCGACCTCGGAGAGACCCACGCCATCAGACACTAATGGAAGGCGACAGACGGCCAAACAAACACTTGGGGAGCAGCTGTGGGTGACCTACATACTGGGGAGAAAACATGCAGATGGGCCGCGGGGCGCTTCCTTCACGCCGGACACACTACTGGAGCCAGAGATATGACCTGGGGCTTGTGGGCCTCTGATGGAAATGAAGCTGAAGACCCAGTTGCTCTTATGGCAACATGACAGCAGTGTTTGGTGAGTTACTTATGAGAAGTAATTAATTACTAGTAACTGCATCATTAAAATGACTTTCATTTAATTACTTGACTCAACACTGTTTAAAATCCATATAAATCTTAATGAAGAGACAATAGAAATTAAACTTTTAATTTTTAAATTCCAAAGTCAAAAATGGTCTTTTAGCTTCCTAAAAAATTATGCTGGTTTCAGACAATACACGGAATTAAGTATTTCAGAATCAGAATCAGAAAGAGCTTTATTGCCTGGTATGTTCACACATTCAAGGAATTTGTTTTCGTGACAGAGCTTCTACAGTGCAACAAAATTACAGAGACAGGACTTTAAAAAAAAAAAAAGATAATAAATATATTTTAAAAAGTAGTGAATGAAAGTATACAAATTGACAAGTGTATGTACAGCTATATTACTATATACAACATAATATGTGCAGCTGTTATGTGCAAATTGGCATGTAAAGTGTGTTGTTAAATAAGTGTATATGTGTATAAAAGTGTATAGCAAGGAGTGATGTTGGTTCCGCAATTATTATCATCAAGTGTTCATGAGATGGATTGCCTGAGGGAAGAAACTGTTTCTGTGTCGGGTCGACCAGAAGGTAAAAGTTTAAAGAGGCAGTGTGCTGGGTGTGAGGGGTCCAGAGTGATTTTGGCAGCCCTTCTGCTCGCTCTGGATAAGTACAGTTCTTGGAGAGTAGGGAGGGTTGTACCAATGATTCGCTCTGAACTAGCAGTCCGAACTATTCGACGTAGTCTTTGGAGGTCGGATTTGGTAGCTGAGCTAAACCAGACAGTTAATGATGTGCAGATGACTTATTCAATGATGGAGGTGTAGAACTGTTTCAGCAGCTCCTTTGGGAGGTTGAACTTCGTCAGCTGACGAAGAAAGTACAGCCTCTGTTGAGCTTTTTTGACAATGGAGTCAATGTGAGTGTCCCACTTCAGGTCCTGAGAGATGGTGGTGCCCAGGAACCTGAATGACTCCACTGCTGCCACAATGCTGTCCATGATGCTCAGTGGGGGGGAGCAGGAAGGTTTCTCCTGCAGTCCACCATCATCTCCACTGTTTTGAGCGTGTTGAGCTCCAGGTTGTTGTGACTGCACCAGACAGCCAACTCCTTAACCTCGTGTCTGTAAGCAGACTCGTCACCGTCCTGAATGAGGCCGATAAGTGTGGTGTCATCTGCAAATTTCAGGAGCTTGACAGAGGAGTCTTTAGAAGTGCAGTCATTCGTGTACAGGGAGAAGAGCAGTGGGGAGAGGACACACTCCAGGGGGCCCCAATGCTGATTGTGCGGGTACTGGATGAGAATTTTCCCACCTTCACCAGCTGCTGCCTATTTGTGTGAGTAAATTATATACTAAGTCAATTCAAATGCGTGAATGGTAGAAAAATATTGGCACGTGATGCAATTGACATAGAATTGTTTGCCACTAAAGCGCGGAATTCGTCTCAACTCTGACTACCGCGCAAGTTCAGATAAATCTCCAGCTATAATGACTATAATAACTAGAGCGAGTGACATAGTCTGTGTATCTAAAATTTATTTATATTTATATATTTGCTCCAAACAAAAGGTCTTTTGAGGTCTAACTTTAGTATGCTGTTAGCGTTTGTAATATTCAGTATGCTTACTCTCTAAAAAACATCTCATCTTTTCACAGGAAATCCACCCTTGTAAGTGCACTCTAGCATGCTTATTTATTCCAGAAAACAGTATAATGCTTTCAGCAGTTTGCAAGATCTTACAAAAATTCATGTTCACTTTAATTTGAGTATTTTCGTTTACCCCTTAATCCTGTACTTCTGTAACTATGGACAGTACACTGAAATGCTAACAGACTGTGCATTTAAAAAGCACTATATTATTTATTTTACTTTTATTTCTTTGTTTAAATAGCTTTTATGATCAATATTTTATTAATATTCAGGGTGTCACAGTGGTACAGTAGGCAGCACAATCGCCTCACAGCAAGACGGTTGCTGGTTCGAGCCTCGGCTGGGTCAGTTGGCATTTCTGTGTGGAGTTTGCATGTTCTCCGTGTGGGTTTCCTCCGGGTGCTCCGGTTTCCCCCACAAGTCCAAAGACATGCACTATAGGTGAAATGGGTAATCTAAATTGTCCATAGTGTATGTGTGTAAATGAGTGTGTATGGGTGTTTCCCAGTGATGGGTTGCAGTTGGAAGGGCATCCGCTGCGTAAAACATATGCTGGATAAATTGGCGGTTCAATCCACATTTAAGAAAATGAATGAATGATTTTATTAATATTCATATTTAGTATTATAATTATTATTATATTTCGGCTCATTTTAGTTTTCAGCAATAGTTAGGTTAGTTAGTTTATTATGCATTTTTTATGTCTTTTAAACTTTGTTTTTATTTCACTATTAGTTTTGGTAGTAACAGAACTTCATATTTTGGTTAATTATTTCTTTGAATTTTAATCTTTCATTAAATTTTAGTTTAAGCATTAGTAATTTAGTTGTTTGTGTATATATGCTATACTCAGCTTTTATTTATATACACTCACCGGCCACTTTAATAGGCACACTTTACTAGTACTGGGTTGGACCCCCTTTTGCCTTCAGAACTGTTTAATCCTTCGTGGCATAGATTCAACAAGGTACTGGACATATTCCTCAGAGATTTTGGTCCACATTGACATGATAGCATCACGCAGTTGCTGCAGATTTGCAGCTGCACATCCATGATGTGAATCTCCTGTTCCACCACATCCCAAAGGTGCTCTATTGGATTGAGCTCTGGTGACTGTGGAGGTCATTTGAGTACCGTGAACTCATTGACATGTTCAGGAAACCAGTCTGAGATGATTCACGCTTTATGACATGGCGCGTTATTCTGCTTGACGTAGCCATCAGAAGATGAGTACACTGTGGTCATAAAGGGATGGACATGGTCAGCAACAATACTCAGGGTGGCTGTGGTACTAATGGGCCCATAGTGTGCTAAGAAAACATGCCCCACACCATTACACCACCACCAGCAGCCTGAACCGTTGATACAAGGCAGGATGGATCCATGCTTTCATGTTGTTGATGCCAAACTCTGACCCTACCATCCGAATGTCGCAGCAGAAATCGAGACTCATCAGACCAGGCAAAGTTTTTCCAATTTTCTATTGCCCAGTTTTGGTGAGCCTGTGTGAATTGTAGCCTCAGTTTCCTGTTCTTAGCTGGCAGGAGTGGCACCTGGTGTGGTCTTCTTCTGCTGTAGCCCATCCGCCTCAAGGTTAGACGTGTTGTGCATTCAGAGATGCTCTTCTGCATACCTTTCTATCAGCTTTAACCAGTCTGGCCATGCTCCTCTGACCTCTAGCATCAACAAGGCATTTGCACCCACAGAACTGCCGCTCACTGGATATTTTCTCTTTGTTGGACCATTCTCTGGAATAATCCCAGTAGATCAGTAGTTTCTGAAATACACAGACCAGCACGTCTGGCACCAACAACCATGCCACGTTCAAAGTCACTTAAATCACCGTTCTTCCCCATTCTGATGCTCGGTTTGAACTGCAGCAGATCGTCTTGACCATGTCTACATGGCTAAATGCATTGAGTTACTGCCATGTGATTGGCCGATTATAAATTTGCATCAACAAGCAGTTGGACAGGTGTACCTAATAAAGTGGCCGGTGAGTGTATATACATTATATTTTATAGCAAAGGCAGCATTGTATCATCTGATATTCATATTTTATTTCAGTTTCATTTCAATTAACATTCTTTTTAACAATAATCACACTACTCAAATCACCTTTCAAATGGTTCATCTTTTCAAATTCATCTTTTCGAGGGCGCAAATGACCCTGATCTGACTTGCACACAATTGGACGAGAATCAATGAATCTATTTTTGTCAAGCCAATAAATCACTCTCAAGTCAGTTGAAACCTAATTATTTTTTATCTCGCTAGTTAGGTGATTATTCTAATTATTATGTCAGTAAAATATGCATGAGCGTGCCTCTGAGCATGAGATATTAGCTGAAGCTGCTAAATGATTAACTGAGGCTTAATTGTTCATTGCGGATGCGTGCAAAAACACATTCTCAAGTCTTGAACAGCGAACCAGACTTAGCATGCGAGATCCAGTGGAGCAGTCAATTTTTCAACAAAATGCACCCTTGTCAACCCAAGTCATGTGTCAATGGATTGGACTCATTACTATGCATGGAATGAAAGTGCCATTTACACAAAGCCACCTTCAAATGCAACACTTCAGCAAACAGTTTTGTTTGCGTTGTGAGCTAAAGCTGCTTTGTCATCTTTATCAGCCTCGTCCTTTCAAGAAAAGTCTCGCTTTCTAACAATTCACCTTTCTTTCCACAAATAACTTCACTCTAAAAAACGAAAATAAAAGCAGCACCAAAAGTGGTTCTTTGGTCAATTTAAACCCCATCTATACGGCAGCAGATTTAGGTCAATCTACAAAAGTTGAATGTACTTTTGGCCTTTCATCCACACAACAGCAGCTTTTATAGGTGCCCTGAAATTAACACTTTGGATAATGCGATACAGGGTGGAAAAATCTCACAACGCCATGTAATCAGGCAAAATAAAAGTTTGGAAAATAATGATGTCACAGTCCCATGTGACAAAAAAAAGGAAGAACGCTACACAACAATTATTAGCAACGATACTGGCATATTACATTGCGTAGGTTTGATTGTGTATATTTTAAACTTACCTGCAAAACAGTTTATTAGCACGATTATAAAAAGAAGGACTTGCTCACTGCATATTTTTTCTTTGTTTGTTTACTGTGTTTGTGCCATACATAGTACACCGTTTTAACTCCGTTTTACTATTTTATGGACCCAGACATTTCTTGAATCTATACGTGTATGGGCACGAAACTATTAGAATCCATAAAAAGAAAAAAACACAAACATTGCTGTCTGGACGTAGCCGTAAGTGCTATTATAGCACCTATAAAGTAGCTGTTAAGCCCAACAATTGCTCTTCAGCAGTTCTTTGGAGCGGTTAAGGTGCTATAAAAAGTACCTTTAAACATATAGTTGCTATTTAGCAAGTGGTTTCCCTATTATTAGACAAAAAAACTGCATTAATATCACACAGAACCGTTACCTAGCTGGGGACTATTTTCAGGTGCTTTATAATATCATTGCGCCTGCTACAGCCTTTTCAGACCAGCGCAACCCTAATTTTGCACCACGTTGTTTAAATAGCAAATCTATTTGCTCCATTTGTGGACTCATGGGTGTGCTTGTCTATAAGGGCGTTGAACCGGGCCGAAGCACGCTTGTTCCCCCCTCCCGTCTCCCTCAGCGAAGATTAATAAATCCATATGTCCATAACAGTCCCTTAAAAGTCCCTCTCGTCTTCAGTTTCGGGCTCAGGCGGGCTTTGCACTCATACTACTAGCCCAAGTGAACCGCGCTCTGGCACACCTCTTCCAACCGGGCCAGGGTTGGCCAACTGAACCGCGCCTGAGCCCGATTCAGAGCACTCACACTTCTCAAATGATCCAGGAAACGGACCTGGGCACGGTTCAGATAGCATAGTGTCAGTTTGGCCTAAAAGTGTGTTAAGGTGCATTGTTGGCGCGTTGCTATTTTGAGGAACTGAAATAGACCACGCCATTGACCAACTAAAAGCTGGTCTAAAGTCCAGCGCAGAGCGTGTTAGTTATGCGCCTCTGCAGGTCTTTAGGACTAAAATGTTATAAAAATTATTATTTCCTACACAGATATAAAAAACAGGATGTAACTCGGTTTTTTGACCACACTTCCTTATTATCGTTCATTTATTCATTTGCTGGAAATTAGAACTGAATTTAGAAATACTTTTGAAACAAATCTTTTGCACTTAACAACCAAAACAAATATGTAGGCCAATGGATCGCTTCCATGGAGTGCGAACAACACAGTTTCCTTACTCCACGAAAGTAAAGGAGTAAAGTAAAAAGTAAAGTAAAGAGGCCGAATGGTGGAGGGTCATTCTTTATCCTCGTGCTGCAGATGGTCTGTTTAACTGTTTTCTCACTAGTGAAGTGGCCGAGAAATAATGTTATGAAGTCTTACCTCCCTGACTCTTTATCCCTCCTTTCTGCTTCACAGCCATGCTTAGTCAAAGTAACATCATCATCATATTACAAAAACTTCAGTTTTGTCGACTTGCAAAACTTGCTGCGTGCCGACACCTCTGCAAAAAGGACTGTTTACTCCGGTTTCACAACACATGAGCGGCGCGTATTTTATCGCCGTGCGTGTAAACAATCGGGATTCACACAGGAGCGCATGTGAATGGCACACAGGAATGGTTTTCTGCGTGCATTCATCAGTTTACTTTCACTAGCGTTGTTTCTGTTGCACACAGAGAATAACAAACTTGCGCGTGCAAAAGATGCCAAATGTGAATGGCTCCTAACGTCTTTATTCTGGGATTACCACTCTAAATTAATACACTTGCATAAAATAAATCGTATCTCAAAGCTTTTACAAGGGCACTTTTTTGCACCATCTCCCAGTGCCGCCCGCAAAGATGCCGCCCTGGGCAATCGCCCATATTGCCCATGCCTAAATCCACCACTGAGACCATGTGCCAGGACACAAACTGTATTTTTCCATCTTTAAAATAGCAAAAGTGGATTCGGACATGCCCTTAAAGCTTTTGCGCCATATGCTTTAGACTTTGTGCATAGATCATTAAAATAGAGCCCTTAATCCCTGGTGATGACATATATGGTCATACCACCTAGCACTAGGCTATGTACAACTTCAACAATGTTGAAAAATTCAGCAAACATTTTGTTTGTCTTGAGAGTTAAAGCTGATGTCATCCTAATAAGCCTCATATATTCAAGAACAGTCTTCACTTTCTGTAATTCACTCTTTCTTTCCACAAATACCTCATTGTGTCCTGCCACAATGATGGACGGTATACAAGCACAAGAGTGACAACTGTTCTGAATAATTGATTATCTGAAATTTACTCCACGCAGTTTAGTGCGCATTGCCTTCTGTTGTGTTTAATGGAACTCTTGGCGAAACTACTTCTAATAGGCTTGATAAATGTGTGAGCGCATACACAGGAAAAATTGAAGCTCTTTTTTCTTCTCTGCAAGCGTGTGCGCACACACTCCCTCGCTTCCTGTCAAAATAACAGAACGGTGGGTGTTCTTTTGTGGTCTTTACAGATAAATACCACCGGCTGCTTTCCTGTCATCAGAATGAAAGGAATAACTTCAGACGGCTAACGTGTCCCGTTGGGTTTGCACGCGAAAAAACCTGCACATCACATCCTCTCACGCTCACGTTTAAATGATTAGCAAAGGAAAAAATTAAGCCTGAATGTTCTAAATCAGTGTGCTGTTCGTTTTTCTTTTTTTTTTTTTTGGAATACAAAAGGATAAGCTATTAAAATGTGTGCGTAACAGTTCACAGAGAAGAGGTCAATAGGAACCATAAAAAGCAGAGCATACAACTGTGTGCAATATTTAGATTACATTTAGATTACAGCTAGAATGCCACTATAATTCAAGTTATGAAATCAAAAAATATATAGAAAATTCTGGGTTTCCAAATGAAATTGCTCTATGTGAAGATTGGATAAAAATGTTGAGTAAAATTATAATTATTTTGAAAGGGACTGAGATATATATATATATCCACAGTGGGGGAAATAAGTATTCAACACGTCATAATTTTTCTCAGAAAACATATTTCTAAAGTTGCTATTGACTTGAAATTTTCACCATATGTTCATAACAACCAAAGAAATACATATATGAAAAGAAAACAAATCTAATTAGTTTGGAAATTACAGTTGCAATCAGAAATATTCAACCCTCTGAATAATTAGCCACCCTGTTTATTTTTTCCCCAATATCTGTTTAACGGAGAAAAGATTTTTTTCAACACATTTTTTAACATAATAGTTTTAATAACCCATTTCTAATAACTGATTTATTTTATCTTTGCCATGATGACAGTAAATAATATTTAACTAGATATTTTTCAAGACACTTCTATACAGCTTAAAGTGACATTTATAAAGTTTAACTAGGTTAATTAGGCAGGTTAGGGTAATTAGACAAGTTATTGTATAACGATAGTTTGTTCTGTAGACTATTGAAAAAAATAGCTTAAAGGGGCTAATAATTTTGACCTTAAATTAAAAAAAAAAATAAAATTAAAAACTGCTTTTATTCTAGCTGAAATAAAGCAAATAAGACTTTCTCCAGAAAAAAATATTATCCGACATACTGTGAAAAATGTCCTTGCTCTGTTAAACATCATTTGGGAAATATTTAAAAAACACAAAAAAAATTAAAGGGGGTTGAATAATTCTGATTGTAACTGTAAGTTATGTGTCGTAAAACGAAGCTGGGAAAACGTATTGAACGCATGAAGAAAGGAAGGTTTAGAAAGGCAGGGAAAGCCCAGACAGCATCTGAAATCTCTCAGTAGTTATTCAGCAATCCTCTGCCCTTCGTCATTGTAAATTAATATTATCTGCTTCAGTCCAACAACATTACCAGTATGATAAAGATGAAACCAGGGTGAACATTTCAGCAAGACAATGATCCAAAACACAGCCAAGGAAACTCTCAAATACTTTCAGAGAAAGAAAATCAAGCTGTAGAATGGCCCAGCCAATCAGTTGAATCCAATAAGGAATACATAATAAAGATCAGTTTGGTTAGACTAAACCCACAGAATCAATATTTGTATCAAACATTTGTTGAAGTCTGTGAAAAACTCACACCTGAGCAATGCATGTGATATTAGTAATGGGCGATATAAACGATATGCGATATAAACGATACAAAATTGGCCTACGATAGAGATTTTAATTCTATTGCACTATCGCGATAATGCATGTTTGATGACGCAATCTACCCGCGAAATTAAGACCAAAGCCGGCCGCGTATCCAATCTAGACTTTACCCCATTCGGTGCCATGCATTGCTTAGCAACGTATACAAAACAATGTAAAGACCGCTTGACGTGAAAGTAAATAAAAAAGCCGCCTAATTAATGTGCATATCGCATTTCCGGCCGGCCGCCTATCCAATCTAGACTTTACCAACCGGACATGTCCGAGATTCTGCTTTTGCTTTCGATATTAATTGTATTCATTTTTGCATTACTTTATACGCAAACTTTGGCTGGTGCATCTCAATCTCTTAGCAGCAGCAACACTGCAGCAGACAAAGAGAGAGGGAGAGGGAGAGAGAGAAAGAAGATTTGATCTGTCAGTGGTGCTCACTGAAAAGAAACAAACTTTTTTTTTTTTAAATTTGTTTGTTAAATAAGAATAAGAAATCAATAAGAAATTATTCTGTTGCTGAAGGTCATTAAAGTTATATAGAAAAATGGTGTTACTTTGGGGCAGAAGGAAAGAATGAAGGAATTTTCTTTATTTAAAATAGCCATGCCTAATACTGGAAGTATAGCCCTAATTCACAGTGTCCGTTCCTTTATTAATTGACACCAGTTTTAATTTCATTAGGAGATCAAAATTTTTAAAAACCAAATGCTTTAACTTAGGCTGCAGGTTTGAAATTAGTTTTTATTTAAAGTATCTGCAATACACAATTTTATTTGACTAATTAAAACTGGAAGTATTTTCAGTACAGTGTAAGTTCCTTAACTAAAAAGACACCAGTTTATTTTGTTCTCTGCAACTTGGCATTTAGGAACCAAGGACTTAAAAGAAAAGTCTTTCTTTCTGAAAGGCACTACATTTAGTTTATTTATCTGCAACATTGTGTTGTTTAATTACAGTTTTGCTTTTGCACAATAAATGTTCTCAAAACGACATGCAAAGTTTCTTTATTTCTTAAAAAAAATAGCAGTTTGGCTTTCCTAAGGGTCTCTGTAACCTGTTCTGAAATGGTTCTATTATAATTTATATATCGCAATATATATCGTTATCGCAAGAGGCTGCAATGTATATCGCAATATGGATTTTTGGCCATATCGCCCATCCCTAATATGAGAGACGTCTTTAAACTGCAATATATATCGTTTCTACAGTCTACATTTACTAATTTAGATCAGAAAAAAAATGTAATTAAGTAAATTTTCTAAGTACATAATTTAAATTTGAACCAGTGAGTATATATCACTGAGAATTTTTAATGTTCAATAAATTATTAAAATTAAGTAAATAATCTTTACATCATTTTAAGTTATCTCTTTGATACTGCTGTTCCCATCATGCACCAGGGCATTACACATTTTCAGTTATACAGTTGCAATCAGAATCATTCAACCCCCTTTGAATTTTTTTTTCTTTTTTAAATATTTCCCAAATGATGTTTAACAGAGCAAGGAAATTTTCACAGTATGTCTGATAATATTTTTTCTTCTAGAGAAAGTCTTATTTGTTTTATTTCGGCTAGAATAAAAGCAGTTTTTAATTTTTTTAAACCAATTTTAAGGTCAAAATTATTAGCCCCTTTAAGCTATATATTTTTTCAACAGTCTACAGAACAAACCATCATTATACAATAACTTGCCTAATTACCCTAACCTGCCTAGTTAACCTAATAAACGTAGTTAAACCTTTAAATGTCACTTTAAGCTGTATAGAAGTGTCTTGAAAAATATCTAGTCAAATATTATTTACTGTCATCATGGCAAAGATAAAATAAATCAGTTATTAGAGATGAGTTATTAAAACTATTATGTTTAGAAATGTGTTAAAAAAATTTTCTCTTCGTTAAACAGAAATTGGGGAAAAAAATAAACAGGGGGGCTAATAAATCAGGGGGTTGAATAATTCTGATTGCAACTGTATTTACACTGTTTTATCATTGCTTTTGTTGTTAACTGAAGGAACTTGCTGTTTTATTTCTGGGGTTGATTTTCTACTCACAATGTACATTCATACTCGAACACCACTTTTACAATCATTGTGTATTGGGTACCAAGTATTAAGGTCTCAGTTTTCATTTGGAGGATAAGAGAGCTCTCAGATTTCAATTGAAGTATCTTAATTTGTGAGTAGTTAAAATGTTCATTTTTGGATGACCTTTCCCTTTAAACACACAGACATAAACACACAAAGTCCACCTACAAACCTAAACAAAATGCTTCACAAATGTGATCCTATTTAGAATTTGAACTACTGTTTCTGAACATACTGTAGCTTATTTAAAATATTTATAGACCCCAAACAAGGGCTCATTCACTGATGACTTATCCACCACAAAAGTCATATAGATATGAAACAACACAAGGTGCAAATGATGTGCATTTTCACACTTCTCTCCGTTCAAACCACAGAACTGACATGTGCTGTATGCCTCTGCACAGCAAAGATACAATAATAAAGTGTCACTTTTGATGTAAAGTTAGAGGGAAAAGCACACCAGCGCCCTTCTCAAGAATGCACTGGCGGAGCGCTTTTGTTCATGTTTTCCTCAGGTCACGACAGACAATGCGAGGACGTAACACAAGCCCAAACACAGGGACGCAGGTGCCTGAGGAGAACTTTCAGTATAATTAAAAGGCCTGACATTTAGGTCAACACGTGTGTTCTTTTAATAAATGGCAAGATGTTTAATCTAACTTTCACACCTCTTTTAAAATTAAATTAGACACTCATGAAAAAAAAAAAATTATAGTTAAAAAAAGATGTATCAAAGTATGAGAAAAGTTCGAAACAACAAAAAGTATTAATAGCAGTTATGGCATCTGATATGTTTGCACAAGCGGTGCAATTTGGAACTGGAGGTCACATCAAGCTTACTTTTTAATAGCACTTTAGCACAACACAGAAGATTGCTGTAAAACCATAGACTGTAAAAAACATGGACGTAGTATCTGTGATGTTACCCATAGGTTTCTGAAGAACTTAAATGAAGCTACAAATGGGCGTGGCCAACAGTCAGCATTTTGTCCGCGCGTCATAGAACCAACCATGGATAACCAAAAAATGGGCAAAGAGGCGGGGAGTGAGCGGAGCTACAAATGCCTGCTAGCAGTTTGCTTCGATGAGTTTTTCTTTTGGAGAAATGCTTAATACTTTCTTACCTGTCATTCGCTTGTGTTCTGACCACATGTGCTTGGTTGTATAGCATGCCATATTATCTGCTAATTGTAAGAAATAATCCCAAAAGGCAATTGATTGTGTAAAGCCACATAAAATAAAACAAAAATATTCTATATATGCCGAGTTCAGCGGCTAATCAGCCGGAATCACCTGAGGTAACATGACAGAGACCAGCGAGACCTAGCTGTCACTTAAGTGGCCACACCCTTAATTATGCAGACTTAATATAACTTAAAGGAAGGGGTATAAAAAAGTACCCCCCTCACAGTTGTCATGAAGGGTAATAACAACTATATGCACCAAAACCATCTTTTGTACCAGGCTGTAAAATTGGCAAATTTAGCCTGGCAGTCAGTGGACATCTGGAGTTTCTGGAGCCAGCCCCCAAAGGCCAGTCAATGAATTGCAATTTCAGTTACTTCCATATTAGCTTCACGAGGGAGAGCGGGATGTTGCCGCTTGTATAAAACAAACAGCTTTACAAAATTAAACATGAGAAACAGTGTGAACTGAAAACTGAACAGAGAAATTTAAGCAGAGATGATTTAAAATTAAAGAAAACTTTTCTAGAAAGTTCTTTTAAACACCAAACAAACTTGGTCTGATGTTTTTACATCGGTTTGTACTTCAGTTCAATATTGGCACCTCAAAACCTTTATTCAACAATGATGCATTAAATTGCAGAAATCTGCATTGTATTTGCAGTGTTTTTTTGTTATATTTATATTCTAGATGAACGTTGTTCTTTTGTACTTGCTATGAATCCTTGTTTGTATCAAAACAGAAACAGGGTTAGTAAATTTCTTTTTTTCTGACATTTCTATATTAGAGTTAGGGCTGGACGATATGGCAAAAATTTATATCACGATATATTTCTTTTTTTCTGACATTTCTATATTAGAGTTAGGGCTGGACGATATGGCAAAAATTTATATCACGATATATTTTTTTATTTCGGTCGATACGATATAATTCCGATATCGATATGGACAATATTAAAAAGAAAGGAAAAACTCCCAAGAACGCACACAATGGATGTCTGTACCTACAAATGTCTGCAAAGTGAATTTGCAAAGTCGATAATACCTCCAGACTCTTCTAACTTTTTTTAAAATAAAAACAGTACAAAAAAATTAGTTCACTTTTTATTTGTATTTAGCCTTTACAAACAAGAAATGTGAAATAAACTATCAAATAAATAAAGCTCAAAAATTCATAAAAAATATGCAAAATAGTTTTTTTTAGAAAAATAAGTTTTGTAGTATAACCAGCAGGACAGCAGTGATGTGTGAACTGAATTTGGTGAGAGTACAGTAATTTACAGTACAGTTATTGAATATTTTTCATAATAAAAATTCATAAAAAATATGCAAAATAGTTTTTTAGAAAAATAAGTTTTGTAGTATAACCAGCAGGACAACAGTGATGTGTGAACTGAATTTGGTGAGAGTACAGTAATTTACAGTACAGTTAGTGAATATGTTTGATAATAAAAATTCATAAAAAATATGCAAAATAGTTTTTTAGAAAAATAAGTGTTGTAGTCTAACCAGCAGGACAGCAGTGACATGTGATCTGAGTTTGATGGCAGTATAATGAGTTAGAGGGAAGTTATTGACAGCTTTTGTAGTATTGTTTTTTGCGTTTTGCTCTTTGTAGACGGTCCCTAAGCATCGGTCTCTTTGCCGCCTGCGCATAGAGATCAATATAATGCGTCCAGCGCGTAGAAAGCTCATTTTTAGGAAAATAAGATTGTAGGTGGTTGTATGCATTGCGACAGTTGAGAAAATGTGCTATTTGTGTAGGAACAATGTTTCGGTCATGAGTTATTGATCCGGAAAAGACGAATCTGCGAATCTGTTGCTAACTTTACTGAACTGGACCACTTCTACACCACTGCATTAGTCTTTCCTTTCTTATCAACTATTTCGTCTGCATTCTTACTTGTGGAAGCTTGTTCATTCGCATATGTATTCAGAGCACTCATTTTGTAGCTAAAACTTTTTACGGCGCAGCTTAACCACCTGCTGTGCTGAGCGCTGGCTGCAGCGTGTCTGTGTTGTTCGTCATCACGTAAGTGACATCAGATCACGCTCTTTCTGACGGCTGAGCACTGAACGTCATTCAGTGACAAGTGATACATGTATAAGATCTTATATAAATAATAATATATCTATTTATATATATGCAAATTTATATCGAAATATCGGAAATGGGTTTAAAAATCATATCATCGTTATTGAAAAAAATTCTATCGCGATATATATTGATATCGAATTATTGTCCAGCCCTAATTAGAGTATTCATTCATTCGTTAATTTTCCTTCAGCTTAGTCTCTATTTTCAGAGGTCGCCACAGCGGAATGAACCGCCAACTACTCCAGCATATGTTTTACACACAATCATACACTACGGTCGATTTAGTTTATTCAATTCACCTATAGTGCATGTCTTTGGACTGTGGGGGAAACCGGAGCACCCGGAGGAAACTCACGTAAACACGGGGAGAACATGCAAACTCCACACAGAAATGCCAACCGGTCCAGCCGGGACTTGAACCAGCGACCTTCTTGCTGTGAGGCGACAGGGCTAACCACTGAGCCACCGTGTCGCCTTAAATTAAAGTATGCATTTTAATTTTACCTTTTTAATTCTACATTATATTTCCAACATAGAAGCTTGGCTCACCAACCAAAAACTGCTGAATATGTCACATGATGTGTAGATTATAATACATTTGTTTATTAAACAAGACTGTTAAATGCTATTCTTGTGCTATACATCACAGAGTTGCAAATTGGGTAAAAAATTGGTAAACAGCTGATTGTAAACAGGTTGTAAACACAAATATGGTAAACAGCTGGTTCACATCATAACCTTTACTACATCAATATCAATATGTCCAAACTGAGTTTACATATAGCATGAAAGAAATACTTCACCTCAAAATGACAATTCTGTCATTGTTCGCTTAGCCTTTACTGGTTTCAAACCTTAACAAGCTTCTTACTTCTGATAAACACAAAAGAAGCTATTTTTAAGAGAGCTAGCTCCCTGTAACCTTTGACTTCCATAGTGTTTCTTTTTCCTGCACTGAAAAAAAGATAAATTGGATTTACAAATGTTTTTAAGGTAAGTGGTTGTAAACAATTTATATGGGTGGATTTAAACAAATTAAATTTAGTAATGTTTAACTTAATTTGTTTGTTTAATTTCAGCTTATTTAAATTATTTGCAACAGTTTGCAATAAACCATTTTATTCAGTGTACTATGGAAGTCAATGGTTACATGTTTTCAGCTTTTTTCCAAATATTATTTCAAAAATAACTTAATTTTTTGTGTGTGAATTCAGAAGAAAAACGTCCAGCAACTCAAGGGTAAGTAAATAGTGAGTAAATAGTCATTTTGAGTGAACTATTCTTTTAACACTATCCGAAACCGCCTACTACTCAGTAGGTACTGCATTTGAATTTAAACGTACTACTCGACCGTTAGAAAAGTACGTTCTATACAGTATGAATGTAAGAAGTATGAATGGAATTCGGACGTACTAGATCCACCATTTTGTCATGGTCACGTGACCTACCTGCGTCAGTTGCGTCGCTTCACTTCAATTCATGAATTCTCTCGCGGGGCATCATGGGATAGCGCAGCGTGCATGGGATGCGCACTTCAGAATCTCGCCGGAAGTAGTAAGTCATCCGGGTACTTCTCGCATAATGATTTTCGAATTCTATGAATTCGGACATACTACTCGGCTCGCATACTGATTTTAGAGTACTGTATAGTATGGAAGTATGCGGTTTCAGACGCAGCCTAGGGCATGATCTCGATTCGACCAAACACAACATCTTAATTCAGCTTTTCTATGATCCAACCAATTACGGTCAGGAGAGAAGTACAAAGGCGGACACACAAGTCTTCACATGGAAAACTTCGCAACATGGACACCTCCTAATGGCGTTAAAAGTGTCATACTGTATTTATAAGGTATGATTCACCCAAAACTGTCATTTCTGCCTTGATGTAATGACATATTCGCGGTCGCGATGTCACACATGAGCTGACGCACGGTTCGTTTACTACCGAGAGGACACGCGCATGCCCGCCAATGAAGTCTACTTTAGTGAACAGAACCTGCATAGGCTGTGAATAACAGGTAATAAAGTTGTAAATAACGTTCAGATTGTAGCACAGAACGATTGTTTGGGAGCCGTGCAGGAAGTATGATTTGCATGTATGTTTTTATTTCTCAACGTGACTGCAGCCATGACATGAGTCGCACTCGGCAGTCAAAGTGAAACTGAACACGCACACATAATTTAAATGATCATATCATATTTTAGAGTTATGATTACGACAAGAATTTGATATGTTTTTTCTTTCATAGCGAATACACAGTGTTATGTATAAAAATAAATGTTTACTGGGTGAGTATAACTACTCTAGCCTTTGTAATGTTGAATATAATGCAAGAGGCAAGACCAAAAAAATGGTCTAACAACATTGCCAATGACAAGCATATGTCTCAAACATGATAATTCAACTTCAGAATTATGAATAGTTGTATTCTGATGTCATCACTTTACTGTGAATTAACAACCAGGACATATTTAAAGTCTGTTCAAGTCCACCATTACAAGTCTATACAAAATGTAGCATTATTATTGTTGTTTTACTATATGCTTGACAATAATAATAATAATAGCCTACTCATATTAACCTTTATTTTACATCTACAGAATTGTGAGAAAATCTTGATTTTAAGCAAAAAAAAATTGTGATTCTCATTTTAGCCAGAATCGTGCAGCTCTATGTAACACCAGATATGTTATGAAAATATTTGAGCCATTTTCCTAATATTTAGAAACACAATTAGTTTTCGTCCTATTCAACTGCAACCTCTCTTCAGCCAACGTGAAATAGTCAAAGACAGTAATGTCAACATAATGTATCAAGTGTGTTTTTTTCTAAGGGCTTTTGGCGTGGACTTCCCGGTTTGTGTTGGATTCTCAGGGGATTGATTTCAAAAGCTCCTTTCTCCCACTGAGTGATTAAGGCCTCATGAGTGTGCTAGCTCAATGGCCCTAATCCAGCTTTGATAGCTGCCCCCTGCATTCAGACACTGAGAGAGGGCCACAGCGACTTCACATCCTGTTAATTACCGACTCCTCCATCAGTACGAACTATAGGCTCTCACAAAGTTCCCTGGCCTCTTCGGCTTCCCCCAGCACGCCATGTGATTTACAGGCACTTTGAGACAAAGATGCCCTTTTCATGCTTGCAGTGACAGCTGACCCCCTCTGGAGGGGTTTATTTTGTAAAGGGCGGAGCGTTTGACAACCAGTTTGGTGAGAGTTCTGCGGGGTAACATGTTGAGAGGTTAGTGATGGGTTGTTGTGTGTGTGAAAGGTCAGCAGGTCGGGCCTTGGGTAAACGGTGTTGTTATGCCAAGTTAACAATAAAAGGGCACTTGTGGTGCTTTCGCTTTTGAAGCAGGATGTGTAGTCTACCGCATACCAGCACCGTGTCACCCTCCAGGTCAAGAATGTGCCATCGGACACTTGTAAAATGGGAGATCAGTTAATCCTGTACACATTTGGCCAAGGCATTAGAAGGAAATGGGAAATCTTGTTGGAAGCATGGTTGGGACCTTTTTTGTAAACTATACCTTTAAAGACAGGAATGAAATTTTACTCACTATTTACTCACCCTCAAGTGGTTCCAAACCTTTATAAGGTTCTTTATATTGTTAAACACAATAGAATATATTTTGAAGAAAGCTGAACACTTATAAGCATTAACTTCCATAGTAGGAGCAAAAATACTATGGAAGTCATTGGTTGTTTTTGCCAACATTCTTCAGTATAACTTACTTTGTGTTCAACAGTAGAAATTAGGCCAAACAGGTTTGGAACAGGTTACGGATGAGTAAATGATGACAGAATTTTCAGCTTTGGGTGAATTATCCCTTTAAATGTTTTTAAGCATACATTTTAAGCTTAATTCAGTGCTACATTATTTGTGTAAGAACTTGACTTAAAGTAAAAGTTCAAGGAAATTACAAAATGTAAAATACCAAAAATGGCGACGCGGTGGCGCAGTAGGTAGTGCTGTCGCCTCACAGCAAGAAAGTCGCTGGTTCGAGCCTCGGCTGGGTCAGTTGGCGTTTCTGTGTGGAGTTTGCATGTTCTCCCGGCGTTCGCGTGGGTTTCCTCCGGGTGCTCCAGTTTCCCCACAGTCCAAAGACATGCGGTACAGGTGAATTGAGTTGGCTAAACTGTCCGTAGTGTATGTGTGTGAATAAGTGTGTATGGATGTTTTCCAGGGATGGGTTGCAGCTGAAAGGGCATCTCATGCTTAAGACCAAGCGGCAACCTCCCGCCAATACGGAAGTAACTGAAACTGCAATTCATAGAAAGTTCTGGCTCCATAATAGAGCAAATTTCTATTGAGCCCACTGTTAGAATGGCCAACTTTACAGCATAAAAAAAGGTGTTTACAGCCTGGTACAAAGAACGATTTTGGTTCATATAGCTACTATTACCCTTCGTGACAACTGTGAGGGGGGTGAATTTTTTTATAACTCATCTGTTTCCTTTATATTAGGTTATATTAAGTTTGCATAATTAAGGGCGTGGCCACTTGAGTGACAGCTAGGTCTCGCTGGTCGCCGTCACTTAACCTCAGCTGATTAGCCGCTGATCTCGGCATATTCATCGTATTTTTGTGTTGTTTTATGTGACTTTACACAGTCAGCTGCCTTTTGGAATTATTTCCTACAATTATCAGATGATATAGCATGCTGTGTGCACTTAATTGTGCTCACAAGCCATTCACGTGTTCTCCATTTCCCAGGTTAGTGAAATATATAATTATATACCATCTCTATGAATGTATTTGTTTTATTTAAGATCATTTATCATTTATTATGTTCTTTAGAGCTGTAATGCACTCCAGAATCTGACAGATTATTAGCTGTAGGCTCTAGAACAGTCATCTGAAGTGTGTCATACAGTGTTCTGCCTGGACTTCATAATTAGCCTTGCATTTACTAACACAGACTATATCTAAAGTTTTTGGAAGTAATTCGCACTTTCCTCTTGTTGAAAAACGTCATAAGCCCAATGTATAGTGGCTCAATGTGTAATGCAGGGGTGCTCAACCCTATTCCTGGCGATCGACCTTCCTGCAGTTTTCAGTAGCAGCCCTTATCAAACACACCTGCCTGAAATTATCAAGTGCTCCTCACGTTCTTAATAATTGGTTCAGGTGTGTTTGATCAGGGTTGGAGCTGAAATCAGCTGGAAGGTCGATCGCCAGGAACAGGGTTGAGCACCCCTGGTGTAATGCATTGAGCCACTAAGCATTGCGCTTATGACGTTGCTTATGAAACAGTGTTTTTAAAAGTCTAAACACCTTATTGATAAAGTGTACAACCAAGCACATGTGGTCAGAACACAAAGGAGTCGCAGGTGATGAAGTATTAAGCGTTTCTCCCTTAGGAAAGCCCATCTAAGCAGGGCGTCTGTAGATCCGCTCACGCTCCGCCTCTTTGCCCTTGTATGGTATGCCCAGGGTTGGTGCGATGACGCGCGAACAAAATGGCGACGGTCGGCCACGCCTTCTAGTAGCTTCTTTTGGGTTCTTCATAAACCTATGGGTGACGTCACGGATACTAAGTCCATATCTTTTACAGTCTATGCTTAAGACATATTCTGGATAAATTGGCGGTTCATTCCGCTGTGGCGACCCCAGATTAATAAAGGGACAAAGCCGAAAAGAAAATGAATGAATGAATGAAAACACACACACACACACACACACACACACACACACACACACACACACACACACACACACACACACACACACACACACACACACACACACACACACACACACACACACACACAACACACACTCACAGGTTTTGGTGATTTATGAGCATTCTCCATTGGCATAATGTATTCAATACTGCAAAAACCACATATTAAACGGCCTTACTCTAGTGAAAAATCACTAAATGAAATAAGTTAGTTCAACTCATAATTTTTAAAAGGTTACTTTGACTTAATGAAAAAAAATATGGTAACTCATTAACTGATTATATTAAGCAGATTAATGAATAATTTTTTGTGTTAACTGTAATGCTTTAAACTAATTTAATTTAATCTTTGACTACAGCAGACAACAAATTAAGATTTAAAAAATATTACAAACCATTACACTTGAAAATAAATTCTCTTTATTGATAGTGGTTAAAAACTATTAACTCCATTAAAAAGTTCATATCTGTATCTGTAAGACCCCTAAACCAAACTCTCATAGAGAACATGTGGGAAATTTTGAACGTGTAAAGACCCTATTAGGTATGATTTTTTAAAAACAGTTTTGAATTATGAGGACAGAAGGCATGTCCTTATACGCCACGTCAACATTGTAATATCTAGGTCATACCCATGTCATTTTACAAATTTGTGCCCTTGTTAACCACCAAAACCAGCACACACACACACACACACACACACACACACACACACACACACACACACACACACACACACACACACACACACACACACACACACACACACACACACACACACACACACAAACACAAAGCCAACCTAGAAAAAAAGTTTTCAAATGTATTTTAAATGTGTTGGTTCCACAACTTTTGAATTTGACTTTGGTGATTTTTGAGCATTCTTCAAAAGGCATGATTCACATGCTGTAAAAACCATGTATTATATAGCCTTACCCTACACTGTAAAACCTAACAGTGAAAAATCACTAAATGAAACAAGTTAGTTTAACTTAACTCAGAATTAAAAAAAAAAGTTACTTTGACTTAATGAAAAAGAGTAATGGAAACTCTCAAACTGATTATATCAAGCAGAACTCAAACCAAATGAGTTATAAATGAATGGATTATTTTGTTTTGTGTTAACTGTAATGTTTTAAGTTAATTTAATTTATTTAATCTAGTCTTTAGCTGCGTCTGAAATCGCATACTTCCATACTATATAGTACGCTAAAAACAGTTTGTGAGCCGAGTAGTATGTCCGAATTCATAGAATTCAAAAAACTATGTGCGAAGTCCCTGGATGACCTACTACTTCCGGCGAGATTTTAAAGTGTGTATCGGATGGATGCTACCTTATCCCATGATGCACCACAACATAATTTATAAATTGGAGTGAAGCGAGACAACTGATGTGGGTAGGTCACATGATGATGACAAAATGGCGAGTTCCATTCATACTACTGACATTCATATTGTGTAGAACGTATTTTTCTAATGGCCAAGTAGTACGTTTAAATTCAAATGCAATAGCTACTGAGTAGTAAGCGATTTCAGATGCAGCCTTTGTCTTTAGCAGACAACAAAACACTATTTAAAAGAGATTACAAATCACTACACTTAAAAATAAAGATTCTTTATTAATATCAGTGGTTAAAAACATAAAAGAGTTCACATCTGTATCTGTCATACCCCTAAACCCAACTTTCACAAATATCGTGGGACATTTTGAATGTGCTAAGACCCCATCAAGTATGATTTTTCTCAACAGTTTTGAATTATGAGGACCTCATAAGCCACCTCAACACTGTAATACCTAAGTCATACTAGGGATGCAACAGTTCTAAGTAAAAAACTGTATGGTCTCGTTGTTCTCCTATGGTTCGGTGCACCCTGTGATCCACGGTTCAGAATATACATTATTAATATTTGTTTGGTTTGTTAATAAAATCAACTGCAACAAAGCAGTTCCGCCTTTGTACGCTTCCGATTACCTTTCCCATCTATTGCATGTGCAAAGACCCTCTTAATATATAAATCTGTTGTTGACAACACGTTTCCTCACGTGTCGGTATGTGCATGTGGAGTTTCTGTGCGATTCATCATGGCAAGTGAAAGAGATAAAGAGCAAATGTGCAGGCGAGGCCAAATCACAGTGCATTTCTGTCAGAGTGTCAACAGACACTCAATATAAATTCAGACAGACACAAAAACATAACGAATGCCGTTTTTTCGTTGTTGCTGCAAAGACAGCCTAGTTCAGTGGTCAGTAACAGGCGGAACGAGGTCCGTGTCCAGACCCAGAAGCATCCCATACAGACGCGGACATACAACAGGTCTGTTACTTCAGTTCCGCTCCTTTTGGGTGTTCTTCCACACCCGATCACTCCCGCTATTCACTCTGTTTACCCGCTGTCTGCTAGGAACAGTTTTCTTCTTGGCTGACTGTTCCTGCTGAAGAGAGAAGAGCCGAACGCTCTCTCTTTGCTTAAGTTTCATTGACTACGATGGTGCCTTTAAGTGAAACGGATCTCTCTGGAATCATAATAAAATTATACAGAAATCATAAATAAAAATGCGTTGTTGCCTTGGTAATGCAAGCATAATGTAAACAGAAGTAATCAATACTTTAAAAGTGCTCAGTTATTGAAATGTGTTGACAATTATTATCTGCATAATTGGTCGAGACTGTTGAGTTGAGATAAGCAATTTATCAATTCCTCAGCATTTTATTTGAACATACAATTTTCAAAATGCCCTACTTTTATTTAATTAATGCAAGAACATGCAAATCTAGAGTCATATGTGTGAAGCTGTTGCATTGTCAAGTGTTTGTTACCCAATAAATAGGTTTATTGTTCTTTGAATTGGTCTGTAGGCGTTATTTTTCTAAGCATAGCACAAACCGTATTGTACCGAAACCGTGACCCTAAAACCTGAACCGTTGCACCCCTAGGTCATACCCATGTTATTAAACAAATTTGTGTCCATGTAATGCCTCATTCACACTAGCAACGACTTTGTAGCTGCCTGTCGCTCTGGGTGGCGATCTGCTGCAAACGCAGGTCTGTGTAGGTCTCCAGCAATAATATGCAATAAACAATAATATGTTTATTGTAATTTGAATCGGTCTGTAGGCATTATTTTTCTAAGCATACCACAAACCGTATCGTACCGAAACCGTGACCCTAAAACCGTGATGCATACCGAACCATGAGTAGATTGAACCGTTGCACCCCTAGGTCATACCCATGTTATTAAACAAATTTGTGTCCTTGTAATGCCTCATTCACACTAGCAATGACTTTGTAGCTGCCTGTCGCTCTGGGTGGCGATCTGCTGCAAACGCAGGTCTGTGTAGGTCTACAGCAAAGAGAATACAACCAGCCTCTGAGCGAGCTACGAAAGATCACGGGAGCTCTACTAGTGCTCCTATTGGCTGTCGCTCAAGAAAGTCACTCTACATTTGCATAAAGTTGAAGGATTCTCAACTTTGTCGCGTCGCTCGACACGCCCAACTGGTCGCCAACAGTCGCTCGCATAAACAGAGGTCACTGGAAATCGCTCACACTGTTGAAATGAATGGTCGCTCGTAGAGTGAATGAGGCTTAAACACCAAAACCAGCACACACACTTTCACAAAAAGCCAACCTAGAAAGAAATAAAAAAAAGTTTTCAAACTCCAAAAGCCTGCTTCACAAATTTCAACAGGAGGTTGGATCCACAACTTTGAATCCACAGTATAAAAGCTCCATCATCCATGGAGAGTACCCATCTCCAAAGGGCAAGCAACAGACCGTGCTGAAAAGAGCTTACGATTGCGATTAAGAGTGTACGGTGTTAAAAGCTGAAATAAATACTCCAAAGCCCAAACTGTGAAGTGCTTTGTATTAATAAACCTTGGTGGAAGCGAAACCACCCGCCACGGTGCTGTCGGGACCTGAATGATCAAGCTCATCTGAATTCCCACCCAGAAACTAGTAGTGCACCTTCCAGAGCCAAAAAATTCTTCCCTCCTCTGTCACTGCCACAATGTATTATGCAACAACTCGCAAGCCAGAACCTCGGTTGTAGCTGATGGTGCAATCCAAGGGTTTTTCATTCTTTCTTTTCGGCTCTATCGGAATGAGAATCAGATGTTGGGTGTAGGGGGGAATGATCTCTCCCACCCATCCGGCTGCAGCTGGAGGCACTGGTACATGTGCGCTAAATGGTGACAGGAAGGTGAACATTCCACCCTCCTTCCGTCACCGGCCAGCAGCTGCAAGAGCGAAGAGAAGAGAAAAAAAAAAAAAGAGTGAAGCAGCGTTTCTCAAGCAGACCGTTGCAAGTGTGGCCATGGTGATGGGAACTTCCTGAACGAGCTCTGTCAGAGCGTGTAAGCAGACTAGCAGATATCTCCGCTGATCTTTTGTTCCTCTGTCGGACACTGAAGGAACCCTGCCGTCTCCTCCTCCTCTCTGCCCGCTCACGACAGTTCAATTTCCTGCTGGCATTTCACTCCGCCAACTTTTTTCATCTAACACGCTCAAGACTTCGGTTCCCAGACGCTGTTGGGCTCTCAGGGTGGGTGGGTTGTTTGCTTGAGACTTTTGGACTATCATAAGAATCTTTGCCTTTTTTTTTTTGAATGCCACTGGAGGTGGGGTCTCAAACAAAGGCCCTTTCAAATGTATCTGCATCACTAGTTAGGCTGCACAATGGTTAGGAGGAGCTAAAAAGGTCAACAAATAATTCATATCGGGCTCTTTGGTCTAAGATGCAGGCCTGCATGTATGGTGGGTGGGTCAGTGGTGTTGGCTACAGCGGAAATAAACAGACTAACTGTACACAAAGTAATGCAAGGAGGAAACTGCCTGCTCTTATATTAGGGTTGGGAGATATGACAAAAAAATCATGATATAATTCATCTTCTATCCTAATAAATATATATAATCAAGATCAATAATAGTAGGGCTGTATGATATTAGAAAAATCGAACATTGCAATATTTTGTATTTCACCGGATGAATTGAATAGCCATATTTCAAAACAATGTATTCGTTTTTAATCGATTGGCATAATTTTGTAAGAGAACAAATCATACATGAAATGTAATATGCGAATGTAACAGTGAAATAAACAGTGCTTAATGGTTTTCAGGGTATAGTCAAATCATATTCAGGTACAGAAATTGGGAAAAAAAAAAAAAAAAAAAGCCAGACTTAAAATAACACTGCAAAGGCTTTACTGTTTAAACAGTTCAATACAATTATTTTGGTCCTACTTTATTTTGATAGTCCGTTTGTTGATTTTAAGTTAAATTGCAACTAATTCTCATCAGATTATAAGTAGACACTGTTAGGTTGAGGTTAGGGTTAGTGTAAGTTGACATGTACTTGCAAAGTTTCTTATAGTCAGTTAAATGTCTGTTGAAGGAGCAGTATCAACAGATATTAAGCAGACAGTCTACTAATACTCAAATCCAATCAAAATAAAGTGTTACCATTATTTCTATTAAATATTGTGTCTGAATTCTCTTAGTGCTTAAAAACATGTGCAAATGAAAAACTCCATTATGGTTAAACTCTGCAGTAACTCCACAGCTGTCATGTATTTTAACTGTCACTATATAATTTCAATATAATAATGCACTGTAAAACCCAACAGTCAACTTTATCAAATTAAATGAGTGTAGTTAACTCAAAATTGACTGAAAGTTAATTCTACTCATTTGAAAAGAGTTTTAAACTCAGTGTGGAAGGTAATGAGTTAATTAAAAACCTCATTACTTAAATGGAGTAAGTTCGGTGTACTCATATGGATTAGTATTTTAACTCAAACGTTTGAGTTGCCTTAACCTATTGGGTTTTACAGTACTCAGTTGGTTTGAGTTCTCTTCATTTATTGGGTTTTACTGTGCTCAAACTACTTCATTTACTCACAGTACTCATTAGGATTCGTTTTTAAACTCAAATGGTTTGTTGTAATCGGTTTCCTCAAATGGTTTGAGTTACCTTAACTTTTTGTTTTACAGTGTATATATAATCCTAAACTATACAATCTCAACTCAACATTGCAGATCCTTCGATGTGAATTTTGCGGATGTGCACATTGCAATATCAATGCTGAAACGATTTATTGTGCAGCTCTAATTAATGGTTTATATTTATTGCCCACATGTACACTGTAAAAAACAATTAGTTACTTTACTTTAAAAAAGTGAGTAAACCCGTTGACTTAAAACAAAGTCCCTTTAAGGCAAGTCATTTCACTTGGTGGCCATCTTTGAAACGGCTCTCAGGCAGTATGCCCAGGCATTCGCTTTGAATGAGGAAACATTAAATTCTCCAAGATTGCTTGCTAAGCTTACGGTTAAATTTTACATTAGGAATCACTAATCACTAATAAAATTAAACAACAACTGTGTCTTTAGTTTCATTTCTAAACATCCAAATCACACAAAATCTGCAGAAACTCACGTCTGGTCCAAACCCCTCCCCAGAGTATCATCAGTCTATAGCAATTGCTGATTGGCTCCTGTACTAGAAGGCGGGCTTTTTTCACTATATAGTGATCAATGGGCTCCTGTACTGGTAGGCGGGGCTTTATTCGCCATATTGACACTTACACTTTTCCCAATTCAAAAAGATACGTGTGACATGTCTTGTGTATTCTAGAGTCTTTGCTTAAAAGCAATAAGCTGAGTTTACCTACAGACAGTAAGCTCGTTGACTTAACTTTTATAATCATGTACGTTTTGTTTACTTAATAATTATAAGGCAACGAGTTTACTCTCTTGTAAGTAGTCAACTAATCGCTTTTTACACTGTAAAAGACTGTTTTTTTACCATATTATACTAAGAAAAGTACTCATTGATGTGATCATATTTCTCACTTTTATTTAGAATTTAATAAAGAATGTTAATAAGGATTACAACTTTCTCGCGATGCTGTTATTCATTTTTCTGTCTGCATCCCCATAATGATGTACAATACTGCACTCATATTAATAAAGAAAAAGTAATATCATAAACCATGTTTTTGTGACATTACGAAATAAACTATAGAGCACAACTTTAGGGCTACAAAACACATCGAAAAATGAACATTATTGTGATAATACTATATGCAATTTCCATGAGAGAAGAGCGATAAATTAAATACATTTTATGTGTCAAACATTTGTGTGCCTGATTGGGCCTTACTATCTTTATTCCCACTTCTCCAGCATGCTGTTAGGTGATTCTAGAGCTGAAAATAAACCAAACAGAGAAAAAAAAAGGTAAAACAGCTAAAAAGATTCAGAATATCAACTGAGGTTTTTAGTTATTTGTGGTGTTTTAAAGTCTAAATGTTTGCACCTAGACATAATTTTATTTAGATTTAATTAGCTAAGAAACAGATTTACTACCCGTTTATTTTAATATGATCATTACAGAAATGAAATATTTGTAAAAAATTGCTGATAAAATAGCATTTCGCAAGGTAGTTATGTCATACATAATATCGTTATGTCACATATTTTCCCAGTATCGTGCAGCATGAAAAGACTTTTTATATTATATATATACACACAGTTGAAGTCAGAATTATTAGCCCCCTTTTCATTTTTTTTCTTTTGTAAATATTTCCCAAATGATGTTTAACAGAGCAAGAAAATTTTCACAGTATGTCTGATAATATTTTTTCTTCTGGAGAAAGTCTTATTTGTTTTATTTCAGCTAGAATACAAGCAGTTTTTAATTATTTACAAACCATTTTGTGGTCAAAATTATTAGCCCCTTTAAGCTATATTTTTTCTCGATAGTCTACAGAACAAACCACTGTCATACAATGACTTGCCTAATTACCCTAACCTGCCTAGTTAACCTAATTAACCTTGTTAAGCCTTTAAATGTTAAGCTGTACAGCTGTCTTGAAAAATATCTAGTAAAATATTATTTACTGTCATCATGGCAAAGATAAAATAACTTAGTTATTAGAAATGAGTTATTAAAACTATTATGTTTAGAAATGTGTTGAAAAAATCTTCTCTCCGTTAAACACAAATTGGGGAAAAAATAATAATTCAGGGCTAATTATTCAGAGGGGCTAATAATTCTGACTTCATATATCATCATATTGCTCAGCCCTATCTTGTAGTCTATACAGTCTCTGCATGCCTAAATCATTCATTCACACAGCAGGTTGTTCACTGAAGAGGCCAAGAGAGACAGAAGAGCAACAATTCCGAAGAAAGGCTTCCAGAATTCCACCGTCTTCCTCTGAGGTCCCAGCTGGGCCACTTCATTTAAAAAGTTTCCCTTGAAAACATCCGTGTATTTACCAAGTACATTTACTAAACGAGCAGAAAAGCGAATTAACTAAACAGTTGCACCACTGTGGTATTTCACCACCCACATTCCAAGACACTAAGTACACTTAAACTGCAGCTGGAACAACTATTTAACTCATTCAGGTTAATTCATTAAAGTTATTGTCGTTTATTTTAAAGACTTTAAAATAGGCTCACTATAAATCTTGTCCACAAATTAACTTGCCACGCTTAACGCTCATGTTAAATGATGTGCCAGAATTTCAATTAAACAAGACTGAGTGCATTTTCTATTGATCATAACAACATAAACTACTGATAGTTTGGTACACAGTTTTAGCGTCCCTGTTTCAGTACGTCATGTGCTATGTTTAGATTTAAAAAATTGCTACACATAAAAATTCTAAGAAAAAATATACATATTTATTGGATAGCAAACACCTGACAATGCAACAGGCTTCGCACATGACTGTAGATTTTCATGTTCTCTCATTAATAAAAAAAAAATAAGTCAACACATGCTAACAATTGAGCACTTTTAGAGTATTAATTTCTTGTTAACATTATGCTTGCATTACCAAAGCAACAATGCAATTTTTATTAACATTAATTCCAGAGAGCTCTGTTACCAGCAGGATCATGGTGAATGAAACTCTGCAGACACTGTTAAGCAAAGAGAGAGCGTTCAGCTCATTTCTCTCATCTTAATTTAGCAGGAACAGTTGGTCGGGAAGAAAACTTTCCTAAGAAGACAGCAGGTAAAGAGAGTGAATAAATAGCAGGAGCGATTGGGTGCGGAATAACACCCAGCTGGAACGCGACTGAAGTAACAGACCTGCGCAGACCTCTAAAGGCTGTGGATCCGGGTCCATATTGGACACTTTTGGGTCCAAACCGTGGACCACCTGTTTAGTCATCACTGATCTAAGCCATCTTTGAGTTTTTTGCAAGAAAATTGGCATTCATTATTATTTTAATGTCCCGACACGTGAAGAAACATGATGTCAACAACAGGTTTACATACTAAGAGGTGATTGGAGAGGTCCTCGCACCAAACCAACATTAATAATGCATATTCTGAACCGCTGGTCACAGAGCGCACCGAACCATGGGAGGACAACGGCTTGATTCAATTTTTTACAGAGAACTGTTGCACCCCTAATATACATATAAAGAAAATAAATAAAATATTGTCTATTGTCAAATTATCAGACAAAGTTTAACTGAACAACAAAAAGCTTTTACTGAATGACAATGACTAAAAATAGTACAATACAGGTTATACCTGCGATTTAGAGAATTGTTTATGTTAGCCAGCATTTTCATAAAATTATACAACACAGAATTTAAAAATGTAATTACATTATTAAATTATTAGAATTATTACATTACCAAAGTAAAAATGATAATCAATTTCAATGCATAGATGGCATCACGGTGGCGCAGTGGGTAGCACAATCACCTCACAGCAAGAAGGTCGCTAGTTTGAGCCCCGGCTGGGTCAGTAGGCATTTCTGTGTAGAGTTTGCATGTTCTCCCCGTGTTCTCGTGGGTTTTCTCTGGGTGCTCCGGTTTCCCCCATAGTCCAAAGACATGCGCTATGGGTGAATTGAATAAGCTAAATTGGCCTACGTATGCGTGTGAATGCAAGAGTGTATGGGTGTTTCCCAATGTTGGGTTGCAGCTGGAAGGGCATCCATTGTGTAAAACATATGCTGGATAAGTTGTCGGTTCATTCCACTGTGGCGACCCCACATTAATAAAGGAACTAAGCCGAAAAGAAAATAAATGAATTAATTTCAATGCATAGTTTAGGCATTTTAAGGATCAAATTTGTGCATTATGTTGATTTGTGTGTTAATGCCAAGAACTTTCAATTCAAGTTAACTGTAAACCCAATAAACACATTCATGTTTGTATGAGATCTCCAAAGGCAAAACAAGAAAAAAAGATGTGTCATAACTATCATTAAAACACTGTTTACCTGGAACAAACTCAACCCATAGCAACTACAGTAAGGCTTAAAACAGAAATTCAATTCAAGCAGTCAAACCACAAAAGGCAACTTCACAGAACACATTTTCACTGATAACTCTTTGTGAGGGTTTGCATAATAACGCTGACATTTGTATTTTTTGAAATCCCTTGGTATCCCCTAGTTCCCACTGCCCAACAACAAGTCATCTATTGTAAGTTCCTTCCTATAAACATGTTTTTGCTTTGTTTCTACAAACTGAAGAAAGACTGCAGCCAGAATTATCCTCTTCCGATTTATTTCCCTTCGTTTTTATAAACATTCAGCACACTGTGACTATTTACACATCGAAAAAAAGAGTCGATGCTAAAATCCTGTACTGTTATCAATTCTGCAGCCTAAAACAATAAAGAAAACAATAATAAATGAGCTATTTCTAACCCACAAAGCTCTCTGCTGTACAAGCTGATAATCAACATGCTAAGTCAGAGCGGCAATAAAAAAAAAATAATTTGGGGGGGGGCGTGAGAAACTATCATGCTGAGCGTTCAGCCAAGAGAGGAAAACCATAGAAGAACACAATAATATTTCTCTTATTCTGGCCATGCTGGGAAAAATAAAAAAGGAAAACAAGACCTAGCTATCCCATGAGGAACTGTTAGGGGAAGGGAAACCTGAGCACAACCTCAAGTACAGTCTGGTCCAGATGAGGGCAGTTATTCCTGGACGGTGTTGAAAAGAGGTGTGGAAGCCAGGTGGGGACCTCTTGGCCCCGAAATCCCAGTTTGGGACCAGACCGGTACACTCCACCCTAATGAGAGGGCAATGGAAGGTAACGTCACCTCCAACACTGGAGATGCATTGAGGGAAATAAGTACTGAACATATCCTGTCATGTTTTTTCCTGGGAATAATATTCCTAAGGAAGCTGTTGACATGGAATTGAACCAGATTTTGATAAAAACCCAAACAACACAAACACAAATAAAACTAACCCAAAAATGTCTGAAAAATTAATTATGTGAATGACATAACTACTGAAACGTATACACTGGGGGGGTTTGGTTTGGCAAAAATCTGTAAAAATGTCTGCACAACAACATTTAACTCGTTTACTTAACCTAAATCAAAATTTTCTTCATTAAGTTAAAAAGATTAGTTTTGTGAGCAAAACTTTGCAAGTTCACCCAAAAAAGCTTCTGCCAACTTGTTACTTTAACTTGAGTTAATCTTGAGTATTTCTAACAACAACGACAAAAATAATAGTAACACCAATAATAACATTAATGTCATTATTATTAACAACAACAACAAAATACTACTGCAATAATGTTATGTCATTTGAAATTATTCTTTATTTGTAATTTATCTTTACTTTGGGGTTGGGGTGGGGTAGCTGCAGAAAGCCTTTTAATGTGAAATTTCATCTCACATTTACCTAGTTCACTCTACAAAAAGAAATCAAATGTATTTTAAATTTAATTTTCATGAACAACTCAGTAAAATCCTGTAATAATTAAAAGACAAATAAAATGCTCAAACCGACACAGCAAATGATAAATGAAATGCAAATGAGGAGTGCCAATCAACCAGCCTGGGTGGAGCTTTAAGGCGGAGGAGTTTAAGGACAACTACCAGTAGCAAAATTACTTTTTTTTCAATAATGTTTTAACTACTGTATGTAGTTTTTGTACTTCAGTGAAGTATTGCAGGATTTGTTTTTCTTTTTTGTATTGGTACAGTAGGAGTCACTATCATGCTACCGTTTTGGAGGTTTCAAAAAAAAAAACTAAAGGGATAGTGTACCCAACACTGATAATTTATCATCATTTACTCACTAGTAGCCTTATGAACTTTCTGTTTTCATTTATTTGAAAACACACACACACACACACACACACACACACACACACACACACACACACACACACACACACACACACACACACACACACACACAAAGTCATAGACTATGTTTAGATCCATACTGTCATGATCACCAGCGATCTAGCCTGTGCAGATCGCTGGAGAACTACACACAGGACACTTTAATGAACTACAACTCCCATCATGCACCTCACAGACACACCAGTTTCTGGTTCCTCCGGATTAATTACTAGGACAATAAAGTCACCTCATTCACACAGACTCTTTGCTGAGTCTTGTTTTCCCCTATAAAGCATTACAAAGCACTTTTCCCTTTGTCCTGCTATGTTTTGATCCTTGTCTTGTTTACCGTTATTGTTGTTTTGTCTCCTGTTTTGTTACAGAGTAGTTCACCTCTCCAGAAAACCAATGATCTTAAGTTAACCCAAATAAATGTTTTTTATATTACTGACAAATAATTTTAGGCCAGTGCAGCTGATGTCTTCAAAAGTTGAGTGAACAAGAAAAAGCGAAAGCAAAATAAAGGTTATGATTTTGTTGTTGTTGTACTGGCTTCAATTTTTTTACAGTGTTTAATATTTTATATAAAATGCTTTTTTTAATTATGGCAGCTTAAAGATGTCTCTCATATGGAGAATGAAGTCTTTTGAAGATTTTTTTTTCACAGACATTAACAGAGTGTAAACATTTTGATGGTTCTATGGGTCTTGTCTATCAAATCTGATCTTTATTTGTATTTTGTATTGGATTTGAGTCAGGTGATTGGCTGGGCCATTCTCTTGGCTGTGTTCTGGATCATTATCTTGCCACCCTGGTTTCATCTTCATCATCCTGCTAATGTAGATGTTGGACTGAAGTAGCTAATATTAATTTTGAGGGATTCCAAATAACTTCTGAGAGATTTCAGCTGCTGTCTGGGTTTTCACTGCCTTTCTATGCCTCCCTTTCTTCATGCGTTCAATACTTTTCTGTGTCATTTCATTTTATTACACATAACTTCATTTGTAAACTAATTAGTTTTGTTTTCTTTGCATATATGGATGTATTTGGTTGTTACAAACTTCTGGTGAAAATTTCAAGCACATTTATAAATATTACTTCTGAGGAAAATGGTGACTTGTTCAATACTTATTTCCCCCACTGTAACACAGCTGGACGGATCAACAATCCAGTCACAGGTCAGCACGTCAACCATTCTGGCATTGAATAATTGAGGATCTCCGGACGTCAGGGTGTGTTATTATGGAACAATGTTGCCTGGTGATACTGAAATATTAGCAGCAGAAGCCCACGGCAGTGGTGTTCCAATGCTATTCTTAAACTGCTCAGTCAACAGACGGTGTATCATCAGATATCAGTCATTAGATTAACCACATGCTTAATATAACATGTTTAACATCACTTTAATCTGGGGAGGAGGACAGAATAGCTCTTCCCTGAAAGACGGTCTGCCCTGACATGTCGATTAAGCTTCATTTAAACACAGGCTACATAAACAGACAGCACAAATATAAGGTATGACTGAAGCAGTTCTGTAATCACTCTACTCTAGTTTTTTATCGCTTCCCGCTTTTTGCATGAATTTTTTCTTGATCAGATTAGAGGAAAGGAACTATTATATAATATTGTATAAATATATGGCTAAGAATGCCACAGTAATGTTTTTGTCTCTCCATATACAGTGCTCAGAATAAATGAGGACACCCCCTTTTACAAATGAATATTTTTATCCATTTCTAAGTGAATATAGCCAATATATTTTGGTGAATTTAATCAAAACAGTTATATTCATTAAAATGAGAGTTTGGTCACCTAATGTCTTTAGGAATAGACAGATAATATATTTAAATTCAAACAAGTTATAGTAAAACCAATCACAAGCTACACATTTTCAATTAAATCTGATATTTGTTATGTTACTCTTGATGTTTTCTGTTTATTCAAATTGCATTAATCTTTTCCCCCAACATATTAATTTGGTGTGCTGAATTTTCAGGCTGTGATTTTAAGTTTTTGTTTTTTGTTAGATTTGTTCCAGTTTTGGTTGTGGTACTGAATAATCTAACCACCACTAAATCACCACCAATTAAATATGTAATTAAAAAGAGAGATCTGTGAGGGGTGCTGAACTTATTCATGCCGAGATTGTATGATTTTAGTATTGTATATGTACCATAAAACATTGTCTCTAAATGAATTGAATTAGGCTAGCTTTTCAAATGAAACTATAACTAATTTATTTAATACATTATTTAATACATATATTTAATAATTTAACATTAATACAGTTTTAATACATTTACTTTTTTCACAACTTTTATTTTGTATACACACAAAGCATGGATGAAAAATAGTTTCAATGATATTCTTAAAATTAGAAAGACATATACTAGTTGTCACGATCACCAGCAATCTAATCCTTGCAGATCGCTGGAGAACTACACATCTGTCACTGAACTAGACTACAAGTACCATCATGCACCTCACACACACACCAGTTCTTGATTCCCCTTGATTACACACACACAGCTGGTAACTCATCATGGACTGATTATCTGGACTTTATATTCACCTCTCTCACACACACACGTTGCTGAATCTTGTTATTGTAACACCACAAAGCGTTTTTTTGTCTTGTCTTGCCTTGTCTAGGTGTGTTTTGATCCTTTGCCTAGTTTTATTGTTTTTTCCGCCTGTCCTGACTATTCACCTGCTTTGCTGACTACATTTCTGGATTAGCCCCATGTTACTGTTTGTACCCGTTTGACCGTTGCCTGCTTGATCGATTTCTCTTCAATCTACTGCGTGTGGATCTTCAACTCAATTGCCAGTATCATATGTTGGACTCATATTGTATGAATCTTGTATAAAATATATTTAGAGTTTTATTCCTTATAATAATAATAATAACAAAAATAGCAATAAGAATAAGAAGTAAAAAAAGAAATGCACAGATTCAATAAAATACATATTAGTGAAAAGTTATTACTTAATATACTCATATTACTACGATAAGGTACATGATTCAACTATGTCTAATTCAAGTTTTATACAACAGAAATATATTTCTTTCTTTTTTTAATGTTTTGTTTTTTTATTAATAAGTATACACTACCTCACAAAAGCCTTGTGGTCGATCCTAGCAACAAATAATAATTTGACTTCTAGTCGATTATTTGGAAAAGTGGCAAAAAGTAGATTTTTTAGATGAATCATCTGTTCAACTGCTTCCCAATCATCACAAATACTGCAGAAGACCTATTGGAACCCGCATAGACCCAAGATTCACATAGAAATCGGTCAAGTTTGGTGAAGGAAAAATCATGGTTTGGGGTTACATTCAGTATGGCAGCATACGAGAGATCTGCAGAGTGGATGGCAACATCAACAGCCTGAGGTATCAAGACATTTTTGCTGCCCATTACATTACAAACCACTAGAGAGGGCAAATTCTTCAGCAGGATAGCGCTCCTTCTCATACTTCATGCTTCATGTCAAAGTTCCTGAAAGCAAAGAAGGTCAAGGTGCTCCAGGATTGGCCAGCCCAGTCACCAGACATGAACATTATTGAGCATGTCTGGGGTAAAATTCTGTTTCCACTGCACCATGACTTTATATTCTATACTCTACATTATTTCTGTTAAGTGACAAAACTTTTGTCTATGCAAAGTCAGACCTTACTGTCCTAATTAAATAATTAAAAGTCAAGGCATGATCATATTTAATTTTGGTAAAATAAGCATAATCTAAAGGCTTTTGCCTTTCATATAAGCCACTTCTGATACCAAATGATCAACTAGAAGTCAAGTTATTATTTGTTATTCCTAAAACTTAGATACGCGACAAGACTTTTGTCAGGTAGTGTAGTGTAGAGATAGAAAGCAAGGTGGGAAAAATTATTTCTGTAATAATTAATTTTTTAATGTGTGTATATATATATATATATATATATATATATATATATATATATATATATATATATATATATATATATATATATATATATATATATATATATATATATATATATATATATATATATTTATTTTTATTTATTTTTTTATTTTTTTGGCCAGTTTGTCAAAGATCTTTGAGTATCATTATGTATTTTACTATAGTTTGCGTGATTAAAAAAAAAAAAAAATGACATGCTTATGAAACAATCTCAGAACAGTTTAAAAAAAGTTTATCTGTAGTGATATGTCAGAAACTGCAAACTGAGTAAATACAGTGGGCGAAACTGCCCTCAAAATAACCTCATTTATTATTGATACCAAGCACTTATTTTTTTTCGGAACATACTGATATTAACACCCCTAGGTATAGCTGCTTAACCAAGTAAACAACACAATACATGCTGGACCATAAGAAACACGAAACGCTTGCTCTGATTAGCACCGACAGCATCCCTCGCAAAAGCCCCTTAACTTCTACTCACCAAGTCGACTTTGCTTTTCCCTGCAGGCGGTGCTCAGCGTTGCCAGTTCTTCATACTTTGCAGCCAACTGCAGCTTGCCGTTTTGAAGGTGAGGCCGACGGGAAAGGCTCTCTTCTGCAAGACTCCGATTGGTTACTAACAAGGTATCCCTGTCCATCTGGAGCTCCTGGAACTGAACACAAATTTCACTTATTAAAAATGGCAACAAACAAATCCGAACAAAAAGGCTGGTCATCTTTACAAAAAACACTATTGATCAATTCTACAACCCAAGGAAGAAGTCAGGCTAGTCTACATTTCTTCTGTGCTGAGTATATACTTCTGAGAGTTTACACTGAGAGTGTAAATTGCTAAGGTTCACCAAGTACAGTGCTTTTGGTTGATACTTGGCATCAAGTAAACCAGGCATTTTCAAGCTTTTTATTGCCAAGGACCCCAAATATGATGATGATATGGGACCTGCTTCCAAAATTGCAAAAGGTAGACATTTATGTGCTTTTACACTGCCTTTAAAAAAGTAAGTGTGACATTATGAAGTCACTAGGAAGTGGTGAAATGATAAAAATACCTCTCTCATATTCTATATTCCTCATTCTTACTACTCATTGTATACATATAAAATAAAGAAGTGGGCTCTGTTTTCATCTGAAATAAAAATATATTAATATACTGGTTTGTGGTCTTAACTGTTCTGTTTTTATTCATTAATTCACCAATTAACTAATGTATACCGTTCATTTTTAGAAATATCAACAGCATTGATATAATATTTACGTATTATATTAAATCACAAATCAAAAAGGAAGAATGTAATCAAGTATTGAATAGAATCTATGAGCTTGCAAACTGGAATCAAATGGAACAGTCAGAACTGGAGAAATCTTAGGTTTAAAGCTATTACTGAAATTGAACTGAAAGTCAGATAAATAAAAGTTATACAAAGTCTTCTTAGGCCACATTTGACCTCAATAGACCCTTGAAAAACCATTTTCGTTCTCTGACTTTTCAGTCAAAAAAGATCCAATAACTAAGGGTGTACTCACACTAGGCACAGTTGTCTTGAACCGTGCCCAGGCGCGATTGTCTCCCCTTAACCTCTCCCCCTCGGCCTGCACTCACATTGCATTTTTTGCCCTCCAAGCTTGAGCACGCTTATGTCATCAATGATGCGACTGTTCAGGTTAACAGAAGAGAAGTGCTCTTGCTCCGTACAACGCAGATTCCTTTGGTTATATTGTTTTGTATTATTTTAAGTCGTTTGATATTAAGCTTGATATTAAGTTTGATATTAAGCTTTTCACTCATCATAGCACACGTGCTGCTGATGATGTGACAATAAAAGTGATTTGATTTGTTTGATATGCAGTGACACACAGTCAAATCTTTTGATGAACAGATCCACCACATTTGACGCTCATAAATGTTTATGAAAGTCATCATGCTGCAGGTATTAGGCGGCTTGCTGAAGTGCAGCAGGGGGGAGGGGGGGGGGGGGGGTGTCTTTAATAAATTATGACAGTTCGCAATCATTGAAGAATGATTAATAAATCCATGAGAAATAGTCCCTTAATAGTGACATTGTGTCTTCAGTTTTGTACTCAGGCGCACTTTGCACCCACACTACAAGGGTACCATGACAAAGCCCAACCAAACTGCGCTGTGGTATACCGGACCAGGGCTGGCCAACTGAACCACACCCGGGCTCAATTCCGAGCACTCACACTTGTCAAACACACCAAGAAATGGGATTCAAACTTGCCTGGCATAAGCCTAGTGTGAGTATACCCCAAGATCATTGAAGATACTTCTTGAAGAGCTCTTTGTGATAGTAAGATTCCATGTGATTCCCACCACTATTTAGCAGACTAAATAACTCCTGTTGGATAAATTACATACTATTGCTTTTACTTAAGCAAGTTTACAATGCAATTTAAATAATTTATATAGATTTTTTTTTAAAAGCTCTAAACATTTTTACATATACTGATGAAAATATATATACACTACCTGACAAAAGTCGTCGCCTATCCAAGTTTTAGGAACAATAAATAATAACTTGACTTCTAGTTGATCATTTGGTATCAGAAGTGGCTTATATGAAAGGCAAAGGCCTCTAGATTACGCTTATTTAACCAAAATAAAATATGATCCTGCCTTGATTTTTACTTATTTAATTAGGACAGTAAGGTCTGACTTTGCTTAGACAAAAGTCTTGTCACTTAACAAAAATAATGTACAGTATAGAATATACAGTAAAGTCATGGTGCAGTGAAAAAAAAGAATTAATATTGTGTATGACTCCCATGAGCTTGGACGACTGCATCCATACATCTCTGCAATGACTCAAATAACTTATAAATAAAGTCATCTGGAATGCCAAAGAAAGCGTTCTTGCAGGACCCCCAGAGTTCATCAAGATTCTTTGGATTCATCTTCAATGCCTCCTCCATCTTACCCCAGACATGCTAAATAATGTTCACAGCTGGTGACTGGGTTGGCCAATCCTGGAGCACCCTGACCTTCTTTGTTTTCAGGAACTTTGATATGGAGGCTGAAGTATGAGAAGGAGCGCTATCCTGCTGAAGAATTTGCCCTCTCCTGTGGTTTGTAATGTAATGGGCAGCACAAATGTCTTGATACCTCAGGCTGTTAAAGCTGCCATCTACTATGCAGATCTCTTGTACATCCCCACACTGAATGTAACCCCAAACCATGATTTTTCCTTCACCAAACTTGACTGATTTCTATGAGAATCTTGGGTTCATGTGGGTTCCAATAGGTCTTCTGCAGTATTTGTGATGATTGAGATGCAGTTCAACAGATATCTACCTTCTGCCAGAAAAATCTACCTTTTGCCACTTTTACAAATAATCAACTAGAAGTCAAGTTATTATTTGTTGCTCTTACAACTGGGATCGACGACAAGCCTTTCGTGAGGTAGTATATTTTAATAGTAAATGTATCTCTCTAAAGCAGGTCTACAAAAAACTGCTGTCCAGCAGGACTAAGAAAATATTTTATGCTGCTCGTTCAAACTACTTATTAAAAAATAAGCTGAATCAACACAATTCTTGAGTTTTTGGTGGGACAACTTAATTGTTTTATGTTCAATCCACTTCAATTTCTAAAAACAATTAACTTAATTGATTTGTGTTGGGACAACATGAAAAAAATGAGTGGAACTCTGGATTTTTTACAGTGAACACAACCATAAGCAGATGACCTCTCTATTATCATCATCATCTTCCGAAGATATATTAATATGCTGCTTGTATGTTTAAACAAAATGTCACATTGCTAGTAAGAGTTGCATCAGATTTACAAGAGATACACACTGTTAAGACTCAAGCGCTTTTTTCTTTTTAAATCACACTGAAGAAGCTCGCCCCACAAATGTTTTTTTTCTTAATTCAATTGACGCACATGAACCTTGGTTTCACAGCAATTCTGTGTAGCCGCTTTTGAGAATGCAGCTCCTCAAACAAGACAGCCATCAAGGTCAAACCGCAGAAGTCAGGAATGCAAGAACATAGAAGACGTCCACGTTTTATTCGGGACTTATGAGCAGTACAGAGCGAGTGTGAATAATGCAACTCAATGCATCAAATTCCTCAAGGGTCACATGAGGTTAGGTTATTATGCCAGGCACATAATCCACGAACGTGTCCAAGAGAGATTGAAGAAAAATGTAAGAAAGAGGAAATATTGGCCTCCAGCTTTAATAATGTTATATAATAATTAACTAATGTGAATGAGGACTTTAGCTAATATGTTTGATTTGTAGAGAAAAATCGCCTTACATTTCATGAGAACAGTGGGAACCGGGTATGGCGAGGAAGGGAATGCATTCGTGAATGAACAAGACATCAAACACTTAGTGGAGTTAAATGAGATTTAGGGCTGAGAAAGTTTTCCAATTAATCAAGATCTTCCTTTGAACGATCGCCATATTGATTTATACTTCTGTTGGGAATAAAAATGATCGAGAGTAACCAAAGTGGTGCCATTCATTAGCAAATTACTATTATGAACTGGTTCATTTTAGGGTGCTTTCACACTTGGTTCAATTGCCTGGACCGAACCCAAGTTCGATTGTCCCCCCCTTGCCACCTTCTCAGCTGGTTTGTGTTCACATTGTCTTTTTTTCTTCTGAACCCTGCTACGCTTGCGTCATCAAGCTGCTGTTTTGTGTACGGCTGTTGCTAGGTGACGGCTACAAAAGCAAAGCGCCAAAATGGAGATGTCACAGTGTATAACCAAAGATACTGTGACTGACATACACACATCACATTACACTTATGCATAAAATACACACACTTATAAACATGGTCCAATTGCCGGCAAAACAATGTATACATGGTATTGTATTACCTGTATTGTGCATGTGTGTGTTTGTGTAATGTGTATAGGTTGTTTTATTGTCAAGGTTAGCATTGTGTTTATGTAAATATCTCAATTCCATGTCAAACAATAGCCCATATCATCTTCCCACTCACACTGAAATAACCACAGACAGATTTTCTTTTAAACATCATTTATTAACCTGACATAGAAAGATTACATACACTTACCGGTTTCCATTCCTCAGCACAAAACCTGTTTACACTCCAAACAAAGACATTTAAACAGTCTTTTCCCGCCTTCACTCAAAGCAGCCATTTTGTATTGGTTGTTTGTTGTGTTGTATTTTGTATGCATATTTATTTACTAGCATTAATTTATACTTTTGTTTAATGTCTTTTTATGTCTTTTTTTTTTCTTCATGTTACCCTACAATCTGTAAAATGGTTTAACCTATGGGCGGGGCCAATGATATAAAATGGCCTCAAACTTTCACTCTGTGTGGGTAGTTGTAGGATGTGTTGTGAAAGAGTGTATTATTAACAGATTTTGGTTCAGGTCATTGGCTTGATTTAGCTGAACAATCCTGTAAATCTTGTATAGTTTATTTTTCTATATTGTTATTTTGTCACCTTCACCTTTTTTTTTTGCTGGATTTTTGTTCTTCCCTTTGTGTCAAATAAAATCACACTTCATTTTCACCAGCGGCTTCTGTGACACTTTTTGCCTCCATCTGCACGGTCAATCGTAACAGGAGACGTCCACATATCAGGTCATCGTTTTGCTTTTACTAAATCTTTTGGTTTTGATACCACAACCAAAATACAGAGAGCCACTTGCATCTATCTGCCGCAAAAAAAATATTAAAAACATTCAAAACATCACGTGATGTCTGCAGTAGTCATTTTTGGTGGAGACAATCAGACATGGGCTGTTTCTCAATATGCGTTCTTCAGCGGTCTTGCGTCCTCATGTTACGTCATCATCAGCTGCCAAAGTTCAGTTCCAATACTCAAGACCACAAGAACAGAGGACGCGTGAAACTTCCCGGATGTGTTCTTGTTATAGAGGATACACTGATGCAGACTTGAGTGCCGATCTTGCTCTAGAAGTCCCACAAGTCATTGCGACTGGAGGTGGGCAGCGCAGCATTTTATTTAGATTTATTATTAAAGTTCAGAGATATCACTTGTTTACCTCAGGAGTGTCTCTAAATGAAACGGTGGATATAAACATTACCATGGGCATCTTAATAAAGGAATAAACACATTAAGGGTGTTTATTTGCTGAAATTTGTATTAAAATCTGTTTTAGTTATATTGTGCAACGTATATTTATAATGTTTTTATGCATAGTGTATATTTTGAAAAGGGGAAAAACAATAATTCGTTGTATAAATGCTGTAATGTTGAAATAATTTTCCATTTAAAAAAGTGAAGGTCATGTGACCATCAGGAAGAACGCAGCACTTCATTTCTCATAGGACGCGTTCTCTGTTCTCGCGGTTTCCAGAGTTCGTTCTTCTGAGGTGACCTGGCAAGATCGGTCTCCACAAAAACGCAAGTCTGTCAGCCATGATCACTATTTGCACTGGGTCAATCCCGCTTACCACTAAGGTAGGTGATACACAGACATACAGACACGAATGAACGTTATAAAAACTAAAGTTTGTTGTACAGTTGGCGGTTCACTTCCGTTATTTGGTATGATTGAATCTATATCAAAAGTGAACCGTACCAGAGTTCGCACAAACCGTAGCCCAGACCACCTCTTTCAGGCGGACTCGGATACGGTTCATGGGTGCGCACCCGAGTTCAGAAAACACGTTCACACTAGCGTACTTTGACGTCAAACGAACCTGGGTGTGAACCAAAAGTGCTAGTGTGAAAGCACCCTTAGTGAATAAAAAAAAAACACAGCAGACACAAAGATCTCCAATTCATGAACAAATGACACTTATGAACCAGTTATGGAAGGTCAAAATGTATTTTCTATTTCTGAATGTACAGTAAACAACTCATTTCTTTAAAAAAAATTCATGGTTTATGTTCTTAAAATTTGTGGTTTGGTGTATGAAAAATTATTTAAAATCATGACGCTGGTATGATTTCCACGATACTGGAATTCGATACCAATCGGTACTGAAATTTTAAAAACGTCCATTTCCTGCGAACATTTGAGCGCATTCTTAAACAGCACTGATCTGCCATTATGTTCACATCAACAGAAATGACAGTGATTGGCTGTGAAGGTCATCAGTTCACTGAAGTCACCGCTGTTTACTGAGTGTAATCACAGATGCAGGGACACTGGGGCGGTTCAAACCCGCGACTCTTTAGTTTTAGATCAGAATCAGAAACCTCCAAAACCTTGACACCATCATCTGAGCTTTTTCAGAGGCATAATAATCTTATTGTATGTAAACTTACTAACAATTTCTCAAAAAACATCTCTCATTTTTTCTGCTATTAAGCATAACAGAAACTAATTTGATAATCCTAACTCACCTAAAAGAGAAAAAGTTTAGTCACATTAACATCTGACTTTTTTTTAAATGGTTATGTGCCTTTTTATACAGTGTATGTAAACTTCTGGTTTCAACTGTATAAGCGCAGGATGTTTAATGTTAGCTCATTAATAACTTTTATTGGTCATTAAATGTATATATCACCAATAACCAGTCCCATAAAGAAGCCCTCATATTTTAAGAGTCATTCCATTTCAAGGCCCGGTTCATGACTCCTACATGAAGGCTTACAGCTCAAGGTCACATCACAAGTAACATGAGAATGTAAAAAAATTAAACATCAACAGTGCATCTCAAAGGTAAAGACCTCACTCATCACAATTCAATTCCGTCTGAACGCCACTAAATATTGACGTTCAACTACAGTACATTCCTGTAAAAAGCAAGTTGATGATTTCCAGATGAAAACAGATGAGCATTCTTCCAGTGATATGCCTTGAAAAGAGGACACGGCCTGGAGCGGCAGTGGAGACAATGCTTGATTAACTAACTGCCTCAGTCTAACCACGTGTTGCTTTATTACAATAAAACAATGTCCTGTGACGAAATAATCTGGAATGGCTGCCGGACAAATCTGTCCACATGTCCTTCAGAAAAAAAAAATAGTGGCATTATTTGCTCTGACCATCCTCCATGACATGGCCCAAGACCACTCTATAACCAGAGGGAAAAGCAGAGAAGCGTCCAAACCAATGTCCTCATGGAAAGCATTTGCAAAGTCCCAGACATCAGTGGAAACCACAGACCCCTACTTTCACTGTAAGTGAGGGTTTGGTCCATATTACAGAACTTCATTTTTCTTTCCTCTGTTGCTGCGATGAATATTAACTGCCAGTTTTATGCATTTCAAAACTTAGGGAACATTATGAAGGCTGAGTGTGCTTAGTCGAGCATATAAGAGGATTAATGATTCATTCGCTCAACGAATATGAGGATTTTTGCCTTCCTTCTTAATGCTGCGCGAGACCCCCAAACGTGATGGTGATATTCCCACTGGTGGCACATCTATCTGGCTAAGGGGGAATGTGAGAAAGGCGGTCCTCTTTGATCAAGGCACTATCTTCTGAAGACGCAGAAGCTGGAATAGTTGAGCTGCTTAGAATAACTCAAAAGAGCATACGTGATCACACGGCGTGGTTAAGGTTACGTGAGGTTCTTTTGTTGGGAAACATCGTCAAACTTTTAAGTCTCCGGTGTCCCTTATTTGGGAATCACACTTGTGGTTTTAGCCGGTCAAAAAGGGAGGAATGCCTGTACCCTCTGTTTTACTTGAGCTAAATCAATCAAATTTACTTTTGTTTAATAATATTTTTTTAATATTATTTTGAATTTTGAGAGGGATTTGTGGTAACAATTAATATTTATGCAGCAATTAACATCCATTTTCAATTAACAACCAATTAACTTCCTATATGGCGGGTCGTTTTTGGCAGCGAAGACCACAAGTGTGACTATTTTTTTAATAACCATTTAGAATGTTTGAATTGTGGCTTCATTTTTCTGTGTGTGTGTTCAGTATTAGACCATTCCAAGGATTCTGTAATTTTTACCATTTCAAAAACCAAACTTTTTCTGTCTAAAATGACCGAAGACTACCAGAAGGTTAAGGTCAACTGCTTGATAACGCTCTCGACACTATTGCTGAGTCGTTGCATCAATGTCTCAAGAGAGCTGGATCAACATTTCTCCTTCAAGACAACTACCCCAGAATGAGCAGATTAATCAGTTTCTAATTAAAGGATTATTGTATACAGTATACGCAACATAAATATTCAGAACTAATCCTTCATCAAACGCAGATGGAAAATGTCAAACAGTTTTTTTGATCACATAATGCTAAGTGATTGCGAATTACACGCATCAGTTCTGCGTGACGAATGGAGCCGTGAAGAGTAAAACGCAAACACATGAGCTGTCCCAGTTTAAAATCCATTTTTTTAGAGCCAATGACTAGATCAGACCAAAGATTTTGGGTAGGGGTGAGCAAGTGTGGTCCTGGAGAGCCACAGTTGTGCAGAATTAAGCCAGGGCCACACTGCACTTTTCACCCCATAGACTTCCATTCATACGCAAGCAAATGTGGCCGGAAAAACGGAAACACAAGCTTGTGCGACAAGTTTTGCATGTGGCTGTGTTGGAAAGTTCAAGCTTATTGAACTCTGACCTGCGAAATCCCGCCATGTGATTTCGTGAGACCAATAAAAGATCAAAACATGATCTCTCTGTAGAGAAATGTAGCTTTTTAAGGTCTTGTTTAATCCCGCCTCTTTTCCCAGCGACGGAATTCTCTAGAATGACAGAAACAGAAACTCTAGTATGACCCCAGTTCAAAGACCAAAAACACTGTCAAAACATTCCATGTGACTTCAGTGAGTTAACTATAAAAACACCAAGCTCCAAGAACACTTTTGTGTGCCAGAAAAACTGTTAAAAATCCCTTTGTTTGCAAATGTCCTCACTTTAGTTATGTCAAGGCCTGATGCACGCTTACTAGAGGCAACACAATGTTTGCCTGCTGCGCTAAGACTCCTAATGGCAAAAAGTTGGCATTAATGACCTTAGTAAATGCATTTGATAAATTCGATAATTTGTGTGTCAAATTCGATTCATTCGCGCGTCAGATTCACACCTTGACGAGGAAGAGAAACACTAGCAAAGTTTTACAGCAATTTTTTCGCACACACAAACGTCTTCTTGGAGTTTTGAATTATTCCAGTTGAACCACTAATGTCACGGGGAATATTATGAGGATTTTTTGTTTCCTTTTCTATGCTTCAAACACCTCAGAACTGCAGAGGGTCAGAGAACTCTCGGATTTCATATAAAATATCTTAATTTGTGTTCCAAAGATGAACAAAGGCCTCAGGGGGATTGGTGACAGAATATTCATTTTGGGTGAACAAATCCTTTAAAGCTGGATCAAAACTGCAGGACTGCGGCTCTCCAAAACAGAACTTGCCCTTGAGTTTCAGCCCAAACATAATCGAGGTTTTGCAGGTTTTTCAGTTCAGTTTCTTCTAATAGATTCTACGTTTCACTGCAAAATGGTTTTCTTGACTGATGGCCAATCAAAATGTTCTTCTTAAAAGCATTTAAATGCAGCTGCTTCTGAGAATTGCAATTACACAGCATTTTAAAATGAAGAGGTGCTCTGTGGGTTTAGTTGGGATAATTTATGTGCTAACCCACAGAATCAGACACTGCTTTTTACGTAACATAAATCTCATTATGAACGAGGGCTGCACAATATATTGTTTCAGCATCGATATGGCAATGTGCACATACGCAAGTCACACTGCTGAATCTGCAATGTTAAATCAGTATTATTATTGATCAGAATTTGAAAAACACTTTTGAAAACACTCATGACTTCTGATGTTTTTGCAATGTTTAACCATAAAGTTACCAAAACATTTATTATTTATGCGTGCTTTTATCATTTAATTCAGCTTAAAAATATTTGAGCATATTAGATTACATTAATTGCATGTGTGTGTATATCATTATATATACAGTTGAAGTCAGAATTTTTAGCCCCCCTTTGAAATATTCTTTTTTTGAATATTTCCCAAATGATGATTACAGAGGGAGGAAATTTTCACAGTATGTCTGATAATATTTTTTTTTCTTCTGGAGAAAGTCTTATTTGTTTTATTTCAGCTAGAATAAAAGCAGTTTTTATTTTTTTTAAACCATTTTAAGGTCAATATTATTAGCCCCCTTTTGTTTTCATCTACAGAACAAACCATTATTATACGATAACTTTAAAGAGAGAAATACACACCACAACCAAACTGCTATAAAGATTAGTGTTGCCACAATACTAAATTTCGGTACCAATCGGTATGGAAATTAAAAAAAAAAAAAATAATCTACTAAGAAGCTAACATTTAAGTGAGGACATTCTTAAACAGCGCTGATTTCCCATTGTGTTAACATGCTTAACAGAAATGAATGTGATTGGCCGTGAAGGTCATCAGTTCATTAGCGGGAAATGGATGTTTTTAAAATTTTAGCACTGATTGGTATTGAAATTCCAGCATCGTGACAACACTAACAAACATTATCTTTAATCAAAATGAGACCAGGGGCCTGTTTCAGTAAGGAGGTTCAACCAACTCGGAGTTTAAACTTAAACTCTGAGTTGACTTACCAAGAGATTAAAAACTCAGAGTTTTCGGTTTCAGAATAACTGATTTGAGTTGGGTCAATCAACTTTGAGTAGACCAACTCAGAGTTAAGCGCGCACACCGCAACTATAAAAAGGCATTATCAATGGAGCGCAGTTCTCCAGCTGAACTTGATGTGCTCATGCAAAGTTATAGCAAATATGACCATATATTTAAAAAAGCAACACCACTGCATCGGCTAAACAGAGACAGTTAGCATGGGAAAACATAGCTGCTCAAGTTAATGCGCAAAATTACATTTAAAGTATATTTAAAAAAGTAATGTAATGTGTGACCTTTATTAAATTTTCACTTGAAAAAGTGGGCAATTAGCCGTAATGTTAAAGTAATTTCAGATGTATATGGCATTAAATTACATAAAATAGGCTACTGCATAGTTTTTACAACAAATTTGACAAAACAAGAATGCAAGTAACCTTAGCTCAATGTTCAGTGGAAAGTTGAATTTAAGGTTCTTACACACGTTGATCAGTTTTAATAGATTTAAAAGTGCACTTGTGTGTCTGCCTTTTTTATTGATCGAGTGGTAGAGGTTGATATGACATTTAGAATGTAAGCAGAACTAAAAAATAGTGTTTAGAATGAGTAATAATCCCATTAATCTAGATAGTACATGCATGTCCCTGTCGAAGGTCAGTGAATTTAAGCTAATTAATTATTTTAAAAAAGGACAAGCCATTCTCGTACATAACTTTGTTGTTTGTGTGACTGAAACGTAGTCAATAGCTACGTTTCCGTCCAAAAATGCAAATTAAATTTATGTGCAAAACTGGAATACCGCATAAAAGATATGTGAATAAAGCAGCATTTCCATCCAACGAATCAAAGAGAACAAAGTTGTCACTTCCTGATTAACTGCCAAATATCAACAGTAAAAGTAAAATTTACTGCGGTAGAAGAAGCTGCGTAAATCTGTTCTATTAGGTGCTTTCACATATGTGGTTCGGTTCATTTGGTCCGGACCAAAGGCAACAAATGATACATTGTAGCATTTTTCTGCTGTTTTGGGTCCCTTTCACACCACACTGATTGCTTTGGTCCGAACCAGTTGAAACGAACCAAAATGCAGTCATGTGACAAAATCTACATCACTCACTGGCCAGATGTTATTGAATGCATTTCCTAAACTGCTTTTTAATTGGTCAGAATTCACGTGGAACTACCGCAAATAAACAAACCGGCAGACACACAATGTCGCTGCGCTGGCTGACGCAGTATCCCTGGTCATAGTATACTATGTAGTTTGTATGCATCACTTTAGACAAACTATACATTTCGAGAATGAAGGGCGGCTGGGGCTGGAAAACAATGTTTTAATGCATTGCAATCGGCGAAAGCATTAGGAGAAGGCGTGAAATAATTTAGCTAAACTGCGACATGGTCATCTTTCGGAAATATCACCAATGATCCATCAGGTAATGTTTCTCCCTCCCTCTCTCCCTCCCTCCCTTACTCCCTCTCTCTCTCTCTCTCTCTGTTTAAAACTTTTGGTAAAGCGCTGTCAACAAATATTTTTCCTCCAAACCCCATAAGATAGACAGCGCATCGCACTACGATAGCTGGATTAGTCCAAAAAGGCGCAGTACTTTTTGCGGTTGGGTCTGTTTTAGTTTGGATCACGTTCTCACCACATACGAACCGCTCCAGGGTTCGTTTGAAAGCGTACTGAGACCACCTCTTCAAGCAGGTCTCGGTACACTTTTTTGGTGCGCACCCGAGTGCGATTGCTACGTTCTCATCTGCCCAAACGCACCAAGAGGGAAAAGGAACTCTAGTGCGATTCAACCGAACTAAATAAGGCAGGTGTGAAAGCACCCTTATTTAATAAATGACTTGTGCCTCAGAAGACAATGCTGATGCACACTGAACGCGTCGTGGCATTTGAAGCCATGAGATGCGGAGAACAGACGTTCTTGACATGCTCCAGATTCTCTGGAGGTCATTAATATTATAATAATACTGAAACGGTTAAGGCATTTTAGAATGACCAAAATAACATTTCAGATGTTTTACAGTGTGCTCAGCCTGCTGGTTTGTCTATTCATGAATACATTTTCATCATTCTCTTATAACAAACCTTTTTTAATGCGTATAATTAGTTCAGTAAAAGTGTTTCCATAGTTTATGCGCATCTTTTTCTTATTGAATAAAAAGTTTATCCTACTCAGTTATGCGCATATGTTCTTTATGCCTATTTTCAAAAGTTCTGTGCATATTGGCGATTCCATCAACCGATTTTTTATGCACATATCTAAAATGAGCATTAAAATAGGTGGGTGAAAACGTAAGGCTATAAGGCGAGAAATGCGGTTTCGTCTTTAAAAAAGGAGAGGAGACCGACAGAAACTCAGAGTTTAGAGAATAAAACCTGTTCCTGACCAGGTTAGGTTCACAGAGTAAGTTACCACGGTAACTGACTCTGAGTTAAAGTTACCACTCTTTCAGAAACAGGCTTGACTTACCCTGCTTTCTCCAGTTTGACAAACCTGACATTTTGAAACGGAAAACCCAGAGTTTTTCTCATTTCAGGGTTAAAATACTCGGGGCCCACCTCATTCAGGTAGCTGTTGTTTTGATGAGAATAATACGTTATACCTAACCAAATCAAAATAAGGTAGAAACTGCATCCATTTTTCAAAATAATGCTCCAAATGAGCTGCAGTCATCCAAACGGCCCTACCCCTGGAAATCTTCAAATGTGAAAAAGCTCAAAAAAATTGTCAGGCCACATTTACACCTTAGTCTTGTTGTACATGTATGATCGGAGTGACAAAGCAAATCTTAACACCATTTGGCCTGAGCAATCATGAATAAAAAACACTTCCAAACATCTGCCAAACAGATAAAGAGTGAAGCAAACTCTCTGGCTAGGCCTGGATCATATATTATGCAACTATGTAAATCAACTCACTATGTAAATATGAATTCCAGAAGATGTCAACAGCAAGTAAAGTACTGTATGCATTGCATTCTCAGCATTTTACACTGGCCATTAGCATAATACGTCTTTATCGATGGGGAGTTATTTTCAGACTCCTTTTTTTTGTAACCGCTATGCAAGAATACACCATAAATATGCACGACGGGACCACTTGAGCACAATGTAGTGGCCAAGAATTCATGCCTGCACACCAGTGTAGAGTTTCCTACCATTTGTCTCTGGTTTAAGGTTAGGATAAGCAATAGAGTTAAGGTTATAAACGTAGATGATCCAGGAACATGTCCTACTTGGGCTAAATCAAGTGGTGGAATTTATACCACTGACTAAAACATGATGGATGTTGTTAGCTCTCATTGACTGTTACTCCGACAAGCCAAGCATTTCCATGGTTTCACAGCAAACAAAGAGCACACTATCCTTCCAAAGAGACGCGGAATCTATTTAAAGACGATACAGATGTTGTCAACCACTAAATGAGGGTAAGATCAGTGAAAGATTGTTTCAATTCCTGCGGAGGCATTTTTTGAGGATCTAGACGAGATGATAAATGCTTTGGTTAATGGATTGGATATGGGTTGTCATAGATTTTCCTACAGTTCTCACTTACAATCCGAAATGTGGCTTTGGCAGGGAACGGCGCTCTTCTTATCTCTCCTGCAAGCCTAATTTATTGCCTAAGCCTAAACACCCAGAAATTACACTCGCTCTGACGCTACGCTTCACAATTATGACTGCTCAGCGGGACTTGGTATTCATGTCATCCGTTTTAACTGCACATGGAGGTCAAAATATGAATATTTATATTGTACTCTAAATAAGAGCAACAAAAGCATGCTGTGCTAAATGTGCATAACTGCTCATAAAAATGACTTCTGCTGCTTGTTCAAACTACTTATTTACAATGAGTCAAAACAACACAATTCTAAGGTTTTTTTTTGGGAGATACAGTTGCAATCAGAATTATTGAACCCCCTTTGAATTTTTTTCTTTCTTTTTTAAATATTTCCCAAATGATGTTTAACAGAACAAGGAAATTTTCACAGTATGTCTGATAATATTTTTTCTTCTGGAGAAAGTCTTATTTGTTTTATTTCGGCTAGAATAAAAGCAGTTTTTAATTTTTTTAAACCCATTTTAAGGTCAAAATTATTAGCCCCTTTAAGCTATATATTTTTTCAATAGTATACAGAACAAACCATCATTATACAATAACTTGCCTAATTACCCTAACCTGCCTAGTTAACCTAATTAACCTAGTTAAGCCTTTAAATGTCACTTTAAGCTGTATAGAAGTGTCTTGAAAAATATCTAGTCAAATATTATTTACTGTCATCATGGCAAAGATAAAATAAATCAGTTATTAGAGATGAGTTATTAAAACTATTATGTTTAAAAATGTGTTGAAAATTTTTTCACTCCGTTAAACAGAAATTGGGGAAAAAAATAAACAGGGGGGCTAATAAATCAGGGGGTTGCATAATTCTGATTGCAACTGTACATCCGGTGATAATGACAGCTGTTTGCATAGCTTCTCAATGAACAAGTGGTCTGTCCATGTGGAATTACCACATAGTACATGGTTTTACTCCAAACTCACTTCGTAACATCAGACTGTTGGAATAAATCCTTTTGTAAGGCGATTCTACAGTTGTGTGTTTATTTGTCATGCGGAATCAATTAAAGTAGATAAATCTTTAGTTTTACAACACAATTCTTAAGTTTTTTTTGGGGACAACTTAATCTTTTTATGTTGAATCTCTTCAAATTTGCAAAACAGATTAGGTTAACATAATCTATTTGTGTTGTGACAATATGAAGGAATTGTGAAGAACCCAGCATTTCTTACAGTGAAGTTTAGTTAATGAATGGATAGTTAAATGTAATTAAAAAATAAAAAACAGAAGTGTAAATATGAACTCTTTGTCACAGTTTACTGACCACTTGAAATTGCTTAATTCCTTTTTTTCTTGTGTTGCTTGCCATATTTTGTATTGAGAAAATAACTTTGCCATAGCATATTCAATAGTGCACTCACTGTAAAAATGCTCCCAAAAATACTTACAAATTGTGTTGTTTCAACAGTCTGAACAAGCAGCAAAAGTCATTTTTTGAGAGTTCAATGACAGACATCAACCCTCCCATCACATCTTTAATTGAATGGGTATTATTTTTTTACTTTTCTAAGGACATTTTTCGCACCTTTTCACATGTGTAACTTATATCAAATTATTAAATTGATATTTATCCAATTCTATCACATTTGTAAAGTCAGGAAGAACAGGTAAAAAAAAAAAAACCCTCATAAACTAAAATATAAAAAATATCAGTAAATTAGCAGTTTTCCGTATTTTGTGATTCATGTTTTTATTTTTTATTTCCCCTCTTTTATTTATGCTTTTAAATTGCATTATGTGACCTTAATTCTTCTTCCAGCATTTTTTAACCTTCAAAAGTTGAAAAAAGTGACTTTTATGAACATTTTTAATCGTTTAAAGTGAAATATTGTCTGGGTTGGTGTTTTATATCACAGTACAAATCCTAATAAACTGCCAGTACATTTTCTGTTATTTTACCTACATATTTTTCTACATATTATTTGTAATGCATTATATTATTTCAAACTACTAAAATGTCAATAAAAGTAACTTTGTTAATCTGTAGAGTTAAATTTTCAACATCAGAAGTCAACAGAGCAGAGATAAAACTCAAATAATGCAGTTCAAAACCATAAATAAACAGAAAACACTTGTGAATCACAATATACTGTTTATTAACAGCTATTTTGTTACAGTGTAGAGTGGAGTAGAAAATGTCTCATTTAAATTTAGATGCATGTATGCACTTAAATGCATAACAACCATGTGAAAATTGCTTAAAATGTAAATATTTGACAATAAAACTATGAAATAACTTGATAAAGGAAATTGTATTTTTAAAAAGTCCACCTATAAGAGCTTTATCACGGAAACATTCTTGAAGTTTATTCAAGTGTCTGCTTCACTGAGAAACAAAGCAAGTGACTATACGAATAGGCCATTGGATCATTCACTCATTTGATTAGTTCTAAATATGCTCCTAATAAGGGTGGCATGGTGGCTCAGTGGTTAGCACTGTATGAAGGTCGCTGGTTAGAGTCCTAGCTGGGTCAGTTGGCATTTCTGTGTGGAGTTTGCATGTTCTCCCCGTGTTCCTGTGGGTTTCCTCCGGGTGCTTCGGTTTCCCTCACAATTCAAAGACATGCGCTATAGGTGAGTTGGATTAACTAAATTGGCCGTATAGTGTATGATTTTGTGTGTGTGTGTGTATAGGTGTTTCTCAGTACTGGGTTGTTAAATATATTATTTTTATTCATTTCCATATATTCTATTTATATTATATATATATATATACCTTTAAAGAAACCCAAAGTTAATGCTATAAATGTATGTGCTTCTTGATATAATCACATGCTCAACTGTAGTTTTCAGTCAGTTGAATGGTTGGAATGTGCCAGTTGCAGGAATATTGTGCTGACAATGCTTTGATTATACAGTATGATCAATAGGATTCTACCAAACAAACTGTTTAGACCAGGGGTGTCCAAACTCGGTCCTGGAGGGCCAGTGTCCTGCATAGTTTAGCTCTAACTTCCTTCAACTCACTTGCCTGGAAGTTTTAGTATACCTAGAAAGAGCTTAATCAGCTGGTTCAGGTGTGTTTAATTGGGGTTGTAACTAAAATATGCAGGATACCGGCCCTCCAGTAGAGCTGTAATTGGGGCAAAAAAGTTAGGCCCGACAGGGCCCGAGAAGGACAGAATTCGGCCTGAGTCCGACAAGTACATTTTGATTGACAGCTTTTTAAAAGCCAGAACCCGTTTATAGCCCGACATTATTCAAATGTGCACCTTTTTTCATGAATGAGTCATTTATATGCGTTTTAACATAATTTATTCATAACAAACGTAGGCTATAGGCCACTTGGAAGTTGGAACAAAGAAATAAAATAAGTCCTCTGTAACATCGTAACATCTCAGCACCCTAAACAGACCTAGGTACATACACTTAGCCATTAAATTGGCCAACACTCCAATAAAAATAAGTCTTTCTTAACCAATTAAATTAAAATAAATTATAAATTATGACAGGTATTTGATAATAACGAAATTAAAATAAAGGCTCTGTGAGATTTGTTTCACCACTTTTCTTCACAATCTGGCATTAAGGCAACGGTGAAGCTGAATAATAAAAGAATAATGCCAACATTAGCCTACAGTATATACTCGGTCTACATTATGATTTTATGGTTTAATTAAGATTTAGTTAGAATTCATTTGAAAATCCTTTACTCACCAAGATTATGGTACATGTTTTTGTGGAGGAACATTACTGAATCCACTGTAAATGGCTTTAGCGGAGTTCTGCGCTCACTGAGCAGCACTGAAAACCCTTTCTCTGCAGCTGCTACTGGCCGGGATGCATAGTACTGTTCTGGCAAATTTTGCAAGTTTTGGGTAGGATTGTTTGTTCATCTTCCACCAGACAAAAACATCCATTTATTTTTCCATGACAGTGGTTTCAATGTAGTGAGTGACCTCGTCATCTTCCCTGTCAGCTTGCTGTACATTGCTGTTTAGCGCTCTACCGTAATACGCAGTGTATGAGCGACTGCCGAAATACCTTGGAAGCTAGAATGACCGTTCTTATTGAACTAGTGGCTGGCCTTATCGCAGTCAAAATTCGCTCTCTTTGACTTCTCCGTCATCATTTGTTTCACCTTTGCTGGGATGAATTTGACGTTTTAACAAACGAATAGATTACTTTCTCGCGCTAATCCAAATGCATGACATAACTGACGGGTCCCATCGAGTTCGGGCAAAGCTCTACCCTCCAGGACCGAGTTTGGGCACCCCTGGTTTAGACCAATGATTAAAGACAATGCTTAATCATCTGTTTGTATGCCTGTATAAAAACTGGCCTCGAAGGACTGCCCTTTGGCTTTGAGCAACCAGAATTCAACCTCTTGTGTTTCTTCTGTATTGTTCCCTTGATGCAAAAACATTAAAATCTCAGAAAATGAATCTTCCTGAGTCTTGGAATAATTTTTTAATCTGACATGGGTCATGGCTGGAAAGACATCCACTGCTTAAAACATATGCTGGAATAGCTTTTCGGTTCATTCCACTGTGGCAACCACTGATAAATAAGGGATTAAGCCGAAGGAAAATGAATGAATGAATGAATGAATGAATGACTGCTATTAATAAAAAAAAAAAAAACATCTTAAATGTGTCAACACAGCTGATATCGTCGACCAATCATTTGATCGCAACTCTATTTTGCATTAGTTATGCAGTTACTAGGTCTTAGATCAAAGCTAATAAGCCTCCCAGCACAACTCTTTATAACTTCATGCAGTCTGTCAACCTAGAACAAATTAATCCGAGCATTTGCAACTCCAGGAAAGGATGTGGCTTATCTTGGCGAGGATGTGGCTCCTCATACCTCAAAGACAGCTAAGACACATGCTCTTTCGCATTTCACAGGCCTATGATCAATCTTTTAGTTACTGGGGCGTATTTGAGAGGAACATCTGAGCAAGTCCTGAGGCTCTTTCCCTCTTTGGTTTTTAGTATTCCATGCTGCCGTACATGCGTCATAAGTCACCCAGAGCCAATAACTGTCCGAGTTCAGCCCCTGCTAGTGTGCAAGTCCTTCACACTTGTAGTTTGGTAATGAACATTATGAAGGTCTTCGTTCCCTTCTTCAAAACACACCAAGCTTCTTGCAGTATCTCTATTCTTTCTCTCTCTCGCTGCAGTCTAATGTCAAAGTAAAACTTCTGGACCTACACAGAGCGTTTTCCCTAAACAGGAATTGACACAGACTATCCATTTCCGCTTGCAGCTTGCCTGTGTGTCTGTTTATACACTGTGCAGATGCAAGTCCTCTGGAGACCATGTGGGCTGGATGATACAATGCTCATAAAACAATATGACAAATCAAATGGCTACAGTCACAAACTGGAAAATACCTTACAGAAATAGTTCACATAAAAAAGAAGAAACTTCCGCCATTATTTACTCACCCACATGTTAGTCCAAACCCACATGTCTGTCTTTCATCCACTGAACACAAAAGGAAAGTTTCTGACCAACAATGAATTTCCAACGTTAACGAGTTAAAAGCATTGTTGACTCAAAAAACAGACATTAAGACATGTTTTAAATTCATTAGTGGCAAGATCAGACTCTGAATGATTCACAAATACTTTGCCTTACAACTGTGTCCATTTGAAAATGTTTTAAAACATGACTGAAATGTATTTATTTAGCATGTACAACAGTGTGAAAACTGTTTGCCCCCTTTTTTTGCATCTTTGTCACACTTTAATGTTTCAGATCTTCAAACTAATTAGTCAAAGATGACACAAGTAAACCCATTATGCAGTTTATAAATGAAGGTTTTTATTATTAAGGGAAAACAAAACACAAAACTAAGACTAAAACCCTGTGTGAAAAAGTATAGGTGTTTCTCACCCCCAAACACCCATATCCCCCCCCCCCCCCCCGCACTTTACTTTGGTTTCACACAGGAGTTCAATTTCTCTAGTCACATCCAGATCTGATTACCTGTTCGCAATCAAGAAAACACTGAAATAGGACATGCCTAAAAAGTGAAGTAGACCAAAAGATCCTCAAAAAGCTAGAGATCCAAAGAAATTCAGCTCATGCAAAAAAAGAAAAAAAAGAAAAAGAAATCAGTATGGGCAAACACTTTTTCACACCACCATACTAAGAGGTTAGATGTACACACAACATGGTTCAAATGTTTTAGTAAAAACTTTTCATGCTTTTGAAAGAATTTAAAAGAAATTTATGTTAAAGAGAGCTGAATTTAATTGATCAAGATACAGTAAAAACAGAAAATATTGTGAACTATTTTTTATAACAGAGCTTTCACATGTGTGTATTTCTGTGATGTCAAATGTGAATAAAAAAAAAACATTTATAGTATCATTTATTTATTATACTAGTTTATTGTGACTAATTATTTATTTATTTTGACAATTTGTTGCTTTTCTTATGATAGGACAGGAGTAGCTGAAAAGGAAGCGAGGGTTTCCATGAACATAGAAAGAGAGACAGAGAGGATCAGGAAAGGTCTGCGAGCCAGGACTTGAACTAGGGACACATGAAATGCAATGGTGCTACAATGCCGACTTTTATAATTGATATTATTATTCTAATAATATTATATTAAAATTATCAGACTTGCTATGCCTAATAACAACAACAACAACAACAACAACAACAACAACAACAACAACAACAACAACAACAACAACAACAACAATAATAAGCTGGCAGCTAGCTCTCTGCAACTCTCACATGGTCACCCATTGAAGCTAAGCAGGGCTGCGCCTGGTCAGTATCAGGATGGGAGACCACATGGGAAAGCTGGGTTGCTGTCGGAAGTGGTGTTAGTGAGACCAGCAAGGGGGCTCTCAAACTGTGGTCTGTGTGGGTCCTAACGCCCCAGTATAGTGATGGGGACTCTTTACTGCCCAGCGAGAGCTGTCTTTCAGATGAGATGTTAAACCGAGGTCCTGACCCTCTGTGATCGTTAAAAATCCCAGGATGTCTTTTGAAAGGGAGTAGGGGTTAACCTGGCCAAATTTGCTAAATGTATATAATGGTATTCTAACCATCTCCATATTATAATTGGTTTCATCACTCTGGCTGCGTCTGAAACCGAATACTTTCATACTATTTTCATACTATATAGTACGCTAAAATCAGTATGCAAGCTGAGTAGCATGTTTGAATTCATATAATTCGAAAATCAGTATGCGAGAAGGACCTACTACTTCCGGTGAGATTCTGAAGTGCGCATCCCATGCAGCTGCGAGAGAATTTATGAATGGAAGTGAATCGACGCAATTCACGCAGGTAGATCACGTGACCATGACAAAACGGCGAATGTAGTACGTCCAAATTTCATTCATCCTTCTCACATTTATACTATAGAACGTACTTTTCTAACGGCTGAGTAGTACGTTTAAATTCAAATGCAGTACCTACTAAGTAGTAGGCGGTTTCTGACGCACACTCAAAAAATATTTTGTTTTACTCGTTCAAACTTCTTATTTAAAATAAGCTGCAACAACACAATTCTTGAGATTTCATTGGGACAACTTAATTTATTTTATGTTAAATCCACATAAATTTGTTAAAAGTGTTAAGTTAACTTTATAAATTTGTATTGGGACAACATGAATGAATTGTGTGGAACCCTGCATTTTTTTTACAGTGCAGCCTCTGTTTCCTCTTCATCAATCAGCTGGTGTGTGGTGTGCGGTCTGGCACAATATGGCTGCCATTGTGTCATCCAGGTGGATGCTGCACACTGGTGGAGGATGAGGAGATCCCCCCCAAAAATATGTGAAAGCACTTTGAGTGTCCAGAAAAGCGATATATAACTGTATGGAATTATTTTTATTATTATTATTATTATTTAGAGGTGTGAACCTACACTGGTCTCACGGTTCGGTTACGATTATCATGCCATCGATTCGGTTCAATTCGATATCTCGGTGCATCACAGTGCATTGACGATGCTTTCCATACACAGTTTTATATTTTCCTCACAGCACAGCAGTTCTTGTATTAAAATGTATAAATATATTTATTTACTATTTGTAAAACAATTTTGTCCTTTAATACAAACAGTCAGATAAATAAACTGTACCTTTAAACAACACGAGCATTCATAGCAAATAAACAAATATAAATATCCCGCTCGCTTTCTGAGCCTTGTCTACCAAGTTCTTTCTTACACCCCTTTGATTGGTCACGCGCTCAACAGAAAGGGCTGCGATTGGCTCTTACATGCTGGCGCTCTTCACAGATGAGTGACACTAATAAACGGCAGAGGCGATCACAGCTGATCCATGATAGACGCGGTAGAGAAAACTCTGCAGACACGCGCTCGTGTCTGTATCCAGAAGTATCGCTGTAACAGCCGAGAGGAGAGGAAAAGTCACGCCAGCAGGTCAAATGGGCCAGTGAGAGAGAGAAATGGAGATTACTTTCATTCTCTTAATCACCATGAAATAGAGGCTTCTGCTGTGAGTGTCAGTGAAAGACTGTCCAGCAAACACACACGCAGTGAAATTGTGCACAGCTTCTGAGTTTTTAAGTAGTTGGAGAATTGTAAGTACTCACGCTCGCCTTCCTCGCCATAGTAAGCTACGGCGACATAGCGCATATGAGATAAAGGATGTCAGTACATAATAACCGGTTACAATTATTACTGAACCAATACCGAATTGTCTGTGTCTGCATAGCGGTGCACCAAAGAAACAATTATTTTGACACCCCTATTATTATTATCATCATGATCAATAATAATATTAATATTAATAATAATAAAATTACATATTTTTGCTGAAAGTTTTTAAATAGAAAATAATAAACATTTATTTGAAATGTAAATATATTCACTGTAAAACGTTTCACATTGGTTAAACTTACAAACTGAAGTCCACCAGCTGCCTTGAAAATGGCAAAAAAATCTTTGTTTCAACTTAAGATGCTGAGTTTTAGTTGAATATGTTGTGAAACTCAGTATCTTAAGTTGACAAAGAATCTCTCGAAGTTGAGTTGACTCACATTTCCAAGGCAGCTGGTGAACTTTTAACCAATGTGTAACGTTTTACAGTGTTGTTAAAATAACAACAAACAAATAAATAAATAAAATTACCTTCCTTATTTTTTAACTCACATAATTTGTTTTCAGAAATTTGCATTAAAAATTTTAAATATACATATCCCTTACACGTCCTAACCCATCACTGAGATTTCACACATTTGCATTCAATCACTTGGCAGACGCTATCATCCGAAGTGACTTACAAATGAAAATAACGAAAGTAAAAACAACACAAGAACAAAAATACTTCAGTAACACGACAAAGACAGTCTAATGCAGCACTACACGCGTCCCCATCTGCCACTGGTCAACAAACAAGCAAACAAACATCGGATTTAACAGCCAAGCTTAAGATGTATTTGTTTTCAAGACGAAAGCAAATTAACCCTGGAATTTAAAGGTACGAATCCAAAATGATTAACGACGGCTGTTCACAACAAGAATGTGGCGTAAGCACGATACATTAAGACCATCCGTTTAGTCCAAGATAGTTCAGCTTGGTCAATAAACCATGAATGGCCAAAGAGCTGCTGTTTCTGATGAATTCGAGGAGTGTGTCTGCCTCTGCCCTCTGTATCTCTAATGAGCACATAAAGTTAACCGTAAAGCCTGCCTCATTGCTATTCATAGGAAAAGAGCACAGCCTGGCCTAACAGAGCCTTTTTCCATTTAGTAAAAACACCACAATCTCTTGTTAGAGAGTGATTCTCATGCATACAAGAGCAATAACTGTATCCAGAGCGCTGGACCGTTGTGACCCTTTCTCTGTGGTTGCCCTTGGAGACCTCGTGTGTTAATGAATTGACCTGTTTGTGATGGGAATAGTGATGGGCCTCACCGATCGCAACTCGTTAGGGGTTTGACCTGTGTGACCCATCGTATTGCTCTCGTGCACAGCCATCAATAAAAGGACAACAGTTCATAAAATGCAGATTATACTGGAGTGGTACTTGTGTATAGTTCTTATTTTATCACTTGCTCCTGCTGTTACAAACACATTTTTCCATCTATAACTTATCTAATGTGGAAAGAAAGCTCAGATAATAATAATATTAATAATAATAATTATTATTATTATTATTATTATATCACCCAAACTGACCCTTTACTCACCCTTCACTTTTTAGAAACCTTTTTGAGTTTCATTTTAAGTTGAACACAAAAGAAGATACTTTGAAAAATGTTGAAAATCTATAACCATTGACTTCCACTCTATTCGTTTTTCCTATGGAAATCAATAGTTACCGGTTTCCAACATTCTTAAGAATATCTTCCTTTGTGTTCAACCTAAAAAGGAAAATCATACAGGTTTATAATAACCACTTGAGGAAGAGTAAATACTGAGTGAATGTACATTTTTGGGTGCATTTTGGAGGGTAAAACTATCTTTGTAAAAAATGTTAACACATGTGGTCTGGTTTTTGTTTAGTTTTTTGCCCCTAAATATATTTACTTCGGTATATTGATTTCTGATTCTGTTATTTTAAGGCCAAACCTAAAAATACAAAACAAACCAAAGGCTTACATATATTTTGCTGCAGCTCTTGATCTTGTAACAGCTTATAATATGTATAAGAAGTCAAAATAGCACCAGAAATTCCTTTCAATTACACATAAAAAAGCTCTGCTACAAGGAGACGAGTTTCCAATGCCTGTAGTGAACAAAGCTCCTATTATAGTCACCTCTTGTGACATCCTGTCCTGTTTTTAGTCGTTTAGACAGCTTTTGGTTCATGTTCCGGTTATATTTCAGTCAAACTATGGCTGCACAAATTGGAGAAAAAAAAAATCTAATTGTGATTTATCTGATCAAACCTGCGATTTAAAATGTGATCTACTACCATTTCATAAATGAGCTACAGGTTTGATGTCGTGGTTTTAACAGCACCAAAGAAAGACCAAGCATAATCAAAAAGTACGCTACGCTATGCTACTGTTTATTTAAAACCTCTTAATCATTGTTGCCATTTTTTGCAATAAAGTTGTCAGTTGTCATGACAGATTAAGTAAATAACTACAGCATTTTAAATTCATTTAAATGTGTTATATATAAAATCTTATACACATAAAGATATATAAAACCATTACATTTAGATACATGTTTCACATTGTTCAGGGTAATGTGCTTACGAACGGTCAGAACTTTCAAAAACGATATGCTTGTTACTAAGGCTGCACGATACTGGAAAAATATGACATAGCGATATTTTTTTTATTCTGCGATATATATTGTGATATGAATACAATTTCACCAAATGGCTTGAATAGCTCTATTTGGAAAGAATTTATCATTGGGATGATTCTGTAGAAGACCAAATCTGCATAAAATCTAATAAACAAATATACGAGCACATATCAATACAATAAAGAAAAAAATACAATTAAAAAACACAGTTTTTTATGTAATGTAATGTAATGTAATGTAATGTGTATTTATATAGCGCATTTATTGTGTATGGCCATACACCCAAAGCGCTTCACAATCATGAAGGGGGGGGGGGGGGGGGGGGGGGGGGGGGGGGGGGGGGGGGGGGGGTCTCTCCACACTACCACCAGTGTGCAGCATCCACTTGGATGATGCGACGGCAGCCACAGGACAACGGCGCCAGTGCGCTCACCACACACCAGCTAATGGTGGAGTGAGGAGACAGTGATAGAGCCAATTCGGTGGATGGGGATGATTAGGAGGCCATGATGGGTAAGGGCCGATTGAGGGACTTTAGCCAGGACACCGGGGTTACACCCCTACTCTTTACGAGAAGTGCCATGGGATTTTTAACGACCACAGAGAGTCAGGACCTCGGTTTAGTGTCTCATCCGAAAGACGGCGCCCACTGACAGTGTAGTGTCCCCTTCACTTTTTACTGGGGCATTAGGACTCACACAGACCGCAGGTTGAGCGCCCCCTGCTGGCCTCTCTAACACCACTTCCAACAGCAACCTAGTTTTCCCAAGTGGTCTCCCATCCAGGTACTGACCAGGCTCAGCCCTGCTTAGCTTCAGTGAGTAACCGGTCTTGGGCTGCAGGGTGATATGGCTGTGGCCATATCACCCAAGTCTCATTTTCCAAGTCTAACAGTATTCAGGTACAGCAATTGAATTAGAAAAATAAATATAATTCAATAAAATTAATTGTTATTAAAAGTTACAAATGGTACAATTTCTTATTTTACAATCATTATACAGCAGGCCTCAAAAACAAATGCAAATGATAAAGTATAATACAAACTCAACATTGCATATCCTGCAATGAGACTATTGCAAATGATCACATTGCGATATCGATGCTGAAAGTATATATTGTGCAGCCCCACTTGTTACCATATTTGAAAGCGCATTGAAATAATCTCAGCTTTTGCGATCAATCAAAATCAAATCGCAATATCGATTTAAAAACCCTTAATCATGCAGTTAAACCACACCAAAATCATCTGAAAGCGGACAGAGACCTCTGAAAAGATGTTTGGTGTGCAAAGGGTACTGATGGCAGTGCTTATTCAAATAAACTGTAAAATAATAATTTTATATTAATTATTATTATTAATAATAACAAACTAAACTAATAAAATTTATTTTGGGATGCATTAAAATTAATTTTAAAGAAGATTAGATATACATTTAAGATAAATAAAAAAATTATCACATTTTTAAAATGCTATAGATGAGGTTGGATGATTAATCCAATGCAATTTTATGTTCATTTTGTCAGTAACGTGACCTTGGAAAAATTGGAAAAACAATCAAACTTTTTCCTGCTTTGTGTGCTGTTGAACATTAAAATTGATGCAGCCTCTGCTCATCTCTTTACAAATACAAAAATCATATATAGATTACATCCTCATCTTGATAATTCATTAATTTTCCTTCAGCTTAGTCCCTTATTTATCAGAGGTCACCACAGTGGAATGAACCGCCAACTATTCCAGCATATGTTTTACAAAGCGGATGCCATTACTGCCGCAACCCAGCACAGGGAAATCATCCTGCTAATTTACAATTAAAATAGCAAAAGTGAATGAAAACAAAAGCTATTTAATAACTAATGACTTAAAGACTCTCTCTCAAAACACAAACATAAATCTATTTACACTAAACTTTAACCTTAGATTTTAATTAAAATGGATATTATTTATAATATAAATAAATAAATACGAAAACATCCATGACAATCCAAAACCTATATATTTTTAAAAATTCTTTCTATGAAACAAGAAAGAGAAATTTTGCTAAATGTCCTGGCTGCACTTTTATATAGAGTCATAGTGAATGGTAGGTTGTCAAGCTCCATTAATGATCATATATACACCATGCCATATTATACATGTTCTGAGGCCATACAGCTTTGTTTAGGAAGGTCTTTCTTTTTAAATGGCATACATTCTAAGTCAGTGACATCACTATTGGTTCTCATGTGTGTCGTGAACAATTGTGAAGCAAGTCTGAACATGTGCAAGCATGAGAACTGATACTTACATTTTCCTCTGTAGGCCATTTTTGTACAATGAGCCTAAAAATTCTTGTTTTCCACACATATAATAAAGTCATGATTTATGACTACGACATACTAATCTGGATTGTATATCATATCTCATAAAAACTAAAGTTGTGTTTATCGCCTAGCCCAAATATTTTTGCCCTGATATTTCAAATAACACGCTCAGGCTTCCTGCAGGCATGCCGGGATCAGGTTTCATGCTACAGCAATTTACGGCTCAAATGTCATATTTCCCAGTCTACAGTGACACCGGATCAGTCCCAAATGAGAAACGATTTTTTAAGCCGAAAGTGAATCATGCACCTTAGGAGCTCTCAGATAACCTTGCTGTTTCAATGCATGATGATCTGGGACAGGGATTGTATGGATTAAACAAGCGGAGTCAGAAAACATTATAATACACATTAAATGTTGCAAATGTGGTTATCAGGCATTTTATATTGCGCGAACAAGAAATATGCACAATATGTGATTTTATACACTATTATTGAGCATTTTTAGATATACATTTAACCATTTATATTTATGTTGAAGTAAAACCTTAAGAAACTGAAAATTCTGTCATCATTTACTCAATGTCTACTTGATCCAAACAAGTTTGACTTTTTTTCCTCTGTTAAACACAAAAGAAGATATTTTGAAGAAAGCTGGAAACCTGTAATTATTGACTTCTATAGTATTTGTTTTCCTGATATGATAGTCAATGGTTGCAGGTTTTCAGCTTTCTTCATATATATATATATATATATATATATATATATATATATATATATATATATATATATATATATATATATACATACAGTTGAAGTCAGAATTATTAGCCACCCTGAATTATTAGCCCCCTTGTTTATTTTTTCCCCCAATTTCTGTTTATCAGAGAGAAGATTTTCTCGACACATTTCTAATAATAATAGTTTTAATAACTGATTTCTTTTATCTTTGCCATGATGACAGTAAATAATATTTTACTAGATATTTTTCAAGACACTTCTACTCAGTTTAAAGTGACATTTAAAGGCTTAACTAGGTTAATTAGGCTAACTAGGCAAGTTATTGTATAATGATGGGTTTGTTCTGTAGACTATCGAAAAAAAAATTCGCTTAAAGTGGCTAATAATTTTGTCCTTAAAATGGCTTTTTAAAAAATTAAAAACTGCTTCTATTCTAGCCAAACAAATAAGACTTTCTTCAGAAGAAAAAACATCAGACATACTGTGAAAATTTGGGAAATATTTAAAAAAGAAAAAAAAAAAATCAAAAGGGGGGTAATAATCCTGACTTCAACTGTGTATATATATATATATATATATATATATATATATATATATATATATATATATATATATATATATATATATATATATATATATATATATATATATTAGGGCTGCGCGATATTGGAAAAATCTGACATTGCCATATGTTTTTTTTCGGCAATATGAATTTCACCAGATGATTTGATCAGCCATTTGAAAAGATTTCATTCATTTAGATAGATTGGGATGATTAAATCTTTTCTATGCAGTGTGTTTGCATAAATTATAATAACTTACAAGCATATAAACACAACAGAGCAAAGATAAAAGTGAAATAAACAGTGATTGATGGTAAACAATCAAATGCAAAATAACATGGTCATGATTAGGGCTGTGCAATTAATCAAAATCGAATTGCAATCGTGATTTGAAACGTGGCGATTAGCTAATCGAAAGAGGCTGCGATTTGGAATATATATGTATTATTTGCTTTCCCCAACCCAGAGCAAATGCATGACTGCCGTCTGTGTGTAATAGTCTTACTAGCCAATTGAGCGAGCTGCACTTTCGTTCTGCCCAATCAGAACTTTCAATCTGCCTCTTATCAGTCATTTTAGTTTGCTGAGTGTTCTGTATTTTTATAATTTTTTTGTTTTGTTTTTATAATAAGCTACATTATCTCCCTAATAGGCTTGGGCTGGTAAAAGTTTCGTATGGTACGATAACCTTGGACAAAAACATCACGGTAATGTAATTACTGCTCTAAAATAAGTTATTTTTAAATGTCTGAGTAAAAAAAAAAACGTTTTTCCCCCTTCTTTGAACACAATATTATTTTAGGAAACATTTATAATATTTTGGAGCAGTAAACATGTCAGGCTAACTAATTAAAATAAATCATTGACTTCTGCTGTCTTCATTGATTTCAAAAACACTGATTTCTTTACAAAACATAAAACAACACATTAAAAAAACCTTACAAATACCTTAGGAACGGTATAACAGAAAATTTTAGCGATTTTAAAACCTTGACTTTCCCAAACCTTGAAACCGGTTATCATCCAATGCCTACTCCCTAATTTGAGTTGAACTTGTTTACAGAAAGGTAAGGTAATTTTATTTGAGCTTACTGCTTGCTCTAGAAAAAAAATGTGTTTAATTTCTGAATATTTAAAAACTAATTTGAAAAATGTTGAAGTTAATATGTTATCAGTTCCTTTTTTAACTAACACTCACTGCATTTTAGCAGTAAGAAGCTACGATACAGATTATTGAGCTGAAGCTTGACTACAAAATTAAATCAAATCTAATCGAATATCTGTCAAAAAGAATTTATAAAAATCACAATTAGACATTTTCCCCAAATCGCACAGCCCTAGTCATCATTGTATAAATTATTTAAAAATAATAATATTTAATGATGTCTTGTCTTTTAATCTTTAATAAATAATCTAATCCTGCGATGTGAGTGTTGCGGATACACACATTGCGATTTCGATGCTCAAACTATATATAGTGCAGCAGATAGATAGATAGATAGATAGATAGATAGATAGATAGATAGATAGATAGATAGATAGATAGATAGATAGATAGATAGATAGATGGATAGATATTCATTATTGCTGTGACAATCTATAGTTATACATAACTATATGACTAAATGAATATCCTTTAAAATATCGCTAGCCTAAAGCGTCAACTAAGATAAATAGTCTATTAAAAAATAAATAAACACCATAAAACAGCACAAATACACACTGCAACACCATAACAACATTCATTTATATATGATCAATATCCAAATTATCGTAGTGCGTTTGTTAAAATACAGTCGAATAGTATTCAATATGTATAAACATTTCGCCAATTAATGATGTGACTGACCAATCAGGATCAAGTATTTCAAAGACTGTTAAGTGAGATAAAAATACGCACATTATGTTAGCGCTTTTGTTGCAAAACTACAATGTAAAATTAAATATTACTAAAATAGTTTAATTCATTATTTACTCGTAACCCCAAAAACTTTTAAACTGGCTCTAATACTGAAGCACTGTGTCAGTTTAAAGCACATTTAATCATGTAAATGAGTGTTTGTAGCAGGTCTGCAGTGCTCATACAGTATCTGCAGCGCTATAGTACAGGATGTATGTGATGATGGCGTGTAATGCATATATAACACGCTACACAAATCACACGACTGTAGGTGAAGCACATATTCCACCTCAGTTTCTTAAAAAGACCAAATAGATCAGTTGCTCAGAGAAGAAATGACAAGCGTGCGCAGAAACAGCCTGGTAAAGGTGTATATTACGTGTGAGAGGCGAACAAATACCTTTTCACTGAGTCGCACAAGCTGATTCATTTTTTCTTCATCTTGTAGGAGCTCCCGTAGTTCGCAGCTATTGAGGACCCTGTACCCATCTGGGTAAGAGTTCGCGTCGCTTTTCTGGGACATTCTCGTCCCCGTGAGGCGCACTAAACAACTCCGTTTGTCAGCCATTTAACTTCCATTTTGCTGTCGCTGTGCGCCGGCTGGAGGTGAGCAGGGGAGCGGCGCTGGGGGAGCTCTGCTCGGCGTGAAGGCGCACCGCGGACTGTTTGTGAAGACAATGCACGGAGAGACTGTGCTCTGCTCTGCTGTACGGTCACGGATTCCTCCAGTTCCGCATTCCACCGACAGGAGGCGCCACGCCGCAGCACTTACAACGTGCCACACATAACATTGTATACCACGTGCTTTCAATCTAGTAGATGCCACGGGCCCCCAAATGTGATCATACTGTATGCAAGAGAGTGAGAAACCCCCATTGTTAAAATGTAAACATGTAAAAACATCTACATGTTTTCTTGTTATGAATGTTTCAAAAATATTTTTTTAAAACAGTTTGTTTCTTAAAAGACATCTATAAGTTTGTATTGTTTAAATATAGAATTTATACTATTTTATGAATGTGTTAAACATATTATGTCTGTTCCTTATTGTTACATTAGGCTATTGCATTATTCCACTTCAAATTTTAGTACTTTTTACACTTTTATTTGCGTTATTATTTACTTTATGTAATTACGATATTTAAATCGGAGACGCAGTGGCGCAGTAGGTAGTGCTGTCGCCTCACAGCAAGAAGGTCGCTGGTTCAAGGCTCGGCTGGGTCAGTTGGCGTTTCTGTGTGGAGTTTGCATGTTCTCCCTGTGTTCGCGTGGGTTTCCTCCGGGTGCTCCGGTTTCCCCCACAGTCCAAAGACAGGTGAAGAGTGTGAATGAGTGTGTATGGATGTTTCCCAGAGATGGGTTGCAGCTGGAAGGGCATCCGCTGCGTAAAACATGTGCTGGATAAGTTGGCGGTTCATTCCGCTGTGGCGACCCAGGATTAATAAAGGGACTAAGCCGAAAAGAAAATGAATAAATGATATTTAAATCTGGGAGACAGTGGCTCAGTGGTTAGCACGGTCGCCTCACAGCAAGAAGGTCGCTGGTTCGAACCCCAGCTGGGTCAGTTGTTGTTTCTGTGTGGAATTTCCTCCGGGTGCTCCGGTTTCCCCCACAGTCCAAAGACATGCGCTATAGGTGAACTGGGTAAGCTAAATCGTCTGTAGTTTATGTGTGTGAATGAAAGAGGGAATGGGTGTTTCGCAGTACTGGGATGCAGCTGGAAGGGCATCCGCTGTGTAAAACATATGCTGGATAAGTTTGTGGTTCATTCCGCTGCGGTGACCCCTGATGAATAAAGAGACTAAGCCGAAGGAGAATGAATATTTAAATTTGTGTTTTACTGCATGTTTGTATTTATTTATTTTAATTAGATTTTGTTTAATACAGTTTATTTATTTGTCTGCGTCTTTTATATGATGTTCATTTATTTATTAATACTAATAAAACATTTGATTGCTTATTTTAATCATTTGTTATTAAGTAAATTCTTCGTTAATTATTTAATTTATTGTTACCTTAGTTACAATACTTAGTTTCTTTATCTTAATTAACAATTTTTGTTTTCTTGTTTATAAACCTGCAGTGTTCATTATTATCATCGTCACCATAATATTTATGCATTTAGGAAAAAGAAGAAAATGGCAAAATCAGACATGAATTGTATATCTGCCAATAAAACCGTTTAATTCAATAAAAAAAATGACATTTTCTAAATCAAGAAATCTGCCACCAAAATAATTTGATTCAATGATTAATTAAATTTAATAATTATTTAATTCATTATTATTACTTTTCTTCTTGTGTGTTGTTTATTAAAATAAGGTTGAAATAATAAATATAATATCAGGGGGGGAAATAACTTAAAAATTGTTTTGTTTTTTCATGTTAAATGCCTGTGTTTTTAAAAAAGGTTTTTAATAACTCATATTAATTAATAAAATACATATTGAATAGATAATAATTTGAACTAACTAGTTCTGTAGCGTGATCCTATTGGTGGGTATCTCTGACGTCTTTACCTTGCGACAATACAGAAAACATGGCGTCGGTCGCGGGAGATCGTTGGAGGGAAGCGCTGAAGAACCACGATATATTCAATAATCTACAGGAGAGGCTTCATTTAGAGCCTCAGGGGACAAGTAAAAGAATAGCTAAGAACCTGACGTTTTGTCTGAACGGCGATCTGTTCATTTGGGACAGCGTTGAGAGCGTGTTTTACACCACAAACCTGCGACAGCTAAACTCTGACGGCGAACCAGACACCTCCAGATATCAGGTCAGCGACTTTATATAGCGTCTGTTTTAGTGTATTTACATCGCCGGTTGATTGTAAACAGTGACCGATCTCTCCGCAGACCCTGCTGTGCATCAACCCGCCGCTGTTCGAGGTGTGTCAGGTGCTCGTCAGCCCCTCGCAGTATCATGTGGCCCTCATCGGACAGCGAGGGGCTACTGTCCTGGAGCTGCCACAGCGCTGGGGGAAGAAGTCGGAGTTTGAGGGCGGACGCATCCAGATCAACTGCAAGTGAGTGAACTTAGCTCTTTTACTGAGGTAAAGTTGGTTATACGCACATTCAGTCTTTTTACTTAATACTATCATTTCATAAAATTTTTCTTTGCTAATTCCAAATAGGGAAATAATTTTAGCAGGCAACGACTAACTTATCAACATTGTTCACTGTCAATAAACAAGTGCTAATGTTGTTTTGAAGTAATATTTTCATGTAATTTCAGACTGAATATTTAAAGTAGCGGTAAACAATGCAGGGATCGTGTTCTCAAATATTAAAAAAACAACTTTACCTCAATAACTCTTGCTGTCGGGGATGTTTCATCTACTCTGGGGCGATTTTAAAGTCTCTGTATTTCAGCAAATGGGGTGATTTTTGTTGACGAATCTTATTTTGACACATATTTTGGTAAAATGCTTTGAAAATTTCACAAATTCAACAATACACTCTAGAAAAAGTGACTACCCCTTTCGTTATGATTGAGGTAAAGTTGGTTTTATAGTAGCACATTCGTTAATTTTTAACCGTCCCTACATTTAGTACGTTTACATTAACATCAATAATCCGATTTTAATGCGATTAGGACAATACTCTTGATTAAGAGTCTACTATGTAAACAGTGATTTTGATTTATTTAATCTGATTAAGGTCATAATCAAACTAAACAGAAATCGGATTAAGACATGTGGAGTATGCCGATTTTAGTCGCATTATTGAAGTGCAGTACAGATATGTAAACGCCATAATCTATTACCGTCATGTAGGATTTTCGCAGTGTTTTGCGACAGGGTAGTCTATACACACACAGCTGTTTGACACTTTCTCTGCACCCACTAAGTCAGTGAAGGACCACAGACTCCCGCATCACGAAATGCGGAGGTTTTTTTCCATACAGCATGCTGTATCAAATTCTATTAAAACAACACTCTTCCAGCGGTTCATACTCGCACCAATACCTCAGTTTGTCACGGGGGGGCATGCATTAAATGTTCCTGAATGAAAGTGAAAGTGCCAAACGGCAGTTAAAGTCAACAAATTAAAAGTGAAACACCCGAAATTACATGAAACTCCGGAGGAAAAGTCAAGTTTAATTATAACGTTTAGCCTATATTTTATTTAAGGTTACTCCGTCTGGTAAATTAGATAGCTCACTCCGTGCTAAGATAAATCTCTCCACCACTTAATCACAGGTTTGTTAACAGGTTTGTTAAAATATTTTTTTGAAAAATGAAGTATTTTTTCCCCTATGTATATTTCAGAGTGCATCATGCTGTGTGTGCGCGAGAGAGAGCAAGCACTGAGAGCTGTGTCAGAGCTGAGCTCATTAATATTCACGACCATTCCAAATATGGTCAATAAGGACCTTTTGATTGTAGGGATATTTCATGAAGTAATATATAACCATTTCGGGAGACTTTTTGACCTTATCTAAGCCACATACATACTATGTAGATATCAGAAAACAATTTAACTTCTTGAATCAATGCAATATACAGCACCTTTAATGTGATCGTTTGTGTTATATCTGTTGATTATTTTTTGTAAGGAATCCTTTAGTGTCGTGTAAGGCATCTACAGTATAAATTAAATAATGATAATATAACCATTCATCAGAGTAAAATAACTCTTTAAGAGAGTTGCATTGCTCCTCTATCTTCCTTTTTTTTTTTTTTTTTTAGATTTTCTGTTTTTTTTAAATGTTTGCTTTTGACAGGACGATTCCGGTGGCTGAACGCTTCTTCACCAGTTCTGCGTCTGTGACTCTCCGTCAAGCTGTCTGGTATCCCAGTGAAACTGAGGAGCCTCATCTCGTTCTGCTGACCTCAGATAACACCATCAGGTAACTGAAATAAATGCCCGACAGAAGTGTGAAAGATCTGACTCTGAAGAGCTTCACTGTTATTTTTGTACTAGGTTATACAAAGTAGGTTTATTTTTTTACCACCAGATTTTATAATCTTAAGGAGCCTCAGTCCCCTGCCAGAGTTTTATCTGTGTCTCAGTTGGATGATGACAGCAGCGTCCATACAAGAGGGTAAGTGTGTGGCTGCTGTATTTAATTTTAATTTTTTTTATTTTATCCAATGATATTGCCAGATGCTAAGAGTATTCTGCTTGCATCAGGGTTATTAAAGTCAAAGTAAAATCTAGGCATGCACCTAAATGAAAATTCTTGGCATGGTATGGGTCAAAATGATGGATGTTTCGTTTATGCCAAAGACCTTTAGAATATTAAGTAAAGAAGATCATGTTCCATGAAAATATTTAATAAGTTTTCTATGTCAAATCTCAGTTTTTGATTATTAATATGCATTGCTAAACGCTTTGATCAAGTGATTTTTCCCAGACGTTGTGTTGGACGTACAAGATTAAGATTTGACTGCTGTTTGCATTGCTTCTCAGCAACACCTAACATTGACAAGAATCACAGCTTTTGCTCAATCTCAACTTCATTTTAATACATTGTGGAGCCCAATGAGAGTCTTTATCATGTATTAGAATTAACATGCTCTGAAATAAACTATTTAAAATAATAAGAATTTTATTCAATTTGTTTTAGCCAGTTACAAAGCCACATTACTTGATTAAGTTTAGTTTAAATTGAAGTACTAACACAATTACAGCTAAATTAAATAAATGTACAATAAAAATAAAAATTAATAATTAAAATTAAATACAAAATAAAAAAAATTACATTTAGTCATTTAGCACACGCTTTTGTCCAAAGTGACTTACAATAGCCGCTTTTACACTATCGCGCCTAAAGTAAGCGTGCCAGGGCCAGTCACGTTTCCATTGTCACTTCTGGGACCTGAGTGGGGCTTCCTCTGGGCCAGCGGCCAGCAGCCGGCCTTTTTCGGCCCACCGAATACCTTGGGCCAAAGAGGGCCAGCTGGGGCTTCGGGGCGGAGTGGAAAGAGAGGCGGAGTTTGCCCGAGTCTGGTAAAGATAGCGTGCACTAGTTTTCCGGTCACACAGGATTACACGAGCCAAAAAATTAAATAAATAAGGGAAAGAAAAACATATAGCTGGTCAGTTTAAGATAGGCTGTTCCATAAAACACCTTATAGGCTAGGGGTCTTTTTGCTTATGATCGCCCTTATGTTTCCCATTTAAATGTAAGGGTGTAGCATAAAATAATAAAGTAGTTTTAATTTATAAGTGATATTTCTTTGCTGCGTCCTCCTTGATGTTTCAATAACGCATAATAATCTTTACACCATATTAAAGACACAGCAGCCAGTAACAGTTGTCGAGAGTTTTTGTCAAGTTTAAAAGGTATGTTTGTGCATGAAACAAGTGCGTTTAAATGCATGTGTGTGTGTGTGAGACTGGGTGAAAGAGCACTCGCTTGACAGCTCTTGATGCTGTGAGCCCAATAAAAGCCCTGGCTCGCACTGGCCTGACTGTGGAAATGCGGCTAATGGAGGAGGCATTCAGTGATTTAACAAGAAGAGGCAATACACACAAGAAGTGCTAATTATACAAAGCAACTGTTATACAAAGCAACTTGTTTTTTTTTGTTTGTTGGGCGAGTCCTGGCTGGATCAATTGGCATTTCTGTCTGGAGTTTGCATGTTCGCCTTGTATTTGCATGGGTTATCTCCGGGTGCTCTGGCTTTCCAACAGTTCGAAGACATGCACTATAAGTCAATTGGCTGAACTAAATTGACTGTACTATATGAGTGCGTGTATGAATGTGAGAGTGTATGGGTGATTCCCAGTACTGGGTTGTGGCTGGAAGGGCATCCACTGCGTAAAACATATGCCGGAATAATTGGTGGTTCATTTCGCTGTGGCAACCCCTGATAAATAAGTGTGTTTCTGCGGGTGGTTTGTCAAGCCCACTCGCCTGTGTGAGGCACAGCTAATATTAATAAAAATATAAATTAATAATGATACTAAAATAACACTAACTTTAATGTGATGTGATATCTTCTTCATGCAGACATTCCTATGCGGCCTCTCTGGGAGAGACTGCGGTGGCGTTTGACTTTGGTCCATTGGCTGATTCTCCTCACCTGAGCAGTCTGCGGATGAAGGCAGAGCTGGTGGTTTATCCACTCTACATACTGTACGGCAATGGAGAGACCTTTCTGAACTACATTTCTCTCTCACACAGGTAACACTCACTCCTATACAAAAAAAAAAAACTTGTTTGGAGAGATATGCAACATTCACAGTGAAGATTAATACTATGAAACCAAAATAAGGAAGAGAAAAATGGCTTATAGAAATCGAAAATCATTAAAAGGACTAAGTTTTTTTTATCTTGTTTACTTAAGCGAAATTAAAAATGTTGTTTACCTAAAATGAATAAAAAAGGGCTAAATTAAATCGATGAAAACTTTAATTGAAAAGCTATTTAAGTTGAAGTACTAATTAGGCATGGGACGATAACCGTTTTCAAGGTATATCGCGGTGTGGAAAAGTCAAGGTTTTAAAATCGCCAAAATTTTCTGTAATACCGTTCTTAAGGTATGTGTAAGATTTTTTTATTTACATTTTTTTGTTTGTTTTTTAGGACAACAGTATCTTCAGCAGAAAAAAATATCCAAAGATGCCGTTTTAAATTGTAAAGAAATCTGTGTTTTTGAAACTAATGAAGACAGAAGTCAGTGATTCATTGGAATTATTTAGCCTGACATGTTTACTGCTCAAATATTATAAATCTTTCAAAAAATAAAATATATTGTTTTCAAAGGGGAAAACATACCTAATACTAATATTAAGTCACTTTAATAGTTATAATTATTATAGTTATAAGTAATATTATTATTTTTAATGTTTTGTGTGTGTTGTATTATGATGTTATGTGTTAGACACATGATGATGACTTGCAAATCTATTTCACCACGGGGACTAATAAAGTTAATAGAATGTTTGATTAAATATAAAAAAAATAAAAGCTAAAATCAAAAACTGAAATTGTTTTAAAAAAAAAACCTAAAGCTAATTCAAACACTAATTATTTAACAGATTTTTTTTTCTTAAATTCTGTCATTTAATGGCAATATCATAAACATTATCAGTTATTAATTACAATGATTTATAGTAAAAAAGTCCAATAATAGGAATACAGTTGCAATCAGAATTATTGAACCCCCTTTGAATTTTTTTTTCTCTTTTCAATATTTCCCAAATGATGTTTAACAGAACAAGGAAATTTTCACAGCATGTCTGATAATATTTTTTCTTCTGGAGAAAGTCTTATTTGTTTTATTTCAGCTAGAATAAAAGCAGTTTTGAATTTTTTAAAACCCATTTTAAGGTCAAAATTATTAGCCCCTTTAAGCTATATATTTTTTCAATAGTATACAGAACAAACCATCATTATACAATACCTTGCCTAATTACCCTAACCTGCCTAGTTAACCTAATTAACCTAATTAAGCCTTTAAATGTCACTTTAAGCTGTATAGAAGTGTCTTGAAAAATATCTAGTAAAATATTATTTACTGTCATCATAACAAAGATAAAATAAATCAGTTATAAGAAATGAGTTATTAAAACTATTATGTTTAGAAATGTGTTGAAAAAAAATTCTCTCCGTTAAACAGAAATTGGGGAAAAAAATAAACAGGGGGGCTAATAAATCAGGGGGTTGAATAATTCTGATTGCAACTGTATTTTAATGTGAATTTTGAATACATCATGCACAGACTTTCAAACTAATGAGAATTTAAATAATTATGATATAACATTAGTGCTGTCAAAATTAGCGCGTTAACGCATGCGATTAATTTAAAATATTTAAGGTGTTAAAAAAATTATGCAATTAACGTGGTTGCAGTCTTTTTATATTTCCTGTTGTGGCCGACATGTGTTCAGCATGCAAAGAAATATGATTAAGACCAAGGAAGGACTTTTAGATGGAGTTTCAATATAAAACGGTTAACGTTAACTTCATTGCGTCACCAGGATATCCACGTTTCCTCTGGAGTTTCATTTTAAATTTTTCAACATTAACTGCAGTTTGGCAGTTTCACTTTCATTCGGCAACATACTCTTCATGCCCCCGTGATAAACTGAAGTATTGAATGAGAATATGATGTAAGGACTGGTGGAAGAGTGTTGTTTTAATGGAATTTGATACCGAATGCCAAATGGAAAGAAAAAACCTTAGCATTTTGTGACACGGGTGTCTGCGATCCTTTAAGGTAATCAAAAATCGTTGTTTACATGGTAGACTCTTAATCAGAGTATTGTCTTAATCATATTAAAATCAGAGTATTGGTGTCCATGTAAATGTACTCCGTCTAAGTGCCAGATGATGTCGCAAGCTGTCAAGACGGTGCATTTCTCTGCCTTTAAAATGATTCCATGTGCGCTCAAATTCTTCATTAAGTTTGACATGTTTCCCCTCTTATACATAACATTTGTACAGAGTCTGCTTCACGTTGCTGTGTCAGAATACTTGCTTGTAAAATTTAGCCATAATTTAGATCCCTTAGTTTAATCAAATTTGATGAACGCGACCAATTTCCGTATTTGCAATGCCTGTATTTTAGATTTTTTTTGCAGTTCACTTAGAATCCAACATAGAAATCATTTTCGTTTTTTATAGGCATTGATTGTTTTGAAATTCAAATAGCACTAACATGCCTGTGTTTTTATTTCTGTAATAAATATGGCTTTCAAGCCAACAGTTTGAGGATCTTGATGGTTTATTGCAGGTTTGTTGTTTACATGAAGAAATCTGTTACAAGTTATTCAAAAATTCTAATTAACAATCGTATTTTAAATTTAAATAGTTTCTTTGTCTAGAGTTTACATTAATTTACATTTTACATTTAAATAGCTAAAATCACAAGTTTCATTTTTTTAATTGCAAATAATATAATACAAGGTTTCCGCTACATTCATTCTTCCGTGGCGGGCCGCCACACCAAAATTCATCCTGCCACGGCTACATTACAACGCATTTAAAACATTCAGTCGTGTTTTTTTTATAGCGGGTTATAATCGCACCAAAACATATTGAAAGGTAAGTGAATTAAACAGCGCAAACTTTTCTGTAAGCATAGTGCTGTGCGCTATTTGTTCAACCATTTAAGGTGACATGCTGACTGACTGACTGACAGCTGTGTGATGCGTGAGGCCAGCAAACACGGCGTAGCTTTCAGTTAAGATGAACACAGTTTCCATATAAGTATACTTTATTGATAAAGGTCATTGGCTCTGCATACAATGACTTTATCTTGCTGGAGTTTATAGCCGTTTCACTTTACTTCAAGACACATTAATGTCGCAAAACACACAAAAGCGCACTAAATCGCACTTCAGCAGTGTTTATTTGACAGCGCACATAAAGATCTGCACTTGAGCAGAGTATATTTGAGGGCGTGCAAGACGTTTTGTGCATGAACAGAGGAAATCGGCGCGCAAGCAAAGAGATTCGCATGCTCGTATTACATGAATGCGATCTCGACTTGATACTGCGTGTAATATTTGTCTTTAAAATAGTTGGCAGATATGTGTAAAAAAAATAAGGCTGCCGCCACAGCTGGAAAAAATCCTAGAGGAAACACTGTAATTTAATATAATATGATATAATATAATATAATATAATATAATATAATAGTCCTAAAAAAGCACTTAAAAAAATTGAAAGAGAGAAGCCGTGTCCCAATCTGCATACTTATGGACTATTCTATGCCATTTTGTAGTATAAATGGTTTGTTTTTTTATTCTAAAAAAAAAAAAAAAAGAGTAAGTGCACTTTAAATACCCACATGATGCAGTTTTTTAATCGTTAATCTTCCATCTTTCTCCTAGTGTCGGTAGTTTAGGGAAGCCGATGGGCCCGTTACCCATGTACCCTGCAGCAGAAGATAACTACGGCTACGATGCGTGTGCTGTGCTCTGCCTGCCTTGCGTGCCCAACATCCTGGTCATTGCCACAGAATCAGGAATGCTGTATCACTGTGTGGTGCTGGAGGCAGAGGAAGAGGAGGATGGCGGAGTAAGACGCACACAATTCAGCCATAAATCAGCAGATGCACTGTGAGAGATGCTGAATGTTTGTCTGTGTGTGTGTTCAGGCTGTAGAAAGATGGTCTAGAGGCTCAGAGACGGCACCTTCGCTCTATGTGTTTGAGTGTGTGGAGCTGGAGCTGACGCTTAAACTGCCTGCTGGAGAAGAGGAGGAGATTACGGAGTCAGACTTCACCTGTCCAATCAGATTACATCGAGGTGAGCAGACATGAATATTCATAATAGTGTAATAATCCCGAACATTTTATTTTCAAATGTTTGTTTGAAATATTAGATGCTTTCCTTGCATTTAATGTGCTTTCTTTGTTTAGAAATTGGGACGTCTTGTTGAATGCTTTATGGTATTTTTTTTAACAGGTTAATGCATCCTTCCTGAATAAAATGATTAATTTCTGTCAAACCATCTGTTTCAGACCCTCTGTGTCAGCACAGGTATCACTGCACCCATGAGGCTGGAGTGCACAGTGTTGGACTCACCTGGTTTAAAAAACTACACAAGTTTCTGGAGTCTGGTGAGTGCCTTCTTCAGCTCTGACATTTAAACATATTTACAATCACAGCGGTTGAGGAACATAGTCTATATTAGCATTTCGTTATCGATTCAGATGTCCGATCCGATTCCTATTCACAAGCCGTTGATTTGATTCTCAATTCGAACTTGTTCTATTTTCAATTCAATATAATTTATTTTTTCAAATTATTATTGTAATGGAGGCCCGCTAGCGAATGCTATACAGGTAAACCTCACTCGTCTGGCCTCTAAAGGTGCTTTAGAGAAAGATGCTAGAGGCCATGGTCTTTAGCCTCCATGTTAGATTAATCAACTCCCTTGCAAATAATCGCCGCTTCGATCCCAGCTCAGACTGGGTTGGGTACAGCAGGACCGGTAGGTTACAAGTAGGGGCTCGTCCGGGATGGGAGTGAGTGTAATGGAGGCCAGCTAGAGAAGTGCTATGCAGGTAAACCTCTCTCCTCTGATCTCTTACGCCCCATTCACACGGGGCTTCAGCGTCAACGCTTGACAGAGGGCGTGTCTGAAGTTGGGGCTGATGCAATCGTCATAGCAGCGTCAGCCAATGAAATTAGTCAGCAATAGGCCACTGTCTGAGCTGGTGTATTTGCATACAGCGATCTGATTGGCTGACGCTTCCATCTGCGCTTGAAAAGTTGAGCAAGTCCCAACTTCTGCAGCGAGCAACACTTCTTAAGTGGCGCCGACGGATCCACAATGCAGTTCGGCAACGCCTGACGTCACCAATTCAAAGTGAAAGCTGAAGCTGACTGAATGAATGAGCTCTATGAGCTTTACTCTAGCGACAGATACTAGAGGCCATGGTCTTTAGCCCTCTTGTTAGATTAACCAACTCCCTTGCAAGTAATCGCCGGCATTTGCTATTATTTTTTAAAATAATAAATGAAAACTCTTTTTCAGAAACGTAGACTAAGTAGTCACTCATAATATAAAATATAATAGGCTTTTTTTCATAGCAGTATTAATGTATCTGTTGTAGTTATCACATCAGTTATGTATCGATATCTATATGTGTCTGTCTATTTGCATGTTTGTGTTTATACATAGATTCTACATAGATCAGATAAACTCTGCACATATTAAAGCAACAATGAAACATATTCAGAAACATATGAATGTTTTTTTTCTTATTTTTGTTCTTTGAATAATAGTATTATTAGTCTGCTGTCACTTTAAGACCTCATACAAAGATGATGACGATATTGACATTAATGATATTGACATTGTTATAGATCACTCAGCTTTTCTGCTCTTCCCCTGATGTGCTCTCTCACTGGCTAAACACACTTGGAAAACCCCGGATATACAGAATAGATAAAAAAAAATTAATTAACAGCTGTTTAGAATCAAAAATGAATTGATTACATTTAATTGAATTTGTTTTCTAAACACATGCGGTATAAGTTAATTAGATAAGCTTAATTGTGCGTAGTGTGTGTGTTTTGTGTTGTCACTAGAAGGCCATCTGCTGTGTAAAAAACATCCGTGGTGGAAAGAGTACTGAAAAATCACACCAAGGTGAAAGTATCATTACTTTCCCAAAAATGTAGTGTAACTAGAGTAAAACTATCTGTTGTAAATATTACTGAAAGTATTAAATCTAGCCCTTTTAAAAAGTACTCAAGAGTTGTGAGTATTACACTGTGAAGGTTGATGCGTTTACATGCAATTTGTGCATGTGTGTGTGAAAACGTAACATTCTCTAGTGCATTTCGCTGTTGTTTTAGGCCATTAGGCGATTTCAGTCCTCATACAGTAGGCATCCTTCATCTTCATGCAGTCTAAACAGTTTCTATGTCTGTGAGGTATGAGGTATTTCTATGAGGTATGATGCGATTTAATTGGACGGGAATCACAGAACTGATTATTCAACTTTAGTCAATCACCATAGACAAGAAAAAAACAGTAGTGACTGCAGGTTGAAGGACAATAGTGGAGTAAAAGTACCAATACAGCACTAAAAATGTACTCAAGTGAAAGTAAATGTACACATTTTTAAATCCACTTGAAGATTAAATTAGTATTCCTGAGATAACATACTCAATTACAGTAATATGAGTTTTTGTAATTTGTTAATTCACACCACTGTGAAGCAAACATGTCCCAGAGTAATTGGTGGTTCTTTCCACTGTGGCGACCACTGATAAAGCAGACAATAAGTCGAGGTAATTATTATTATTATTTTTTGTGCATCCATTATGTATATTGTATCTTGTTGTTGTGTGTCTTCTGTGCAGATGAGGAGGATAAAGACAGTCTGCAGGAGCTGGCGGCAGAGCAGCGGTGTATAGTAGAGCACATCCTATGCACAAGACCTCTTGCTAACAGGTAGAACGGCGAGAAATCAACATTTCCCACCTGTTCTACTAAAAGTGTGACAGTTAAAGCTAAACCCCAAATCTCTTCTGAAACAAAAGGCCGATTTGCAAACTTTTAAGCAAGCCTCAAGAGACTCTGAGAAAGAATTGTTTAAGATTTCTGTCTTCCTCTCTCTCAGTTTGCCGGCTCCAGTTCGCGGGTTTTGGATCGTGTCAGACCTGTCCCTGGGAGCCACCATGATCTGCATCACGAGTACCTACGAGTGCCTCCTGCTCCCTCTGCTGTATGTGACTAGCACTCAATGGCTCTTTTCCATTTGTTAGAGCAGGATTTCTCAAATGGGGGTTTGTAGGAGAATTGCTGTGGGTTTGGACTTGATGTAAAGCTGAATTCATTGTATTGAATGTACAATTAAATAAATGGGCCTGCTTGATAATTCCTATTATATTGGAATATCAATCATAGGCTGCAGTTAAATTAAATAACTTAATCAATTTGACAACTAATGCTGGGTTCACATCAAATGCAAATGTAGGTATTTGGCAGAGTAAGTTAGAAGGTCAACGCAAGCATGTGAATAGAGGGAAATTTCCAAATTGCAAATGTGGAATGCTCGGCATGTTTCCGGCAAACACGCAATTGCATCTTCGGTAAGATCACGTAATGCAAAAAACATCTCCCGAGTAATCTAGAGCAAGTGATACAATGTTTACCATTATTAAACCCAGCATAAACATACTTTTATATGACTACATACAAAAAAAGTCTTGTTAAAGGTGCAGTATGTAAGCTTGACACCCAGTGGTTGAACTAGGTATTACATTCTTGGATCAAAACAAACGCAAGCACAGGTTGCCATAAGCTCCATTAAGTACGTTTACATGGACACCAATAATTCGATTTTAATGCGATTAAGACAATATTCTGATTAAAAGTCTACCACTTTATTTAATTTTTTTTAATATTATTTTTTTATTTATTTATTTAATCCGATTAAGGTCATAATCGAACTAAAGAGAAATCGAATTAAGACATGTGGAGTATGCTGATTTTAGTCGCATTATTGAAGTGCAGTACAGACATGTAAACACCTTATTCGACAATCGAACTATTACCGTCATGTAGGACTTTTTGCCGCATTTTGCGACAGAATAGTCCACAGACACGCACGCACACACAAGGCTGTTTGACACTTTTTGCACCTAGTACCGAGTCAGTGAAGACCACAGACACCTGCATCGTGAAATGCGGAGGTTTTTTTTTTCTTGCATTCAGCATGCTGTATGAACTTTCAATACTTCCAGCAGTTTATAGTTGCATCCAATATCTCGTTTGTCATGGGGAAAATGCATGAAATGATCCCGAATGAAAGTAAAAGTGCCAAACTGCAGTTAAAGTCGACAAATTAAAAATGAAACACCAGAAATTACATGAAACTCCGGAGGAAATGCGGATAGCGTGGTGACGCAATGATATTAATCAAATTATGTGATATAACATGTAAAACGGGATCATGAAAGGAACATTCAAAAAGCAACTCATGTAAACGCCTTTATCTTTATTGTCTTAATTAGATTAAGGCTAAAAATTTGATTACTGATGTCCATGTAAACGTAGTCATTGTTGTTTTCGGTTGTGCAGACATGTCAATAGACGAAACATGAAAATGCACATGACGGTTCTATTTTCACAATGTTTCATTTTCAAAAACGTGCACATAAAGTTTGCACACATTAAACGTTTGTGTTTCAAACACCTATTGTTATGTAAATTAATTGCCAAAACACAGAAACATGAATCCTTGTTTAAAAACAATGTTGACAAGATTTCAACTAGATAACACATTTCAAAGGGTTTCAAAATAGTTTTTCTTAAATTAAACAAATATTTTGTTTTAATCAATTTATTTTGACAGGTTGTCTTGAAGGCACTGTGAGTTTCTATTTGAAACATGCAGATCTCATATCAAGTCATATTTTGTGGTTTAATATTCAGCGAACACGTGTACAGCACTATTACTAGTGATTTCTTCTTTTAAAATTTGGGAAAGTCAGTGACATTATGAATCCTACAATAAAAATTAGGTTTTAAAGACTGGATTTTGAAATTCTGCCAGCGTTTTTCACATTGTGGAAATTGTAGGACCATATGATCGCGTCATTAAATTGAAATATGAAGTTTTTAAATTAGTTTTTTGTTAGAAGTAACAGATTTTGAAAAAAATAATGATTTCTATTATGTTAATATAATTTTTTTTTTCTTTAAATCTTATAGAAGCTCTATTCGTCCGGCTTCTCCTCCGTTGCTGTGCTCTCACCCAGGGGCAGGGTCAGACAGCTCTCCTCTGCGTGGATTGGCTGAAGACTCCTTTGAGCAGCATATCCGCAACATCCTGGCACGCAGCTCCACCAATCCATTAATGCTGAGGTAACAACGGGCTGCTTCCATTCAAATAAATTCTCACCAGAGTAAAAAAAAAAGATTTACACCGTTTTAAATAATTGATCACGTGGCTGAAAGCTGGAAGACCTGGTTGCATAGTTGAGAATGTATAGTTAAGGCTTTCTTTTTTGTGTGTTTGTCAGGTCGGGTGATAAGGACTCATCTCCTCCCCCTTCTGAATGTCTTCAGTTGTTGAGCAGAGCTACACAGGTGTTCAGAGAGGAGTACATCCTCAAGCTGGGCCTGGCTCATGAAGAAATGCAGAGAAGGTACACTGTTGTTTCAGAGCTGTTTTTTTTTGGAGCTGTAATTTTAAACTTTATTTTCTTGTGTCATACTCTTTTAATATATATATAATGCATTAATATATTTTAATACATCTTCTCAAAAAATTGGAAGATTTTATATAACAGTTATTATATAATATAATAATAAGCTATATATATATATATATATATATATATATATATATATATTAGGGTTGGGCGATGGACGATGGAATCGTCTTCATAGGCAGAGGTGAATTAATTATTTATAAATAATTAAGTCATAACGAATTAATTATTTGTAGCCTACCGTTTCAACTACGTGGTCTTTGTTTTAGCCATAACCAAATCATAAATAAATAAAGATAAGTTACACACAAATTACCACCTGTCACTCACTTTTTCCGCGTGACTCTGGCATGAGTAGGCAGAGTGATCCGTGTCAGTCATTTGTTTGATGCGGAGGGGTGTGGCGGCCGAAAGTGAGCGGCGCGGGGGTTGTTCGCGGACAAAAGTGAGCGGCGCTGAGGTGTCGCGGACGAAAGTGAAGAGGGCTGGGGAGTCGCGGAACAAAGTGAAAATGAACAGTGGACAGGGGAGCAGGGCGTTTGAGGAGGGAGATTGGTAAATGAGGTGCCGGATCTGGCGTGTTCCAGCACAAATTAAGCCCTGGATAGAGACAAGATTAATTAAATATCACGTTTAACAACTATAGTGAGACGCGATCCACTATCATCCTTGATAAACTGTCCGACGTACACTGTTTTCTGAAGCTCAAGCGAGCGCATGACAGTCTGTGTGTGTGTGTGTGTGTGTGTGGTGTGTGTGTGTGTGTGTGTGTGTGTGTGTGTGTGTGTGTGTGTGTGTGTGTGTTTGTGTGTTTGTGTGTTTGTGTGTGTGTGTGTGTGTGGTCACGTGATGTGCGTTTTCAGTGGACGGAGGGCTGTTCAGAAATGCTAGATGAAACACCAGTGTGGACGTGGGTCATTTTCGTTCTAAAATGCCATTTTAAAAGTAAGCTGTATTAGTGTAAATGGGGCCTGAGTATGTATTTTTCACGAGCGGGTTTGCGACGGGGGCGGGGCACTGGATCGCGATGCCGGCTCAGCATCGTGATGTCTATCGGCCATCGGCGATGGACGATGGCATCGTCTATCGGCCCAACCCTAATATATATATATATATATATATATATATATATATATATATATATATATATATATATATATATATAGCACAGCATAAACAAGTACACCTCTTTTGAAAATTTATATTTATATCCATTTGTCAGTGGTTATATATTTATATAATTTAAATGGTATAATGGTATTTATATCATTATAATGATTATAGGCAATATATTTTGGTGGATTTAAATAGTTCTATTCATTAAAATGAGAATGTGGTCACATAATATCTTTAGGAATAGAAAGATAATGCATTTAAATTCATATGCAGTGTTGCAAAAAAATTACCACTACAAAATTTCAACTAAATGTAATATTTTTATGGTTCTCTTGATTTTCCATCTTCATTGGAATGCTATTTAATATTTTCTATTTATTAATTTGGGGTGTACTAATTTTTGCACCTTGATCTGAAGTTAGATTTAGGATTTGTTATTGTATAGCACCCTATAGAAAGTATTTATTTAAAAGATAGATCTGTGTAAAATATTATCTTTGAGTTTGATATGAGTGTAGCTTTTAGCAAACAAACAAACAATAAATAAGTGAATACATTAATTATTTTAAATGTATGCAAATTCATAATACAAAATCAAACCAGTGAGTTTAAACACAGTACATATTTTGCATTTACATGGGACCACATTAATATGTTGTAATGACTGAGAATTAAAACAACACTTTCTGCAAAGCCTAAAGGGATAGTTCACCAAAAAATAAAGTAAATTCACTTTCAAGCAGTTCCAAACCTTAACGACTTTCTTCTGTTAAACACAAAAACTGATATTTTGAAGAATGTTGAAAACGAGTAGCCATTGACTTCCATAGTATTTTCTTTTTCCTCTACGAATATCAATTGCTAGCGTTTTTCAACATTTTTCAAAATATCGTATTTTGTGTTACACAAAAAAAACAAGTGAAGGGAGAGTAAATGGTGAGTTTATTGTAATTTTGGGTGAACTATCTCTTTAAATGGACTGTGGTTATAAAACATGTTGTAATATAATGATTGTCCCGTTTTTAGAGTAAAGCTCCTGAGCGGACAGAAGAACAAGCAGTTGGAGGATCTTGCTCTTTGTAGAGAGGACAGGTGACCATTAACACAACTCTAATCACAATCACACCTACTGTAATACATTTATCTCCGTTTAGTCACAGAAAAGAACTGAATGTTTGAGTGCAACATCTCCCTCTAGAGACCCCAACTTGATGTTATTATTAGGTGTGGTAAATATGTGAGTGCTAATGAGTCAATAGTTACTGTCAACTGTGCTAAATAGGGTAAATGTGATGATGTGTTGTAGGAAAAGCCTGACAGAAGCTGCAGAGCGACTGGCGGATAAATATGAAGATGCCAAATATCGTCAAGAAGCCATCATGAACAGGTTCACCTTCCTCTGAATTTAGTTTAATGGCAGGGTTTCTGCAGGGTCAAAAATTTCAAAATCGAATTTTTGCTTCCCAAAAAATGTAAAATTTCCTGAAGTGTGGTGTTCTAGGTCTTTAATAATTGTAAAAAGGACATAAAGGGATAGTTCATCCTAAAATAAAAATATACTCGCCCTCAGATGGTTCTAAACCTGTATAAGTTTTAGGCTGCATTTACACTGCATGGTTCATGTGACCCAATTCTGATTTTTACATTTTTTTTTCTTCCCATGTGGCACAGATCGAATTCGGCCCATGTACGTGTAAGCAGGAAAAAATCACATGGATTCCGATTTACTCAAATCAGATTTAGGCCTTGTTTATATGTGGAAATGTATCCGATATGAATCGGATCCGTGCTGCTGTGTAAGCAGATAGATCGGATTTTCACTTGCCAATGAAAATCGCGCATCATCAAAAATCATAGAGAATGACGTCAACTCTCACGCTTTCATTTCACAACAGACTTCAGCAAGTCCCAAACCTTATATTTCATATACTAGAACAAAAAAGCATTTATATTGTCATATAGCACAAGTTTTCAAGCATTTTAGCGAGTGAGAGAGAGCGCAACGTCCGCCACGTAAACAATATATAAAACTGTTGCATACATCACGTGCATAAATCACACCAACTGTGGCCTACTGGTTTAAAAAAAAAAAGAAGCCTAGATTAAAATAAGATGGTCAAATGAGAACTTTTCTGTCATAAGCGATTAGTAAAACAACTTATCAAAAATAATTTAAAAAATGAAACCCTGAAAACATATTAAATACAGGAATGGAGAAAAGGGTGCTTTTTTATTATCAGCTGTCAGTCAGCACCCACTTTTTTTTTTCCTGGACATTGCGTCTTGTCATTGTGTGCAGTGTAAATGCAGACATTCTGATATGAGTCACGTTTAAAAGATCATGTAAGCAGGTCATCAAAAAAAATCGAATACAGTCACAAAATCAGAATTGACCTTCAAGATCTGCAGTGTAAATGCGGCCTTAGAATGTATTTAATTTTGATTAAAGGGTTTTGTCATTTTTCTTTCACTAGTCTAAATGTAAAAATGGGCTTAATAGGTCTCCCAAATTATAAGACATGAAACAAGTCTCTGATGTACCTAGCGTGTGTATGTGAAGTTTTAACGGTTTGTGCTGTTTTGGTGACTGTCGCTTTAAATTCAAGTGAGATCGCGCTCCTTTCAAAAGTGGGCGGAGCTACAAATGCCTATGTGTCAGCATAGTGGCAGATACAAAAACAAGACTAATGTCCAATGCTAATGAGAGAGAGAGAGATTGTCACTAATGAGCAGGGCTTTCCTCCTCTGATGACATGTACAAAGGGAGAACGTCAATCAATATGTTTCTGCAGATTGTTTAATCAAGTGTGACTATAAAACTATAGAATTAATACCTTTTTATCATTACAGCTGGTTATATTCACACACTGTTACCACAGTAAACTCTGTAAACTAAAATCAATGGGTGAGAGAGCTTTCTCTGTTGCTGCACCCAGGTTATGGAATGCGCTCCCTTATTCTGTAAGAAATGCTTCCACACTAGCTAGTTTTAAGAAGATGCTAAAAATCTTTTTAGGGCTGCACTTTTAGATTCTTGATTATTCTGTTTATATTTTAGAACTTTTTTTTTTAATGTATACTTGTATTTTATTGCATGTTTGATTTCTCTGTTGTTGTAGCGCTTTGGGTCTTAGAAAAGCGCATTATGAATAAAATGTATTATTATTTTTATTACATAACTGTGTTTAAACCCCTTATAAAAGTGATTTTTTGCATAATAGGTCCCCTTTAAGCGATAAATGAAACCATCATCATGTTATAGGTAGTGTTGACTTGATATAATGGTCTTGAAACGTGTTAAACTTGACTTGGTGAAACCCTAAACTTAATTGAAAAAAAAATAATGACATGGGCTAAACTTCCTCAGTTTTTAAAAAAAAATTATTGAAACTAAGCTGCAAAAATGTGTGTTTTACAGAGTAAAGCGGGTTTTGGGAAGTCTGCGGAGTCAACTTCCTGTGCTGTCAGACAGCGAAAAAGACATGAGGAAGGAACTGCAGACCATAAACGATCAGCTCCGTCACCTTGACAACGGCATCAAACAGGTTCGTTGCATGGTAGATCTTAGTTTATTTTTGCAGCACTCCTCTGTTGCTATGAGCTGAGCGGATGCATGCTAATGTGCTGTTAATGTGTTGTCAGGTGAACATGAAGAAAGATTACCAGAAGAAGCAGATGAACACGGGAGCGTCTCCGGCTCGCTCCAGCCTCACTCTAAACGCCCACCAGAGGAAGTGTTTGCAGGGAGTGCTGAAAGAACAGTACGTACACACACTTTACAACTGCTTTGCTTTCACACGTACATCACAGCTCTGAACTGTCAGTGCCAGTGTTCATACTGTTAGATGATAAAAAGTAGGGCTGCTCAATATATTGTTTCAGGATTGATATCGCAATGTGCTCATTCATTATAGTCACATCGCAAGATATGCAACGTTGAGTCTGAATCATCGTTAACCAGGAGCTACAGAACACATGTGGTTTAACCATAATAGAGTGAACGTTTATCATTTGCAGGAGAGTTTAAAACATTTGGACTAGGGTTGGATTGATAGACGCATCGTCCATCGCCGAGGGCTGATAGACATTACAATGCTGAGCCAGCATCACGATCCTTCACCCCGCCACTGTCGCAGCAGCAACCCGCTCGCGAAAAATACACATTTAGGCCACATTTAGTACTACTGGATCACGTCTCACTTTAGTTGTTAAATGTGATATTTAATTAAGTCTCTTCAGTCTTTTGAATCTATCAGGTAACGTGTCACAGCGTCAATACACTGCTTTAATCTTTCGCTTTCACGCTTGTACTTGTGCACCTTTTTTACCGACCAAGTTTCTCAACGCCATTATAACGACACAGATCACTCTGCCTGTTCATGCCAGAGTCCCGCGGTAAAAGTGATTGACAGGCGGTAATTTGTGTGTAACTTATCTTTATTTATTTATGATTTGGTTATGGGTAAAACAAAGACCATGCGGGTCAGGTAGTTGAAATGGTAGGCTACAAATAATTAATTTGTTATTAATTAATTCACTGCTGCGTACAACAACGATTCCATCGTCTATCACAATGTTTCACATTAGACATCGTACAATGCCAAATTGGTCGACATCGCCCAACCCTAATTTAGGCCCAAAAAATTCTGATGTTTGGAGGTGTAACAAGGATAAATTTTATTTCATTAATTATATGGAATGTATACAATTGAAGTTTTTCTTACTGTCGAATTTTTGTCTTGTTTCTAGTCCAAATATCTACATTTCAAAGCGAAAAACAAGGTTATTTTCCTTACCCCATTGGCTGTTAATTTAGCTTGTTTTAAGGAAACACTTGTCTGAAGTTGGAAACAAAACAATATTTTGAATCGATCTAAGAATATTAAGATATTTGGACTAGAAACGGGACAAAGCAAAGTAAGAAAAGCATTTTTTGGTTTGTGATTATTGAATTTCTGTACCTGAATACTAGAGGTTATTTACTTACACTGGTTTCACGGTTCGGTTACGATTATCATGCCATCGATTTGGTTCAATTCGATATCACAGTGCATTGACGATGCTTTCCATACACAGTTTTATATTTTCTTCACAGCACAGCAATTCTTGTATTAAACTGTATAAATATATTTATTTACTATTTGTAAAACAATTTTGTCCTTTAATACAAACAGTCAGATATATAAACTGTACCTTTAAACAACACGAGCATTCATAGCAAATAAACAAATATAAATATCCCGCTCGCTTTCTGAGCCTTGTCTACCAAGTTCTTTCTTACACCCCTTTGATTGGTCACGCGCTCAACAGAAAGGGCTGCGATTGGCTCTTACATGCTGGCGCTCTTCACAGCTGCACTCATGGGCCACAGTGAGAGAGAGAGAAATGGAGTTTACTTTCATTCTCTCAATCGCAGTGAAATAGGGGCTTCTGCTGTAAGTGTCAGTGAAACACTGTCCAGCAAACACACACACAGTGAAATTATGCACAGTTAAGAGTTTAAAGTAGTTGGAGCGTTGTAAATACTCTCGCTCGCCTCCCTTGCTATAGTAAGCTACGGCGACATAGCATATATGAGATAAATGACGTCAGTACAAAATAACCGGTTATGATTATTACTGAACCGATACCGAATTGTCCGCGTCTGCATCGTGGTGCACCGTGGTGCAATTTTGACACCCCTACTGAATACTGTTAGACTCCACAGGAAACTGTCAAATAGAGCTATTAAAAACATCTTGTGAAACTGTACAGTATTCGTATCGCAATATTTATTGCAGAAAAATTAAATATAGCAATGTCCAATTCCAATATCGTGCAGCCCTAGTAACAAGTGTGCATTGGAAAGAGCTTTAAATGGTATGTTTGACTTGTAGCAAATTGAAAAGAAAGCAAAATAATATTTAAAAAAAAGTTCTAACTTTAAGTTTTGTTTTTTCTTGACGGTGTTCCACAAAAACATAAACTTGAATTGTCTCTAGCTTGTTCTGACTTGAAAGAACAGCTGTCAGCTATTGCCAGTAATGGAAAAAAAAAATACCTCACTACAATAATACTGAGAAGCCACTTCCCTTTTCACTGTAATTTGCAGAAAATTGATCCATTATTGTAACACTTAAAAATGTAATAATATGCAATAAACTCCATCCCCCCCAAAAAAACACCCATTTAAGAAAACCTATTTCTGTATTGGAAAAACCCTTCCTGTTGTGCAAGGTTCATTCTAGTTACTCTTACAAATTTGAAATTCACTGCATTATGCAAAAACTCTTACTTGTTATATAATTCACTTGTTACTGTTATGAAAAAAAGCCTACTACAGTAGATGTATTTATTTAAAAATGGAACAGGAGTATCAAGTGCATATAGTCAAAGTCCCTTTAAGGCAAGTCATTTCACTCAGCGGCCATCTTTGAAATGCTCTCAGGCAGTATGCTCGGGCATTCAGTTTGAATGGGGAAAGATCAAGTTGTCCAAAATTGCTTGCCAAGTTTGCGATTCAATTTCATATTAAAAATTACCAATAAAATTAAACAACAACTGTCTCTTTAGTTTAATTTCTAAATGTTCAAATAGTGCCAAATCTGCAAAAACATCTGGTCCAAGCCCCTCTCCTGGAGAATCGTCAGTCTATATCAATCGATGATTGATTGGCTCCTGTTATAGAAGGCAGGGCTTCATTTGCCACATTGCCCATTACGCTTTTCCCCATTCAAAACTATACGAGTGACACGTATTGCACATTCTGTAGTCTTTGATACAGTACACCGTTCTTGACTGTTGTTGATCCACTAGGGTTGGGCGATGTTGACCAATTTAGCATCGTACGATGTCTAATGTGAAACATCGCGATGGACGATGGAATCGTCTTCATAGGCGGACGTAAATTAATTGTTTATGAATAATTAATTCATTCATAACAAATTAATTATTTGTAGCCTGCCGTTTCAACTACCTGGTCTTTGTTTTACCCATAACCAAATCATAAATAAATAAAGATAAGTTGGGTCTATCGGCCCAACCCTATGATCCACTGAACTGTATGCTTTCTGTTCCCACAGAGGAGAGCACATTGCTGGCATGATGAAGCAGATCAAGGACATCAAAAACCATTTCAGCTTCTGACCGATACAGATGCCAATACCAACTACCATTGTACAGCATTTATGGAAATCCCAGAAGAACCAATAAGCAACTCTACAGCCAATGAACTCTTCTGAAAGACAGCGTTTGACCCAATTTAGTTGCAATTTTTTGTATATGAACTAGTTTTGTCTTTTTTTTTATGAGTGTATATGTCCATGTTCAATTCTTCTGGACAATAAAGAGTTTTGTTCATTGAAGTAAATCTTTCCTGTGTATGACTTTATCAGTGGCATTGAGCATCAGTATTATTTATATACAGCTGAAGTCAGAATTATTAGCCCTCCTGAATTATTAGCCCCCCTGTTTATTTTCTATTTTTTTAGAAGATTTTTTCAACACATTTCTAAACATATTAGTTTTAATAACTCATTTCTAATCCATGAATCCATTCTTATCTTTGCCATGATGACAGTAAATAATATTTTACTAAATGTTTTTCAAAACACTTCTATACAGCTTAAAGTGACATTTAAAGGCCTAACTAGGTTAACTAGGCAAGTTAGGGTAATTAGCCAAGTTATTGTATAACAGTGGTTTTTTTCTGTAAACAGTCGAAAAAAATTTGCTTAAATTACCTTAAAATGATTCATAAAAAATTTAAAAACTGCTTTTATTCTAGCTGAAATAAAACAAATAAGATTTTCTTCAGAAGAAAAAATATTATCAGACATACTGTGAAAATTTCCTTGCTCTGTTAAACATCATTTGGGAAATATTTAAAAAGAAAAAAAAACAAAGGGGGGCTAATAATTCTGACTTCAACTGTATATATCAGGGCTATTCAATTGGCGGGTCGAACTTAACCCCCGAGGCAAGTGAAGTGTGTCCAATACAGCATGAGCTGCAGTTGAAGGCTGCACAGAGCATAAGTCACGTGACATAAGCAAATAGCACGAGCAGTCTTTCAGCTGGTGAGACCAAAGACTAAAGGGTGAGACGCGATGACTGACAGCAACTTCCCTACTTTTGTGCACATCAAATCACAGCGGTGATGACTGGTTTCCTAGATGCACTGAAAACCAACTTTGCCGATACTTTTGATCATTTTACAATCCTCGATGAAGTGAGGAAATTTGTTAAGGACCCTTTCTGTGTATATGTTGAGGGAGTGTTTGTTGATTGTGTCATTTGTCTCTTTAGGAGGCAGTCTAATTGCTTGCCAATTGTTAAGATGGCTGTTGTAGTTTAATACAACAGTTTGAAATACAACATTTGAATATGTAAAATAAAAAGCCTATTGTACAACGCACTGATGTTATGTAGTTTCAGAATACAATATAACATTTTTAATGTAGAAAAAGCCAATGTGGGTGTCTTAAGGAGCAAAAATACAACATATGGGCTCTCATATGCTGTTGTGTTATGACTCATGTTGCAAGTCATATCTCTCCAGCCCCTCATTTAGGATGCTTTTCATGAACTGGCCCCTACGACAAACTAATTGAATAGCCCTGGTATATATAATGCATTTTCATTATGATTAATGATAGTTAAAAAATGTAAACTGAATTGATTATGGTGGCACGGTGGCTCAGTGGTTAGCACTGTCGCCTTACTAGAAGAAGGTTACTGATTCGAATCTTGGCTGGGCCAGTTGGCATTTCTGTGTGGAGTCTGCATGTTCTCCCCGTGTTGGTGTGGGTTTCCTTCAGGTGCTCCTGTTTCCCCCACAGTCCAAAGACATGCGCTATATGTGAATTGGGTAAACTAAATTGACCGTAGTGTATGAGCATGTGTGTGAAAGCGAGAGTGTATGGATGTTTCCCAGTCCTTGGTTGCGGCTTGAAGGGCATCTGCTGCGTAAAACGTGACCCCTGATAAATAAAGGACTAAGCCTAAGGAAAATTACTAAATGAATCGATTACTAATGTTAATTAATACAAAATGCTTAAGTGTGATAGGGATTCTGGTACTAATTGCGTTAAACCTTTTAAACCACTAACAGAGTTGACATTTTTCACCATTTTGTGCTTCGCCATACAACAATCTTTAAAGCGCTTATATAAAAAAAAAACATGGCTCCGAGTGATGTTATTTCCTCTGGCGAGAAACTTTTGAATTCATTGAGTCATTAATCTATGGATTAATTCATACAAAATGAGAGTGGCGCAGTGGGTAAAGCTGTCACCTCACAGCAAAAAGGTCACTGGTTTGAGCCTCGGCTGGGTCAGTTGGCATTTCTGTGTGAACTTTGCATGTTCTCCCCGTCTTCGCGTGGGTTTTCTCCGGGTGCTCCGGTTTCCCCCACAGTCCAAAGACATGCGCTATAGCTGAATTGGGTAAGCTAAATTGTCCGTAGTGTATGTGTGTGAATGAGAGTGTATGGGTGTTTCCCAGTGATGGATTGTGGCTGGAAGGGCATCCGTTGCGTAGAACATATGCTGGATAAGTTGCCGGTTCATTTGGATTAATAAAGGGACTATGCCGAAAAGAAAATGAATGAATTTAGTTTAGAATATACCACTAGTAGATTGTTTGTCAACTTAGTTAGTGTGATATTTCAGTACATTTCTCGTTCATTTTTTAAAAAACAATATGATGAAAATAATTCCTAAATGCAGAATGGTTTATCTGAAGGAATCAAAACTCAATTATGAGATAAGACAGACAAATCGTGTCTTGTGACTTGTCAAGTTCAATTTTAATAATCTTGACTTTCTTTTTGTTATTTGGTTTTGGTTTTACATCATAAATGGCTACGAATCAAAACAATGAATGTCATAATTATGGCAAAAGGTCCAAATATGAGACACATGCTCAATTATGGGATAAAAGTCCAATGTTTGTCACATTATGACAGTCTGAATTGCTAGTCACAGTGGCGTTGCTAGACCCAATTTGCTGGGGCACGTGCCCCAGTATAAATCACCAGTGCCCCATTAAATGCTTTGAGATATTATTTACTTCATGTGCAAGTGTATAAAGAGTGGTAATTCCGAAATAAAGACGTTATTCTCTATGTGCAACCGAACCAACGCTGGTAAAACCGATGTAATATAATCATAAAGCAAACTGACGCATCTCCGCGTGTGGGCAGAAAACCATACCCGTGCACCTCACACACTGCTCCTGCTCGACCCTGACGTGCTGTTCTTCTCTCGGTGCGAGTCCCAGTTGTTAACATACACGCCAAAAAAGTAGGCTACTTGCTGCTCACGCACTGCTCATGCGTTGTGAAACCGGCGTAACAGCCTTTTATGCAGAGGTGTCGGCACGCAGTGAGTTTTGCAAGTCGACAAAACTAAAGTTATAATAATATGATGGTGATCTTACTAAGCTACTGATATATATATTTTTGTATGAAGCAAAAAGGAGGGACGACGAGTCAGGGAGTCAGCTAATTCTTTGCCATGAGTCAAGTCTAAGACAACAGATAATTCTATCTTGTATTTTGTATTCTATAGTATTGTCTATAGAACTATAGAATATTCATGCAAAAGATTTCGTAAATGATCTTAGCATATCACTCCAGTTGTGTCTTAACATTGTTTTCTAGTTACATTTAGGATTAATTTCTGTTATTTAGAATGATAATTGTATAATAACAACAGTACTTTTATTTATTTATAATAAATAGTTATTTTTTGTATTTAATTTTTTTTTTCAGGGGATGGTGAAGTGGGGGTGCGTGCCCCAGTAGAGCTCTATGTCTGGCAACGCCCCTGGCCAGTCATAAATAAATTAAAAGTGGAAATGGCTGAAACTGACAACATTGATAATCTTCACTAATTTTATCATAAGTGACTACAAATTAGAATTAAAGTATGACAAAAAGTTAACATTTAGTTACCAAGTCAATTAAGAAATAAATATGAATATATGTTAACTCAAAAGTAAGGGGAAAAAATTGACACTCAAATGATAACTCATGTACACACAGCCTTCTGGACAAGAGTTTAGTACACTGAAGTGAGTCTTTCCTGTGTAAGAGTTTATCAGCAGCATTGAGCATCAGCGTTATTTCCTGAACGGAGACAATGGTTTATCTAAAAAGGTCAGTCTGGAGATGATGAAGACTCTTCCTTTTTATTCTCCTTCCGTTCTTTAATCAGAAGGCGCAATGTGAAGAGAGAAACGATCATGCCAAGAACAAGCAGCTTCTGTATTTACTCCAGTCAGGGGAAGGAATGCACCGTTTGTCTCTTCTGCTTCCTCAGTTTGTAACAACAAAACATTTAGCCTTTAGAAGGTTTTCATTTAAAATTTAAGTCTGAGAGGCAAAGATGTACAGCCATGTAAGAGAAAAAAATATGCTTTGGTGAATCATAATTGTCTGGTCAAACTTGAATCAGAATTTTGAGATTACTCAAGTCATAACTCAGGTACTTGGATCCATTGAAAAGTCAATAATAAAATGTAAATAGTGACAAGTTGACAATTTATGAGACAAAAGGTAGTACAATTAAAAGAGTCATGATTATGACAAAAGTCCATTCAATTATGAAAAAAAGTCAATTATAAAATGTTTTATGGATCTAAATTACAATTCGAAATTCATTCATTTATTTATTTTCCTTCCGCTTAGTCCCTTATTTATCAGGCATTCACCACAGCTGAATGAACCACCAACTATTCCAGCATATGTTTTATGCAGCGGATGCCCTTGCAGCCAGTCAGTACTGGGAAACACACTTTCACATTCACGCACTCACTCATACCAAATTAAAACTCATTTATTTATTTTCTTTTCATCTTAGTCCTTTTATTAATCTGGGATCGACACACCAGAATGAACCGCCAACTTATCCAGCATATGTTTTAGGCAGTGGAGGGCCTTTCAGCTGCAACCCATCACTGGGAAACATAAATACACACTCATTCCCACTCATACACTATGGCCAATTTAGTTTACCCAATTCACCTATAGTGCATTGTCTTTGGACTGTGGGGGAAACCGGAGCACCTGGAGGAAACCTGCGCCAACACGGGAAGAACATGCAAACTCCACACAGAAATGCCAACTGACCCAGCTGGGGCTCGAACCAGCGACCTTCTTGCTGTGAGGCGATTGTGCTATCCACTGTGCCACCGTGCTGCCCCCAATTTGAAATTATAAGGCATAAAAAAGGTCAAAGTTGAGAGCCAATTATGAGATAAAAAAGTAAATTACAAATATATTTTATCAATCACAATTGGCAAGTCAAATCTGAGATAATTATGAGACTGTAAATATATATATATTTTTTTTTACCGAAGATTGACTTGCCAACATTGACACTGGGTTTTTGTAAGCAATTTACTTATTTAGATTTTAACAAAAGTTGAGATATTATGCAGGGTTGCCAGGTTTTTTATTTTTATTTTTTTAAACAACAATACTAGCACATAACTAAGGCCAGACAGAATCTGTGGACATTTTTTGCTATTTCGTTACTAAAAATCTTAATATATGAAATAAAAATAACACCTTTTTAATTTTTATTTTAAGTTTGCAATGCAAATCTCTCATATATGTACTAAAAAGACATTACAAACTGTATTGTAAATAAATCAGATGAACATGTTCATATTAGTTAATAATATTACTGAAATTATTAAAATAAATAAATAAATTCACACACGTTTACACAAGTAAATAAATAGACTCAATGATGGGCAAAAAATCGTCGGAAATCTGCCGATTTCTGCTCACACAGATTCCGTGTGGGCCTACACATAACCCATAACCCGTGTAATAAAAAAGCCCAAAACCTATAACCTGTGGAATTAATAATAATAATAAAGCAGGTAACCCAAATGGTAAAAATTTGTATAAAAGTCCGTAGAAAAAACGTGGACTTGACAACACTGATATTAAGTCTGTAATTAGAAAGTATGTAAAAAAATCTGCCCAAGGGGCATTGCCAGATATAGAGCTCTACTGGGGCACGCACCTCCACTTCACCATCCCCTGAAAAAAAAAAAAAATTTAAATACAAAAAATAACTATTTATTATAAATAAAAAAGTTATTAAATTATTATTATTTTTATTATTAAAAAAGTACTGTTGTTATTATACAATTATTATTCTAAATAACAGAAATTAATCCTAAATGTAACTAGAAAACAATGTTAAGACACAACTGGAGTGATATGCTAAGATCATTTACGAAATCTTTTGCATGAATATTAATTTAATTTGAATGAAGTTCTATAGACAATCCTATAGAATACAAAATACAAGATGTTTTATAGAATTATCTGTTGTCTTAGACTTGACACATGGCAAAGAATTAGATTTAAGTCTTAACTCCCTGACTCGTCATCCCTCCTTTTTGCTTCATACAAAAAATATATATCAGTAGCTTAGTAAGTATTACCATCATGTTATTATAACTTTAGTTTAGTCGACTTGCAAAACTCACTGAGTGCCGACACCTCTGCATAAAAGGCTGTGAGCAGCAAGTAGCCTACTTTTTTGGTGTGTATGTTTACAACTGGGACTCGCACCGGGAGAAGAGCAGCACGTCAGGGTCGAGCAGGAGCGGTGTGTGAGGTGCACGGGTATGGTTTTCTGCCCACACGCGGAGATGCGTCAGTTTGCTTTTTGATTAAATTACATCGCTTTTACCAGCGTTGGTTCGGTTGAACATAGAGAATAACGTCTTTATTTCAGAATTACCACTCTTTATACACTTGCACATGAAGTAAATAATATCTCAAAGCATTTAATGGGGCACTGGTGATTTTTACTGGGGCACGTGCCCCAGTAAATTGGGTCTAGCAACACCCCTGATCTGCCCCCTTTTCTGTGTCCGACAAGCAGTCATATGGCGTTCCCCTATCTATTTGTGCACTCAGGGAAACCTGAAAACTCAGTGAAAACTTTCTAGAAAACGACATACTGATTTCAGGCAAAAATACTAACGTTATACATAAAAGTCTGCAATATGCATAACATGGAAATATTCAGGATGTGAGCCTAACCCGAAATGAAAACAAAATACAGATTAAAGCTATATCCTAAGTTACTAGTAATTGAAAATTCTGATATTTTAAACACAATTAAAATGTTACAATGCTTATGCGTCTATAAAATTATAAGAGACAAAGATTACACTGTTTATCTGGGTCTCCTGGATGTGCATGAAGTTTAAGATAGTTAATCTCACCTGTTGCTCTCAGGTAGTGCACTGGTTATGTTGTCATGTCACGTCTCCATAATATAAAGTTAATGCGGCTGTGCTGGTTTTTATAACAGAAAATATTAGTTAATCATCCTCGAGTCCTCGCGTTTCGAGTTTGTTCAGCAGTGGTGACATCACTAGTTGACAGTTGAGGGAGTAGGTTGTCCACACATATCCATTTCGTTTTATACACAAACTTTTCAGAACAAAAAGATTACATTGTATATTTCCCAGCCTTTATGTGTACCTTCCGTCTGCGTTGTAAGTCCTATGTGAGCACATTATTATCATTTTTCACGTTAAAGGCGATGTGACTCTGCTCAGTCTTTTACTCGTCGGATAAAATGGCGGACACGTGGGGCACAGAATGCCGGCGTTTTGATCACCTGTCAATCAAACTGCCTGAAAAAAGCCCAAAGTAATTTACAAAAAATGGTGCCAAAATTGAGAATGTCAATCAGATATTTTATATTTAATATAAAAAGTAAACTAGTCATTGTTGATACTGTAGGTAAAACTCCAATAATCTGTCTCAATGGGCTATATGCACAGTTTTTTAGTTTTCAGCCAGGCGGCTTCCGGTGAACTCTTTCCATTACAAAATTGTCACGTTTAAGATCTGATTTCTTTAAAAATCAGCGATCTTCACTGTCTGTTATATACAAGTGGGTCTTAGATCAGACAAGAAGCATTTAATTCCATTTCCCCCCGCCATGTCTTTAAAATATGAGTTTATTTTACCCTAGTATTTTCAATGGAATTTCTGCGCTAACCTGTTGCTACTGAAAGCGATAGTGGTTACAGCGATCTTTCATCTCGTTTTACGCTTGAACAACTAAATGAATGCTAATATTTAACTGAATGTATTGTAATTACATTACAACATTGATGCTGTAAAAACAACCTTGTGAAATTGAAAATAGTCACATTAAGCTTTCACCAAGGTTTATCATTGGCTTTAAAACTCTAGCTGTGCGTAGAGCCCATTTACTGAAAAATGAGTCTCGTTGTGTGCCAGAAATGACATGAAACTGATGAATATCAAAATACTTAAACCGAATGTTAATAATATAACTGGATCAGCAACTGATCATAAACAATTAATCCACATAAAACATAGGTTTCAATTTGTTTTATTATATAGATATATACAGGGATATGTACACAGTACAGTATATAAATCTGCAAGGGCTTCTGCATCTGCAACATGGCATGCCAAGAACAGAAATATAACCGTTGTTATTGTGAAAGTCTCTGAACTATCACTCTTCACAGACCCAGTTAAAAAAAAAGATTCATGAATTATAAATTATCTGGAGAAAAACAAACAAAACAAACAAAAAGAATCATTAAAATCTGTAGTCTCCAAGCCCCAAATTAGTTGTAGAGTTCCAACAGTGTCTTCTAAAGCAAAATGTAGTTCCTAAAATATCCTGACAACATCAAAACTAAGTGAAGCTTCTATGTGTTTGCGATGTGAAAACAGCACAGGACGGGTGAGCGTTATGTAGGACATAAAATGAACACCACCACAACACACATGGTCTTATTATAATGCACATAATCATACTGAAGAGCTTCATCATCATCATCATTAGTTCACATACAGATCATAACAGCAGCACTGGTCATGTAGAGTAGCGTTGGTAAAGTCTTGTGTAACCATAACACACTGTGTCAATTATGAGATTATGAGATAAGATGAATTGAGAAATCATTATGATGAAATATTAAGTCAAAATGTTGCCAAGTGATTAAGTTTGACTTGATTAATCTTGACTTTTATAACTTACTGTAGGCTTTGTTTTTTGGAATAAATGAATGGACTAAGTTTGGCTTGATTAATCTTAACTTTCATAACTTAGTCCTTTCATTTATTGCATAAAACAAAGCCTAAGTTTGGCTTGACTAATCGTGACTTTCATAACTTAAGCTTGCTTTATATAATAAAATGACAACATCTCACTTGACTACTATTGACTTTCATAATTTAGGTTTGTTTTATGTAATAAATAAAACGATTAAGTCTGACTGGACTAATCTTGATTTTCTTAACTTAGGTTTTATTTAATGAATTTAATGAAAGGACTAAGTTTGACTTGACTAATCCTGACTTTTATAACTTAGTCCTTTCATTTATTGCATAAAACAAAGCCTACTGTAAATTTGGCTTGACTAATCTGCACTTTCATAACATAGGCTTTGTTTTATGTAATTAATGAAAGAACTAAGTTTGACTTGACTAATCTTGACTTTCATAACTTAGGCTTTGTTTTATGCAATAAATGAAAGTACTAAGTTTGACTTGACTAATCTTGACTTTCATAACTTTAGCTTTGTTTTATGCAATAAATGAAAGGACTAAGTTTGGACTTGACTTGTCTTGACTTTCATAACTTGGGCTTTGTTTTATGTAATAAATGAAAGGACTAAGTTTGGACTTGACTTGTCTTGACTTTCATAACTTGGGCTTTGTTTTATGCAATAAATGAAAGGACTAAGTTTGACTTGACTAATCTTGAGTTTCATAACTTAGGCTTTATTTTATGCAATAAATAAAAGGACTAAGTTTGACTTTCATAACTTAGGCTTTGTTTTATGCCATAAATGAAAGGGATAATTTGACTTGACTTATCCTGACTTTCATAAATTAGGGTTTGTTGTATGCCATAAATGACAAAACTGACTTGACTAATATTGACTTTCATAATTTAGGTTTGTTTTATGTAATAAATAAAATGATTAAGTCTGACTTGAGTAATTTTGGCTTTTAGAATTTAGTTATTTTACTTTATTTAGTTATTTTACTTTATTACTTTATTTAATAAATGACTGCAAACCAAAAATTATAACAAAAAGCCAAAATATGAGAGTCAATAATGGGATAAAAGTAAAAAGAGTTTATCATAAATTATGGCAAATTGAGATGACAGTCATCATTAATATTAAAAGTATATTATAAATCAAAAGTATGAGTTATAACAATGACAATTCAAAATTAAGATATGAAGTCAATTATGAGACAAGTCAAAATTATCAGATAAATTGACTAACTGAAATTACAATACGGTCAAACAACTGTAAAACAAATAAAATATAACTATCTCATAATTTTTTGAGTTCTTATATCATCAAAACTGGCTACTTAATTGAAAACACAAGTCATAATTATGACGTCAAAATTGAGATAAGATTATGAGAAAGTTAAATGAACAAAATTATTATGCATGCGAAATTGACCAATTATGAGTCTAAATTGTCAACCGAGTGTCAATTTCAACTTTTAACTTCGTCAGCTTTGATTCATTTTGTCAAAATTGACTACAAAATCAAAATGGGTCATGACAGCAAATCAAAACTGAGATGCTAAAGCAATTATGAGAATCATTAGAGTATATTACAAATTAAAAGTCATAATTATGACGCATGAAAATTAAGATACTAAGCCAATTAAGATACAAAGACAAATTAGACTGTCGTAATTTGTACGTTAAATTTTTAATGTAATTTTGTGAGTTAAATTTTTAATGTAATTTTGAATTGTCCTCAATTTCAGCATTTCCATTTTATATATTTTTTATATGACATTTTTTCCACATTTTTGAAATATCACTGACAGCAGACATAATATTCAACATGCAGGCTTTAACTGTGAACAGTCAATTTCATCAGCCAATTTTCACGTTTAAGCACTATCTGTTTTTAAATCAACAGACATTTTTTTTTAAATGTAAGTCCCCAGCCTAAACTAAAATCCACGTTTCGCCTAATTTAAAAAAAAGACCATGCTGAAATCACATGCCACTTTTGGTCTTATTAAAAAAAAAAAGCCTCAATTTTTACTATTTAATCCTATAACTGGATCATAAATCACACACGCTTGTTTCCTGCAGTTGAGTTACACCGCCTCGCATCCGTTGCTTAAAACAAAACAGCAGCCAACAACAAAATGATTTAAACCCATAAGCCCTCGATGATTTAAACTCTCCAAATACGCTGCGTTGAGTATTTAAGGTCATAACATGATCAACTTTGGTTACGCGAATCCCATACGCAATTCCGTTCCACACAAGAGACAGACATATATTACTGTACCTCGTAATCTGGTACACAAACACAGGGTTCGTCCACAAGGACTGTAAATCAGAAGCAATAGTGTGCTTTCATTATTATACAAACAGCAGAACCATGAGTGAAACACCTTCTAGAAGGGACGGTGTAAGTGCTGTTGCCAAAACCTCGACACAAATCAACCCGAGCATCCCAGAAGTCATCTATAAACATCACTTGATATGTCTGCGGAGAACAAAAACACAGAAAAATAAGCAAAACCTCAGTCCAAGTTGCAGTAACGTCAAGCAAAAGCTCATCAAACTGTCTGGAAGTGAAAGAAAATTTACTGTTGATGATGAATGTCGAAAAACAACACAATGAGGAGAGATTACATCGAGTGGCGGACGTGAAAACATAAGAATCGCAGTCTTGTGTATGTATTAACTAATGCAATATACACAAATATTCTGTATACAAGTATGTACAAAACACTTGAGAAGCGTCCATTTCCTTCATATTTAGCGGATGGAAAGACGAAGAAGAAAAAGAGGTATCGGGAGAGAGATGGGACAGTGATATTTTCTCATTTCCGGAACAAAAGGCGCATTCAGCGAACGACTTTGAGATACAGGAAGCCTCCGTTCGGGCTCTTGCCAAGGCATGTAGAGCAGTAGTATATGGGGTCAGTAGTGTTCGCTCAGGTCTTCCTCACTGGATCTGAATGGATGGAGATAATGGGGTTCAGGTGGAGTGCATGTGTTTCTGTGCGCGCAGTGAGGTTTTGAGGAAGTGACATCATGTCTCTGGAAGCTGGCTGATGTCTGTAAAGTTGGTGTCGTTGAGGATGGCGCGTATCCGGTCTAATGACTCGGCCTGCCGAATGCGCTCCAGCTGCACCTGCGGGAGGACAACATTTCACTTTTAGCTTCATGTAGAAACTGGTCTCTCAGGAAAACTGAACATCTGTATGTTTCTGCCGAATTAGTGGCTCATTCTTTAGAAGTTACTTTTAAAAAATGTTTAGTCTTATTATTATTATTATTATTTTTAAATCGAGCACTCTGATTGGCACTTAAAAAAATAGTTGTGAATGGTAATTAAAAAAAACAAAACAAAAATGCTACTAAAATAAAATATACATCAAATAAAATATAATAACATAAAATGCATTTTTTCTTGTACTTTAAATCTTTAAAATAATTAAAACATAAAAAATAAAAGGTTTCACTTGACAATTTAAGGTTTATAAGATTACTTTTATATGTTTTTGAATAAAATCCTTTCGTAAATAAAATCCAAAGAATTATTGGTGAATTTGTTAATTAAAAAACAAAAATGCTATTAAAAATAAAAAATAAAAAATTTAAATTAATAAATACATTTTGTGTTATTTACATTTTTTAATAATTGAAAAATAATAAATAAATAAATGTAAAAAAGAATAAATATATTTTGTATTAGAATTAAATTTTTTACTAAATAAATAAACAAATGTAAAAAAGAATAAATATATATTGTATTATTATTATTTACATTTTTAATAATAAAAAAATAATGAATAAATGTAAAATAAATAAATATATTTTGTATTATTACTTACATTTTTAATAATTAAAAAAATAATAAATATGTAAATGTAAAAAAGAATAAATATATTTTGTATTATTATTTACATTTTTAATAATGAAAAAATAATAAATAAATAAATAAATGTAAAAAAGAATAAATATATTTTGTATTAGAATTAAAAATTTTACTAAATAAATAAATAAATGTAAAAAAGAAATATATATTGAATTATTATTATTTACATTTTTAATAATAAAAAAATAATGAATAATTGTAAAAAAATAAATACATTTTGTATTATTACTTACATTTTTAATAATTAAAAAAATAATAAATAAATAAATAAATAAGTATATAAATGTAAAAAAGAATAAATATATTTTGTATTATTATTTACATATTTAATAATGAAAAAATAATAAATAAATAAATGTAAAAAAGAATAAATATATTTTGTATTATTATTTACATTATTAATTAAAAATAACAAATAAATAAATGTAAAAAAATATATATATATATATTGTATTTTCAGTTTATCTCACTTCAATTTGACGCCTGCAGTGCAAATCATATTGCAATCCCAATGTCAGCCTGTGCAAATATATACAGTGCATCCGCAAAGTATTCACAGCGCTTCACTTATTCCACTTTTTTATGTTACAGCCTTATTCCAAAATAGATTGAATTCATTTATTTCCTCAAAATTCTACACACAATACTCCATAATGATTCGACATGATTTGAAAAGGCATACACCTGTCTATATAAGGTCCCAGGGTTGACAGTGCATGTCAAAGCACAAACCAAGCATGAAGACAAAGGTCTGTAGATCTGTAGGTCTGTAAATTGTCTGTAGACCTCCGAGCATACCTGTCAACATTGGGATGTGAAAATAAGGGATACTCAACCCCAACCCCACAAAACTCAGTGTCCACTTGAGCTCAGCATCAAATCACGTACGTACAGAATCCGCTTGGGAAACAGCGTCTATTATCACTATGGAGAGCATCAGCTGACAGTCATGCATCTTTATATGAACTGACTGTTTAGAGGATTGCATAGGGGCAATGGCGCCTGTAATGAAAAGGAAATGAATCGCACCATTTTTATGTTTATCTCATAGTGTTTCCATGCCCAAATAAAATGAAAGCACAGAACTGATTCACATTTAAGAGCAAGGGCGGCCCCTGGTGGTTTGGCGGTATGGGTTGCATATAGGGAGGATCGGCTCTTCTCAGAAAGATAAAAATACGGGAGAAATGCGTAAAATACCTTTACGGGATGACAGCGGGATAGAACTGTAAAATACGGGAGAATCCCGGGACAAACGGGAGGGTTGACAGGTATGCCTCCGAGACCATAAGAAACTAAAGTCCCTGGTCTGACGAGACTAAAATGTAACTCTTTGGAGTGAATGCCAGGCGTTACGTTTGGAGAAAACCAGCCACCGCTCATCACCAGGCTAATACCATCCCTACAGTGAAGCATGGTGGTGGCAGCATCATGCTGTGGGGATGTTTTTCAGCAGCAGGAACTGGAAGACTAGTTAGGATAGAGGGAAAAATGAATGCAGCAACGTACAGAGACATCCTGAATGAAAACCTGCTTCAGAATGCTCTTGACCTCAGACTGGGGTGACGGTTCATCTTCCAGCAGGACAATGACCCAAAGCACACCGCCAAAATATCAATGGAGTGGCTTCACAACAACTCTGTGAATGTCCTTGAGTGGCCCAGCCAGAGCCTAAATCCTATTGAACATTTTTTGACAGATCTGAAAATGGCTGAACACCGTCGCTTCCCATCCAACCTGATAGAGCTTGAGAGTTACTGCAAAGATGAATGGGCAAAAATTCCCAAAGACAAGCGTGCCAAGCTTGTGGTGGCATCATTCAAAAAGACTTGAGACTGTAATTGCTGCCAAAGATGCATCAACAAAGTATTAAGCAAAGACTGTGAATACTTCTGTACATGTGATTTTTCAGGTTTTTTATTTTTAATAAATTTGCAACAATTTCAAAAAATCTTTTTTTCACATTGTAATTATGGGGTATTGTGTGGAGAATGTTGAGGAAATAAATGAATTGGATCCATTTTGGAATAAGGCTGTAACATAAAAAAATGTGGAAAAAGTGAATACTTTCCGGATGTACTGTATGATGGCAATATGCTGCGATTTTATGAAATAAATAACCCAGATAGCACTTCGGCCTTAGCATGGACACACATTCAGCTCATGCCTGAACCCATGTGGCAGAATGTCTCACTAGAGCAGGCATGGGCAAACTTTATCCTGGAGGGCCGGTGTCCAGCAAAGTTTTGCTCCAACCCTTATCAAACACACCTGCCCGTAGCTGTCTAGTGATCTTGAAGTCACTGATAAGTGTGTTTGATTAGTGTTGGAGCAAAACTCTGCAGGGACACCGGCCCTCAAGGACCAAGTTTCCCCATCCCTGCACTAGAGGAAGAAATACTGGCGACTCTGGCCAGATCTACTATACTCTCCCAGGACTGTCTGACAAACTGTGTAGAAACAATGCTATGGTTCAAGTTGTTTCTAGTGAAATGGGTTTACCTGAAGGGTCTGGGAGAGCTTGACGAAATCTCTCTGGACCTGCTCACTGACGTCCAGCTCTGCCTGAAGTCTCTGTGATTTGTCTTTCTCTTCAAACACCTGAATCTCCAAAGCACTCTACAACACACACACACACACACACACACACACATTTTTACATTTACAGTGACTTGATGTTTGCTTCATAACATGTTTAAACCAAGCGGCTACATCCCACTCTCCCTTTATGAAACCAATACGGAAGTAAATGAAACTGCAATTCATCAAAAGTCCAAAATAGAGCACATTTCTGTTGACCCCAAAGTTTAAAATGGCCAACTTTACAGCAGAAAAAAAAATGTTTACAGCCTGGTACTAAAAACGATTTTTGTGTTTAGAGCTAATACTACCTTTCATGACAACTGTGTGCTTTTTTTTTTACATTACATTAAGTCTGCATAATTAAGGGCGTGGCCACTTGAGTGACAGCTAGGTCTTGCTGCTTGCAGTCACATCACCTCAGCCAATTCCAGCTGATTAGCCGCTGAACTCTGCATATACACCATATTTTTGTTTTATCCGGCTTTACACAGTCAATTGCCCTTTGGGATTATTTATTACAATTATCAGATTATATGGCATGCTGTGTGCACTTAATTGTGCTCACAAACCATTCAAGTGGCCTCCATTTCCGCGGTGAGTGAAATTCTTACACCATCTCTATAAATGTATTTGTTTTATTTAAGATCATTTGTTTATCATTTGTAAATTTATTTAGACCTGTAATGCACTCCAGAATCTGACAGATTGATTAGCTGTAGGCTATAGAACAGTCATCTGAAACGTTGTCATACAGTGTTATGCCTGGATTTCATAAATAGCCTTACATTTACGAACACAGACTATATCTGAAGCATTTAGAAAGTAATTTGTGTTTTTCTCCTGTAGAAAAACGTCATAAGAACAATGTTTAGTGGCTCAATGTATTACAACAGTGTTTTTAAAAGACTAAACACTTCATTAATATAGTATACAGCCAAACATATGTGGTCAGAACACAAACAAGTCGCAGGTAATGAAGTATTAAGTGTTTCTCCCAAAGAAAAACCTGTCTAAGCAAAATGCTAGCAGGCATCTAGCTCCGCTCACGCCCCGAGACTTTGTCCGTTTTCAGTTATCCGTGGTCAGTGCGATGACGCAAGAACAGAATGGTGATGGTTGGCCCAGCCCACTTGCAGCTTTATTTGCGCTCTTCAGAAAACTATGGTTGGCGTCATGGACACTACGTCCATATTTTTACAGTCTATGGTTTAAACTCACTGGCCATTTCATTAGTTCACCTGTTCAACAGCCCCATTGCAAATATCAATTCAGCCAATCACATTGCATGATCTTCTAAAAATATGGACCCAAATCTCTGCGCAATGTTTCAAGCAGCTTGATGAATTTATTCCACAACAAACTTAAATTGGTGAAAACAAAAATAGGTCCAGTCCAGTGCTAACAAGCTGTATGTACAACTGTATATAAATAAAGCATTTTAACTTTATTCTATATCCTTTTTAGTGTTCTGTACAGCACTTTAGTTCACTTTGATTGATTAGAATATTAAATGTTTTATTTTGGATTTTTTACCTATACAATACTGCTGCTTGGGTGGACTTTCTAAGAATATTGCTTGCATGATCTGTCACATGCACAGGAAGCAGTGAGTAGGCTATGAACTTTGCAGCTTTTATAAGAAACATAAGTTAAAGCTCAGCAAGCAGATATGTATTGCAGTGCAGAGCAGTGTAGTGTAGTGTAGTGTAGTGTAGTGTAAAGGCAGAGCTCAGTGGGTCACATGAGGGTTCAGACCTTGCTGCTGAGGGTGTCTTTGAGCTGCTCTTCCAGACTGTTCTTCAGGCGCTGGACACTCTCCAGCATCTGGCTCTTCTCTGCCAAGCTGCTCTCCAGCTGTTAACATTAGCAGATCAGTCAACAAACACAGAAGCAAAACAACAAACACCCAATCTACCTTAGCTACTAACAACTTGTCACTAAAACTGGTTCAGGGATTATTTCACCCCAATATAATATGTATATATTGGAGCCCTAAACCAGTCAATAGAGTATTTTTGGAAATTGAGATCTGCTTTGCATTGATGTATGGTTTATTAGGATAGGCCAATATTTGGCTGAGATATTTGAAGGATTAAAGAAATATAAATATTGAGAAAAAATGCCTTTAAATTACAACAAATTTAGTTAATAGAGATGCCAATTAGTCATCAAATCTTTTGTTTTAATATAATTATGGAAGGAATTTACTAAATGTTTTTATCTAACATTTTAATGGTTTTTGGTGTAAAACAAAAATAAATAATTTGGACTTTAAATAATTAGATCATTTTTCAATAATCGATCGCTGAAATTTGAAATGCAATTATTTTTGTAGTTTCTTTCCCCACAAAAATACCAGTGCAACATAACACTGTTTTTGTGGCCCAGGGTCACATATAAATAATAATGAGAGCAAAATCCTTACAATAACATTGATCTTTGCATTCAAAGTTGAAAGTATTTTACAGTTTTTCTCAGTCACTTTGGTACATTTCTCAGATCAGAATTGAAATTCTCAAAACTACCTGCTCAATCTTCACATCGTGTCACTTGTGCACATCAAAAAAGCAGTTTCTCATTTCTTTGAACAAGTTGCAAATGCTTTCGTACATCCATGCAAATGATTATGTGCAATTTTCTGATGTTTCCTACATTATCAATCGCTTACGTCATGTTGATTAAAATGTATTATTTTGGTCTCTATCTGAATTGTCTCACCCCCACAACCTTTAATTGTCGGTTCATGACATGTCTTAATGATGCATTTTCTACATATTTCTATTAGACTTTTTTTTTTTCTAAATCGGTGTACAATTGGTACATTTCTCCCAGGTGAATTTCTACTTTTACCTAAGGAAGGTGCATCTCAAAGGAGATTCCTATGTTCATATTTCTACTTTTGTTTTGTTTCTTTCTTTGTGCTATGCAGTGCTGTTTTTTCCTTTCTGTATCACAATGACATGATTTGCCAACAAATTAGAGTACAAACAGTACAAAAAAATAGCCATATTTTATATCAGAACAGCCCTCCAAAGTACACTGTTATATTGACAACATGACTAAGTAATTTCACTGTCTTATCCGTACACAATGACTTTTAATTCTGATGGCACTGACACTTTCACTGTGATGAATTCGGATTTCTGCCTTCCAGTCAGTCCCAGCATGGATCCACGTTTATCCTTTTTCTCCTTACGTTATTAATATAATTATTTGAATAATGAATAAAGTGAACACATTGCTTAACATAAGAATGTTCAGTGCATTTCCCTGTCTCTTTGTAACTATTTTCAGGAGCCATCAAACTAGGTCAGAGGTCATGGAGACCTCGAGTGGAACTGAAGCGCTTGATGATTGAAAACAACTGTACAACAGTTTTCCTATTTGTATTGCCATGTGTTAATACTGTCTAAAGTGATTTTGATATTATTATTATTATGAGTTAATTCTGTTTAAAGTGATTTCAAAAGTCAAGATAGACTTGTGTAGTAAGAATATAACTGACTGAATGTAGATTATACCGGTTTTTAACTAGTTATAAAGACGGCTGAGAGTACACTCAGCCTTGGGTAAGAAACAGAGTGTACTTTAAGTGTGTGTGAGTTCTATTTGATTGGGGATCCTCTTCACAGGTCTGGGGTCAGCACTAAACAGTCTAGTGGATGTCTGACGTTTATATGCTTGAGATATTGTTCAGAATTGTACGCACGCACCCACGTGGAAATTTTCCTTGTCTACATTATCTGTGTTTTCCAATCAGGTTAGAACACCTATATGTGTGACGCAGTTAATGACGTTATATGAGAGTAAAATTGATGTTGATTTGTAATTGTAAGCAGAGCGGCCTAGGAACCCGATGTGAGTGCTGAAGCTGGCTTCTGCTGATGAAACTGCAAACTATCTTCAGGAAACTTTATTTATTTGAATCTTTGACTCTGGCTCTTCTTCATCTGACAGACTGGTCATTCTTTGGGTTAAAACTGTAAAATATCCCTACAACTGACACAGAAATTTAGTTTTGAGAGTTGAACTAGGGATTTTGAGCAAGAGACTGGCTTTTGCAGGTAGTGGCATGGTGTTTTGCTATTTGTTTGCGTTGTTTTGAGAAATGTACTTACTGTTTTGCAAAATTTCAATTCTGATCTGAGAAATGTACCAAAGCAGTAATATTTCAAACAGTATTTTTAGACATAGCACTGCCTACCCCAATACTGTCTAATTTGGGATGCACAGAATTATCCTTTATCAGCCATTTTTTTCTTTCTGCTAAAAACCAAAAATTCATCCAAAACCATTTTCATCCAAAAAAAAAAAAATCACTGAAAAATATGAGCCAAAAAAAGGATTTGCTGCACCCGTTCAGTGTGTTAATTTGAGTCTCCCTTCAGAGGTGATCAATATATGGTGTGAAGACTGGACATGAAAATCACTGCACTAGGAAACCCATTCATTTCAATGGCTTGTGCCACACAAGATGATTTGTTGCTGCACCGACCAATGCACAACAACAGTGAAGCGCACCATCAACTATTTTGCACAGGCGCCATGATAAATGTTCAAAATAGCTCAATACTCTGTGTATATTCTGCTCATGTACAAGTATACTCAGGGCCCGTTTACACTGTCAGGTCTTGATGCCCAATTCCGATTTGTTGCCTATATCTGATTTTACACGTTCTTTTAATTGTGACCCATATTCGATTCATGCGTTTACACTTGCCATATAATTTACGACGTTGCGCATGCGTGAAGGCGAGTTCTAGCATCTGCGCCACATTAGCCACGATGGAAGAAATTGTCTTGCTTTTAGCTCTGCTAAATATGCAAAGTTCGCCCAACTTTAAAATGATTTTGAGGCGGAGGAGGAGGGAAAGAGCCGTCATCGCAGCTTGCGCCTATGGTTTATATATGGTGTCCTTCACCATTCAGAAGAATTTGTGGGTACGAGAGAGATCTCAGGTCTGGTGGAAGCAAATTGTGGCGACTGACCACTTTCCTCTTCCATGTTCCATCTTCCTCTGTTGTTGTTGTTTACCGCGTCGGTGTCTCCTCACACGCTCTCACTTCACACAAAGTACCACATTGTCACAAGTTTATGGATGTACAAAACGGAAAGCCTCAATAAATCCGATCTGCCTGTTTACATGTTAGTCACAATATCACATATCCGATTCATATCTGATTTATTTGATTTATCTGATTTAAATGCAGTGGTCAAATCCTGCTTCTTTCAGCTTCGACTTTTAAAAACAGTCAAATCTATTTTATCTAGAAAAATTTTGAAAAAATAATTCATGCTTTTATTACCACTAGATTGGACTATTGTAACTCATTATACTTTGGGATTAGTCAGAAAACCTTATCCCGGTTACAATTAGTCCAAAATGCTGCTGCAAGGCTTTTAACAGGTACCAAGAAACATGACCACATTACACCAGTTTTACGCTCTTTGCACTGGCTGCCTGTGCACTATCGAGTCACTTTTAAAATGCTTCTCTTGGTTTTTAAATCTTTAAATGGCCTGGCACCTTCTTATTTGTCAGACATGTTAATTGCTCATCAGCCTAGTCGGTCTCTTCGGTCATCTAACCAGAGACTGTTATGCATCCCTAAGTCGAGGCTGAAATGCAGAGGTGACCGTGCCTTCGCAGTAGCTGGTCCTAGGCTGTGGAATGCTCTGCCCCTCTGTATTAGATCTGTTTCATCCCTGTCTGTTTTTAAATCTAGGTTGAAAACTTACCTCTTTGATTTGGCATTTTATCAGTGAGAATTGTCTGTTTTAGCTATAATTTTATATATATATATTGTTTTTTCTCTGTTTTGATTTGTATTGTGCAGCACATTGGTCAACCTCTGGTTGTGTTAAATAGTGCTATATAAATAAAATTGACATTGACATTGACATATTTCCACATATGAAGGAGGCCTGAAACCGATCTTTGAATATCCGAATCTATGTGTTTTTTTTCGTGTTTACACAGTCATAGAACAGATCCGATCTGTGTCACATATGAGCAAAAAATCGGAATTGGGTCACATTTAACTGGCAGTGTAAACGGGGCCTTATATACGCATGCATGAACCGCACATGCTTACTGTAAAAGCAAAGTTTGCTCAAATAACACACAGACAAGACATTTCTATGTAGTATACTTGTTCCTGCTGCTTTCAATATGATGAAAAAAAACCCTACATAAAATACATACAAATAACGTTTATTTGTGGAGTAAATGGGGGGGAAACTAATGCCATTTATATATATACTGTATATATATATATATATATATATATATATATATATATATATATATATATATATATATATATATATATATATATATATATATATATATATATATATATATATATATATATATATATATACACACACGTATATATACGTATATATACGTATATATATTTATATAAAACTGTGTTCTTTCCTACCTGTTCCTTCTCACTCTTCACTCGTTCCAGTTCCGTCTTCAGGCTGGAAAAAGATGCTACAGGATGGAAGAAAGACAACAACAAAAAGTCACATGCTGTAGCTGTGTTTTGCAGTTAATGCAAAGCCATCTCTCTTAGAAGAGCACAAGGCAGTGTTCTCCTCACTAACAGGAGGAAACATTCGCTGTGTTAGTGCTGAACAAGACAGAATTAAATATGAAAATGTGTGACTTGACAATGAATTCAGCATGACTCTTAAAAATGAACAGCAAATAGTAGCGGGTGAGCTTTTATGAATGCTTAAGCCATTAACTACATTTACTCAATCTTAGCGTACTATATTAGCACTGCATCACCTAAAGAAAGAACACTTAAAGGTATAGCTTTAAAAATTTGGGCTACTAATTTTTAAACCATTATTGCAAGTTATTCTGTTAGATAAGCTATATCTAACATATAAGCTATATCTTTATATATACATACATACATATACAAATATAATATTATAAAGCATCCTATAGAAAATATTAATTTATATGAGAGATTGGGGGTGGGGGTGTACTCATATATGCTGAGCACTATATATAATTTTTTTTTAATATATATGTCTTCGACACTGGTGATATTCGTTTTTGTGAATTTCAACTAAAAACTGGACAAAGGGTGGATTGGATTACTTGTTGGTGAAAATAGATCGCAGCGGATCAGTATGTCATGTGGCAGGGAGTGGTCGTCAACGCACTGCCTGTACTGTTGAAAATATCACCAGTGTCGAAGACATGGAACTGAGCCAAGAAGACGCACCACGCATCCATCGCACAGTCCGACAGATTGTACTGGAGTCTGGCATGCAGAGGTGGAAAACGTATACATATCAAATAATTTCATCTATTTGGCATATAATTACAAAATGTAATTAAAGTTGGAGGTATTTCTGACGAAATTCTGACAGAATTAATTTTGCTTTTTTTTTGGAGACACAGTGTATATATATATATTTATTTATTAATATATAAATACATTTTCAAATGTTGGTTTGTCAACTTTATGCATAAAAAGCTTCAATGCAGGAGGGAAATCCAAAAAAAAAAAAAAAAAAAAAAGATTGACCATAATTAAACTTAATCCTCAGTAGCTTGACATCAGTTTCAAAGCTGCTTCAAAACACTGCCGCAAGTATGCAGACAATATTTCAAATGAATAATGTGGAGTGACATTTCCATTATATAATGCATATTTGCAGCAGCATGAGCACATCACATTTCATTTCTCTGAGCTGAACCCACAGTCACATGATGTTATTTCATTAGTATTAGTACAGTACACAGCTAAATGTATGAGTACGTAGCGAAGTGGATGTGATGAGAAACAGTGCTGATGCATGGGTTTAGCAAGTGTGTTAGGATGACATCTGTGGTGCCACTACAGACAGACACGACCTACACAAATACACACTCAGGCAGAGATTCGTACCTTCCAGGATGTCTGAACACAGGGCACCAATGCAAGGAGAAGTGGAGGAGAAAAACACAGTATTGCAATTGAAAAACGAGAAGGAGATATACAGATAAATGTGTTGTGCATTCCTCTGGCTCAAGGAGTTTAATGATTTGAATCAGTTTTCTTGAAAGCCAGATGAAAGGATGAAGGAGCAATGTTTCAAAAAGAGTAGTTGGATTTGGTTGGATTTTTCCAAACAGCTAAAGACTCATATTTCAAAGTCTCAGCGGAAGCCAGTGCAAACATTCAGTGCAGCCGAGCGAGGCTTTTAATCATTAAAGTTAAGGGTGGGTGGGATGGACAATCCTATATCATGCTTTCATTTAATGTTACTGTGATTTTTAAAGGTTTATTATACATACTTTTGGCTTGAAATTCAAGTGAAAATGATTATTATGATTTTAAATTAAATTAATATATTTATTACTGCTTACTGCTAACTAACGTAATGAATTACTGTTTTCTGGCTAGAATTTGAACTTTTATACAGTTATATTATACAATTATTAACCCTCCTGCACAATTTGTATTTTTAAAAATATTTCCCAAGTGGACAAAGCAAGGAAATGTTTCATAGTATTTTCTCATTTCTTTTTCTGAAGACCTTTTTTTCTTTTAGTTTGGCTGTAAAATTTTTTTTAAATAAATAAAAAAATGTATTTAAAAACTGCTAATGTCAATATTACACGTAGTAGTTTTTTTTGATTGGCTACAGAACAAACCACTGTTGTCCAATGCCTAATTATCCTAACTTGCCTAATTCACCCATTTAAGCCCTTAATTTGAAAAATACGAATACTAGTATCTTGCAAAAAATAACTAGTAAAATGATATTTATTCTAAAACTATGGTTTAAAAAATGTGTTAAATGTGTAATGTGTAAATGTGTAAAAAATCACTCCGTTAAACAGCACATTTGGAAATATTTGAAAAAGAATTCAAATATCACAGGAGTGGTAATAATATTGTCTTCAACTGTATGCAAACTGAACAATAAGATTTATAATTCATAAATAAATTCCCAATTCAGTGCAAGAATTAATTGTATAACAATCAATATAAGCACACCTGAAACAATAGAACAACAGATAGATAGAACGATAGAAAGAACCATAGATACAAAGAACGATATATAGAAAGAAAGATGGAACGATGGATGGATGGACGGATGGATGGATGGATGGATGGATGGATGGATGGATGGATGGATGGATGGATGGACAGAAAAAACGATAGATAGATAGATAGATAGATAGATAGATAGATAGATAGATAGATAGATAGATAGATAGATAGATAGATAGATAGATAGATAGATAGATAGATAGATAGATAGATAGATAGATAGATAGATAGATAGAAACAATGATAGATTGAACGATAGAACGATAAAACAATAGATAGAACGATAGACGAAACATTAGATAGATAGAATGATGGAACGATAGACGGAACGACAGACAGACAGACAGACAGACAGACAGACAGACAGACAGACAGACAGATAGATAGACAGATAGATAGATAGATAGATAGATAGATAGATAGATAGATAGATAGATAGATAGATAGATAGATAGATAGATAGATAGATAGATAGATAGATAGATAGATAGATAGATAGATAGATCTTTAAAAATATATATTGCCAAGTTTTTTTGTGCAGTCAATGGGAAAAAATATGAATCTAAAACCAGCAGTAGGGGCAACATGTCGTCATCTCAACCAGTGATTCCCTGAATCTCTCGTTCAATCGATTTGTTAAAAAGGCTGATTCATTCAGAAATTAAGCAAATGACTGAATCATCGACTTAAATGATTAATTAAAAAACAGAAGAGCTTGCACATTAGTGAAACAACAATTCTTATTATTGTAAATTAGAAATATTGCACATCTCAAAAATACTATGGAGGTCAATTGGTCTGATCTTCTTTTGTGTTCAAGAGAATTAAAAACTCAGACAGATTTGGAATAACTTGAGGGTTGAAATTAAAAACTTGAACTTGAACTGTTGATCTATTTCCATAATCAAATATTTCTGTGACTATCCAACTGAAGTGAAGACGCACAGTCCACTCACCGATCTCTTCTTTACAGCCCTCGATCTCCAGCTGTAGAGTGTCCTCCAGGTTCTCTTTGAGGCACTGCTCCGCCTGAATCTGCTCCTTCAGGAACAGAATTTCAGCCTTCAGCTTCTCCTCTAAATGCTCGGCTGCTGTGCGTGCAGAAACTATGTCCTCCCTGTACTGCAACACCAGCTTCTGAAGTTCCTGGGTGGACAAACTAAACTTCAAAAATGTGGCCAATCATCAATTCCACACATTTTCAACATTGTAAAATTCTTTAAATGCACGGTATTGACTGTATTCTGTAATGCGAAAGTGTGCTAGTTTTTGCAATTGTTTTAGATCTTCCGATTCAGTTGCCTATGGGAGAAATGACTAGCAATAATAAACTGTAGAAAACGGTCAAACTACTTGCTCTACAAATAGGTGGGTTCATGACTATACATAAGAAGAATATAATTAGAAAATATCAAGCAGCATAACAAGCTATTTTAACGTCTAAAAAGTAAATGAGACCGGAAGTCTCAAGCCAAAAAGATTCCAATGACTGCGCCCACTCATATGTCAAGAATAAGGTCAATAATAGACCATTTACACAATGTTTTCGGCCAAAACCAAGAAACGTTTTGTGTTTTGCTTGTTCAACAACAACAGCATTTTTTTAGTTTTGTTTTTTATTGAAAATTCATAATTCTAAAGATGTGTTTCAAAATGGAAGTTTTAGAAAATGCCACATATTCCTTGTCCATGTAAAAACCAAAAAATAAAAGCCTTTGAAAACAATGACGCCATGCTCATGCATAGCATGTGTTTAGGGGAGTGTTTAATAACAAGGAGACAGAGCCAAAGACTCAAATATTCTCCTGGGCATTTTCACGGATGTGTAAACACAAATTGTTTGGAATAGCGTAAATATGAAACTTTTTTTTTTTTAAATACAAGGGAATAGCTTTTTTTTTTTTTTTTTTTTTGCTGTCTTGTGAGCTTAACCTAAGTTAGTAGTGACTGCAAGTCCCTAATAGAAAAACTAAACAATAAAGATGTGTATTGTAATACTGCGTAGTAGCAAGCAAGAAATCATGAGATTATTGTACTTATTTTAGGTTCAACAGATCCTGAGTGTCTTTGATAATTTATTATCTTGTAAAGGGTTGCCGCCAGATATAAACAGGGAAGTAACAAGAAAGTCTCTGACAGTCGATGAACAGTGTTGCCAGATTGGGCAGTTTTGAATATGATTGTGCGGGTAAAAAAATAAATAATTAAATAAAAAATTCGCTTAGGATGTTAACTACACATTACTCATAATTTTCAAAGACATAATTATTTAATATGTGAATACATTTCTGCAATGTTACTGAACATCTAATACACTTCCAGAAAGGCAATTGGCCAAACATTGCCTTTAGCACTCAATAAAATATTATTGAACTTTACGTCAGGCCAAACAACAGCCCTTAAATGTAGTAAAACCAAACAAATTTCTGCAACATCTGATATATTTTCAAATACGCAGTCTAAAAGTTATATAATTGGTACCAATATAATATGGGAGGTTATTGCAATAAAAAAATCAGCATGGAGCTCAATGCAGGATTCCCACTCTATCATGAACATTAGATTCAAATCATTATTCATTTTAATAAATCACACCGCCAGCCTATGCAGCACCACAAAAGTCATTCCTGTACTTGACATTTCACTTACACTTAATATTTACATCAAAAATGTCATAGTAATGATGATGTTTTGAACGTCACTTTCAAAAATTGACTGTTTTAAAAGGTTATGTTAATAAAATTCCTTGAATTCAATACTGGAAATATTCAAATGAGTTTATAAAACATTGATTAAATGTGCATGATTTGTCATACTTTTTGTACAAGATTTCAATTTAGGGTTTTTAAATTCAGAATTTCTCTTTTTTTTGTTCAGTTTTTGACAGCAGCACAGTACAATTGTTTAAATAACACCATACAATTTTAAATTCAATCACTTTCAAGAACCTATGTTTGTTTTTAGGTATGTTTCCAGGCCTTGAATCCTGTGTCTCATTGAGAGGCTGCATCCTCCGAAGGATGCATTGAAGGGCGCTGCGTCATCGCAGCACAACGAAGGCTGTCTCATTTCAAAAAAATTCGAAGGCTCCTTCAAATGCCGCCTCAAAATGCGTCCTTCCTATCCCAGATAATGAAAGACACAACCAGTGGATCCTTTGCAGCCTCGAATGTCCCAAGATTCATTGCGCGCTGATAAGGGCAGGGAATTTTTAAAAGAAAACTCCGGATTAAATGTATGAAATTTACCTGGATATCTAAACACGTTAAAAAACAAAAAGAGCATGGCATGTCTTACTAAAAAGTAATTTTATAGATTTATAGATATTTTATAGACGGTTTACATTTTTATGTGAATATTATTACCGCTTCTTAACGGCAGCTGTTACGGTTGCTAGTAGGGTTGGGTGATGTTGACCAATTTGTCATCGTAAGATGTCTAATGTGAAACATCGCGATGGAAGATGGCATCGTCGTCGTAGGCGGCGGTGAATTAATTATTTATAAATAATGATTTAATTCATAACAAATTTATTTGTAGCCTACCGTTTCAACTACCTGACGCGCATGGTCTTTGTTTTGGTTGGTAAAAAAGGTGCACAACCAACAGCAACCAACCAACAGTATCTGAGGTTTTCGCTAAAACGACTAAGTACAAGCGTGAAAGCGAAAGATTTAAGCAGTGTACTGACGCTGTGACACGCTACTTGATAGATTTAAAAGACCAAAGAGTCGTTATACAGAGACAAGATTAATTAAACATCATGTTTAACAACTAAAGTGAGATGAGATCCAGCGGTACATCCTTGATAAATTGTCCGACAAGCACTGCTGTCTGGGGTTTTGTGCTCAAAGCCCCCGCTGACTGCTGGAGCTCAGACGAGCGCGTACGCTGCAGTGCAAGACAGAGTGTGTGTGTGTGTGTGTGTGTGTGTGTGTGTGTGTGTGTGGTGTGTGTGTGTGTGTGTGTGTGTGTGTGTGTGTGTGTGTGTGTGTGTGTGTGTGTGGTAACATGATGTGCATTTTCAGTGGCATAGTGTGGAAGGAGGGCTGTTCAAAAATGCTAGATGAAAGGCCAGTGTGGACATAGATCGTTTTCGTTCTAAAATGCCATTTTAAAACTAAGACGTATTAGTGTAAACGGGGCCTAAGTGTGTATTTTTCGTGAGTGGGTTGCTGCTGCAACGGGGGCAGGGCGGAGGATTGGCCGGCTCAGTATCGTGATGTCGCCGATGGACGAAGGCATCATCTATCGACCCAACCCTAGTTGCTAGATGACGAGATTTGTCCTGTAGGCTAGATCATCTCATTTCAAAATACTCGGTTCGGCTTATGTGGACTTTGAAGGACTCACCTTTGAAGTCTGCATCCTTCGGAGAATGCAGCCTCTGAAATGAAACACAGCTCATATGTCTGAAATTCAAGTACTTTCAAGCGGCGTGGGAACCCTGTCAATGGAATTAAACAGGAGCCCTTTTTAGAGGTATAAACCACACATGCAGTGTAGTACCTGTACAGTGGTCGGCATGTGAAAGTCCTCTTGCTGCTGCAGTGTCATGTGAAGTCTGTGTTTGCCCTGAAGACTTTCATTATCTCTCTGCAGTCTGTTCAGCTCCTCAGACACCTGCTCTCTGGACTGTAGCAGAACAGCCTGGAAACCCACACACACATAATCAGACCACTTAACCTACAAAAGCCACTGCAAGCCACAAATGTTTTCTAAAGCATACATTCAAGTGGAAAACGATCCATTACAAACAAGGATTTTCAACTAAATCTGCCAATGAAAACATGAGTGTGACCATGAGATTCACCAAGCATTCTTCAGCTAATAACTAACCGACAGAACCCTTTCCAAAGCGATTTATTCCACTTCACCATCTCAAATAATGAGAGTGCACCTTCAGATTTCATCCAGATGTGTCTTAAGTGAGCGCCAGAGATGATGAACTCCACCCAAAACAATACTGACAGCCAAAACACACTTTCATGCATTAGTACAAGTCACAAAACACAAACAGGACTACAAATACAGCTGAAGCCAAAAGTATTCGCCCTCTTGTGAATTTTCTTTTAAATATTTCCCATATGATGTTTAACATAGGAAAGAATTTTTCACAGTATTTCATATAATCTTTTTTTCTTATGGAGAAAGTCTTATTGGTTTATATCAGCTAGAATAAACGCCATTTTTCTTTTTTTAATTTTAAAGTGTATCTTCTCCTAAGCCTTTCAAGCTACACCTTTCAAACTTTCGTCAGACCTTCAAACTGGTCTGACTCTGGTTGCTATATCTTTTCTAACTGATCTGACTTTCGGTTTTCCGAAAAATGACCCAGAAAATTCCGAAAAGTCCCATTGACTTAACATTGGGTCAAACTTTGTGAGCTCATAACTCTGCATCAGACGGTCCTACAGACTTAAGAATGGCCTCATTTAACTTAGTCTAGCCAGCAGGCAACCGCTGATGATCTTTAAAATTCCTAGCTACTCCCTAATAACCCATTTCAGCACCCTAGCAACTGTCCAATAGACTGTGACTAGCTGTTCTAACACATGCTAATAGTTTTAACATCCTACTGACATGCTAATCTTGCTATAAACATGCTAGCAACATGGTAACACATGCAAATTCATGCTAACAACATGCTTATTCATGCTAGAAACATGATGATTTACGCTAAAATCATGTTATTCATGTGGGATTCATGCTAACAACATGCTAATCAATATAAGAAAAATGCTACCAACATGCTAATTCATGCTAAAATCAAGCTAACAACATGCTAATTTAATGCTAGAATCATGCTAATTAATGCTAGAAACAGGCTAACAACATGCTAATTCATGATAGAATCATGTTAACAACATGCTAATTCATGCTAGAATGATGCTAGTTATATGCTAATTCATGTAAAAAAACACGCAAATAACGTGTCAATTCATGTTGGAATCGTGTTAACAACATGCTATTTTATGCTAGAATCATGCTAACAACATCTTAATTCATGCTGGAATTATGCTAACAACATGCTAATTAATGTTGAAATCATGCTAACAACATGTTAGAATCATGCTAGTTACATGATAATTCAGGCTAGAATCATGCTACCAACATACTAATTCATGCTGGAATCATGCTAACAACATGCTAATTCATGCTAAAATCATGCTAACAACATGCTAATTCATGCTAGTTACATAATTCATGATAGAACCATGTTACCAACATACTAATTCATGCTAGAAACATACTAATTCATGCTAGACTGATGCTAGTTATATGCTAATTCATGTTAAAAAACATGCAAATAACTTGCTAATTCATGTTTGATTCATGTTAACAACATGCTAATCAATGTTAGAAACATGCTAACAACATGGTAATTTAGGCTAGAATCATGCTAACAACATGCTAATTCATGCTGGAATCATGCTAACAACATGCTAATTCATGCTAGAATCATGCTACCAACATACTAATTCATGCTAGAAACATGCTAACAACATGCTGATTCATGCTAGAATCATGCTAACAACATGCTAATTCAAAAAAATAATAATTCAGGAGGGCTTCAACTGTAAATCGAGATGTTTTGCGCAATGAAAAAAAAACAGCACATGCTCTGGTTGAAAGTAATGAAGCAAAATGAGTGAGTGTTTTTGCTGGTACCATCTGTTCCTGGGTGTTCCTCTTGGCCTGGCTGAAGGCCTGTTGGAGAGCGCTGAAGAGAGACTCCGACTCCTGAACTTTCTGCTTTAGCTCCGAGATCTGTGCACCAGACAAATGAAAATTAACTCGTTTCACTTGAAAGAGCAGCAAGATTTAGAGTGGTCTGTACATTCTTTGCATTTAAACATTGGCTTTGTTCTAATTCCTGGTGAGCTGCCTAAGTAGTCGCTATTTTTAGGAAACAAATATTTAATCTTTCCAAATTTCTGCTGATACTGTAAGCTACAAAGTCTCCTCTTATGCTTAAGCAGTGCTCTTAAGATGAAATAGTTAATATTAATAATAGAATAGGTAAAATATATAGGTAAATAGGTATTATATAGGTAAAAATTCCTTTATTCTTCTTAAGATTGAATGCATTAAGGTTGCTAAGATGATTCAACGTAACTGGAAGCGTCCCAGAATTCTAGAAATAAAAGAGCGGATTAATGGGATGATTGAAATTGAGGGAGAAGTGCATAGAAATTGGGATAATGTCTGGTGACATTTAAAATTAGAATGACTGAGTATGTCTTAGGGCGACATGGTGGCTCAGTAGTTAGCACTGTCGTCTCACAGCAAGAAGGTCGCTGTTTCGAGTCCTGGCTGGGTCAGTTGCCATTTCTGTGTGGAGTTTGCATGTTCTCCCATGTTGGTATGGGTTTCCTCCGGGTGCTCCGGTTCACCCAAAGTCCAAACACATGCGGTATAGGTGAATTGGATCAACTAAATTGGCCGTAGAGTATGCAAATGTGAGAGTGTAGGGGTGCTTCCCAGTACTGGGTTGCAGCTGGAAGGGCATTCGCTGTGTAAAACATATGCTGGATAAGTTGGTGGTTCATTCCATTGTGGCCACCCCTGATGAATAAAGGGACTAAGCCGAAGGAAAATGAATGAACAAATGAGTAGGTCTTACAGTGATAGATATCCTTAATTTCCATTTGTGTTTACTACATGTTGTTCTTCCTGGTGTTTGACAGGTGGCTAAATATGTAACATGTATCATATGTATGTGTAGTGTAAGGTGTGTTCTTTGTTGTAAAAAAAAGTTGAATTATGAACAAAATAGAGTAGTTAATTGAAATTGTAAACAAGGAAAGAAAAGTAATTTAAAAAAAAAGTAATTTAGTTTGTTAATTATGTTTCATTTTGAATGTCAATATAAAGTAATTTGATCTATTTTAGTACAATAGATAAGTATGCACTGTGCTCCTGCGTCATTTGATTTAAATCTTATAAATAGAATAACACTCATTGAGTAATTGCGATATATAATTTTTTTGTATTATTTCTCACACACTGAGGAACGAGTTTGTGTTTATTTTTCCGAAAGATGTGAAATAATAAAAATATATTATTGCAATTACTCAATGAGTGCTAATAATGACCTTTTGACCTATTTTAGTACATCAATTTAGCCTATATGAAAATAAGAACATGATGAATATTTAGTTAATTATACTAATATAGTATAACTACATTATTATGTTCACAAAGGCTGCATTTATTGGTATAAAAAACAAAACAAAAACAAATTGTGGAATATTAATTAAAACTAAACTAATTTATTTATATTTAAATACAATTTAAAATTTCATATATTCTTGTGATGACAATTTTCAGCATCATTACTCTTAAGTGTCATATGATTTCAGAAATCATTAAAATGTGTTTATTTTTTTATGTAATCTATAATACTTTTGGTCCAAAGAATGATGTATGTAGTCCACTCAGGAAATTGTAAACATATATAATATATTCAATTATAAAAGTCGTGGATGGGAAATTCTATTTTTTTTTCTAATTCTAATTGCTATTTTTTTTAAGGAACTGTATATGTGCTGTGGGATAATATGCATCATGCAAAAAGCCACATTTATTTTTCCTATCAAAGAAAAGCATTATTTAAAATGAAGTCAAAAATCAAACTTGAAAGGGTTTGAGAGTTATGATTTCCCATTTTTATGAGTGTGTATTATTTTATAAATTTGAAACAAAACTCAAAATGCATCCTACAAGATATAAATTATGAATACACAGCATTATAGTCTCTTTCTTACAGCATTACTGGACTAGGATGTGATAACATCCAGTTTTGTCTTGTCAATGCATTTGTGCTTCACTAAATCCATCAGAGAGAGATGGGCTTCACCTTGGCAGTAGTGTCCTCATTGGCCTGTTTGACCGAATCCTCCAACTCCTGTTTCTCATTCATCGTCCGCTCCAGCTGATCATTCGCCTGCCGCAAGATGGCCTGTAGCTTTTTAACCTACGGCAAAGAAAGAAAGATCACTGTAGAAACATGACCGCAGCCTGTCCTTTTCAATAATTTCATTATAAGTCTTGTGAGTACATTTACATGGACACAAATATTCTGATTTTAATATGATTAAGACAATACTCTGATTTAGAGTCTACCATGTAAACAGCGATAATAATGACCATAATTGTATAAAGTCATAATCAAACTAAATAGAAATCGAATTAAGACATGTTATATGCCTATATTAGTCATATTATTAAAGTGCAGCAGATATTTTTTTTAAATCTCCATATAAATATTGATATTTACAAAAAACTTAAGAGTCGTTTAAATGATTCGTTTTCCGTCCAAATCTTTTGCCTGTTTGTATATACGTCGATACAAGACATGGCCAACTATAAAGTGCCAGTGGCGGCATTTTTTTTGACCTTGCAATCATATCTTCCTGTTGATGGAGACCCTCAAAACCAAAATATGACTTTTATAACACATAATAGGCAAATAATTAGATTACTGATGTCCATGTAAACGCAGTCGGTGATTTTGAAGCCATAAAAGCACCAACCTGATCTCGTGTCTCGGCCTCTTGTCCCTGGATGACCTGAAGTTGTTTCTCATAATTAGAGCACATGTCACATCGCCGGCCCAACTTCCTTCCAGCGTTCTTCAGCTGAGGTCAAACCACACCAACACAAACACACAAGTCTTATTAACAAAGATTTCAGATATCTCATTTCTGTTGAATATTTCAAGCAAGCATATGCTACACTGTCCAAGTCTATTTGAACAAAAAGTCAAAACATTAACATTTTAATATAGAGTGAACATGACAAAAATCAAAAAACTAAAATCTCAAAAATAAAGTTTTGTGAACTCAATGTCAAGAAACCATTCAGAATGGGTCAGCGAGTTCATTTAGGGCAGGGGTGCTCAACCCTATTCCTGGAGATCGACCTTCCTTCAGTTTTCAGTTGCAGCCCATATTAAACACACCTGCCTGTAATTATCAAGTGCTCCTCAGGTTCTAATTAATTGGTTCAGGTGTGTTTGATCAAGGTTGGAGCTGAAATCTGCAGGAAGGTCGATCGCCAGGAACAGGGTTGGTCACCCATGATTTAGGGAATAATTTATCACTGATTCAAAGAAATAACTTTGGATTTTGTCAAAACAATCAAGCTCAAAACATAATTTGTTGGTGAATTACACCACAGGGTCGACATATACCAATTCTGATTGACTAAAACAAATCTATTCAAAAGAGTCATTTGTTGAGGAAATTAAACCACTCATTGAGCTGTACTGATTGACTATCAAGACTAAGCTTGAGAAAAAAATTTGTATCTGGACCACTAAAATAGGCTTCTGAAAATATCATTTGTTGTTATATTAAAGTCACTGGCTGAGTTAGTTTCTGATTAACTAAAAAAAATACAAACAAAAATGTGTTTACACTGCTAAACTATACCAGCTGCACTTTATTAGTGATTCACTAAAAAGAACCAGCTTAAAGAGAGTCATTTGTTTGTAAACTGAACTACAACGGTTGCACTGTAAGGGAACTAAAATATATTCATTGAACTGTACATTTCTGGTTCACTAAACATTATAAATAAAACATTGTTCTGTTTTAAGCATTGAACTACACCAGGTGCACTTTGTTACTGATATAAAGAATCTAAAAAAGGTTAAACCAAACCAGCTGAACTATACTGATTCATTCATTCATTCATTTTCTTGTCGGCTTTGTCCCTTGCGGGGTCACCACAGCGGAATGAACCGCCAACTTATCCAGCACGATTTTACGCAGCGGATGCCCTTCCAGCCGCAACCCATCTCTGGGAACTTCCACACACACATTCACACTCATACACTATGGACAATTTTAGCTTACCCAATTCACCTGTACTGCATGTCTTTGGACTGTGGGGGAAACCGGAGCACCCGGAGGAAACCCACGCAAACCCAGGGAGAACATGCAAACTCCACACAGAAACGCCAACTGACCCAGCCCAGCCGAGGTTCGAACCTGCGACCCAGCGACGTTCTTGCTGTGAGGCAACAGCACTACCTACTGCGCCACTGGGTTGCCCCAACTATACTGATTCGTTACACAGAATTGTCTCAAAAGAGTCATTTATAGGTAAATTAAACCACACAGTTGAACTACATTGATTCATTAAAAGACTCGTCTCAAAAGAGTGATTTGTTGGTAAATTAAACCACACCAGTTGAGCTACACTGATTCATTTATGGCTCTGTTCCACTGACTGGTACAGTACGGTATGGTACGGGTCACCTTTATCAGGCTTGCGTTTCCACTACAAAGGGTACCCTTCTTTGGGTGGGCGTGGCGTACGAGAGAGTTTCTCTCAACGTCATTCTCGCTCAAATAAATGTCTACAGTAAAGCCGTACAAGTTGTTCACAAATCATATGAGAAGCACTTCTCACAAAAAAGATGCTTTAAACATATAAATTCTTGTGTATAAATGTGTATTACTAACCTTTCTATGAACATAATTTGATTATAACTGCAGATCAATGACAGTGCGAAATAGCCTACTGTAACGTCTGCAATTATATAAAGTAAATATATAAATGCAACACATATAATATATGAACACATACAGCCCCTTAGAGTCTCTGATATGTTACCACTTAAAGAAAAACGACATATGGCATATTACATATACATAGTCCTTATTTGAGTTCAAAAACAACACGCAACATAGCCCAGTCAGAGCAAACCCCTCATCTGTGTTTGTAATCTTCACCAGCACATGTAGCATCTGTTAGAGAGTAATTCCGTCATTCAGAATTCATAATAGTCCAAAATGCGATGAATGTGGCAGTTTGTTCGTGATTCAGGTTGCTGAAACAATTTGCTTCTGTGTTTTGTTGGTCTTCCCATTTATTTTTATTTTTTTTTCGCGCTTCACTCACGCGGTTGTCCTCTCCTTTTCTGAAAGGATCAGAAGTCAAAGACACTTCAATAGCTCAAAAAGTTTGTCATATCAAATGTAGACGCGTTTGCAAGCTCCCTGGAGAAAGCGAAAAATCGCTCGCAATTTTAGATAGCCTCGTAAAGCAACAACAGGACACAGCAGATTTTGTTCTTCTTGGCTTTGTGGCTGTAACGTTAAATCAAGACAACAACATGGCGGTTCCTTTGTTTTCATTCTGGCTAGCTCCACGAGATGGTGACGTATCTCTGTAACCAATCAGCGTTCAGCTGCATGTGTAGCTCCACCTTTTGGTACCCCTTCTCGTGTTTGGTACCCTTTCGAAAGGGTGCCGAAAAAGTGGTATGGTACGGTATGCTTTTTGACAGTGGAAACGGCAAAGCGTACCAAACCGTACCGTACTGTACCACTCAGTGGAAACGAGCCATTAAAAAGATTCATTTGTTGGTAAATTAAACCACACCAGTTGAGCTACACTGATTCATTTTAAAAATAATTGTTAACTAAGAATTAATTGTTGGCAAGTAAAACCAAACCAGCTGAACTACACTGCTTCATTAAAAAGAATTGTCTCAAAAAGAGTCATTTGTTGGTAAATTAAACCCCACAGTTGAGCTACACTGCTTCATTAAAAAGAATTGTCTCAAAAAGAGTCATTTGTTGGTAAATTAAACCACACAGTTGAGCTACACTGCTTCATTAAAATGAATTGTCTCAAAAGAGTCATTTGTTGGTAAATTAAACCACACCAGTTGAGCTACACTGATTCATTTAAAAAGAATCATCTCAAAAGAGTCATTTGTTGGTAAATTAAACCCCACAGTTGAGCTACACTGATTCATTTAAAAAGAATCATCTCAAAAGAGTCATTTGTTGGTAAATTAAACCCCACAGTTGAGCTACACTGCTTCATTAAAAAGAATTGTCTCAAAAAGAGTCATTTGTTGGTAAATTAAACCACACAGTTGAGCTACACTGCTTCATTAAAAAGAATTGTCTCAAAAAGAGTCATTTGTTGGTAAATTAAACCACACCAGTTGAGCTACACTGATTCATTTAAAAACAGGTCTCAAAAGAGTCATTTGTTGGTAAATTAAACCACACAGTTGAGCTACACTGCTTCATTAAAAAGAATTGTCTCAAAAGAGTCATTTGTTGGTAAATTAAACCACACCAGTTAAGCTACACGGATTCATTTAAAAAGAATAGTCTCAAAAGAGTCATTTGTTGGTAAATTAAACCCCACCAGCTGAGCTACACTGATTCATTTAAAAACAGGTCTCAAAAGAGTCATTTGTTGGTAAATTAAACCACACCAGTTGAGCTACACTGATTCATTTAAAAAGAATCATCTCAAAAGAGTCATTTGTTGGTAAATTAAACCACACCAGTTGAGCTACACTGATTCATTTAAAAAGAATCATCTCAAAAGAGTCATTTGTTGGTAAATTAAACCACACCAGTTGAGCTACACGAATTTTTTTTTTTTTTTAAAGAAACTTGTCTAAAAAGAATCATTTGTTGGCAAGTTAAACCAAACCAGCTGAACTACACTTGCTGCGTCCCAATTGGCATACTATCCGTCCTAAATAGTATTTGAAAATAGAATTCGCATGTCCCAAATCGTAGTATGTTGAAAAGAGTATGTCAAAGGTTCCCAGATGGTTTACTATTTCCGGTAAAAAATTTAAGTGTAGAAGCGTCCATACTCTAACCTCTAATATTGCCACAGTACATTGCGCATTGGACGTGAATTGAATTAGAACTACAAGCGCAGGTGAAAAGTGTAAATAAACTACAAACATGATGGGTGCGCGAGACCAACCGTCAAGTAGAGAGGCTTCAGTAAAGATGCGTCAACGAGGAAGTAGTATGTCCCAAAGTTTGCATACTGTTCTGTTACACACTCAAAAGTATATACTGTATTTCTCCTTCACAAAAAAGTACACACTTTTTAGGGCGTAGTATAAGTATGCAACAGCAAAAGTGTTTTCATGCCTATATAAAATGAAAGCAGAACAGATTCACATTTAATAGCAAGGGGCGTCCACTGGTGGTTCAGCGGTATGGGTTGCATATAGGGAGGATCAGCTCTTTAATGTTTATTGCCACCCTTCATAGAAAGATTAAAAATACGGGTGAAATGTGGGAAAATACCTTTACAGGATGATAGCGGGGTAGAATTGTAAAATACGGGAGAATCCCAGGAAAAATGGGAGGGTTGACAGGTATGAAATGGTCTTAAACCCAATTCCACATCTCTGCACAGTTTAGCTTCAACCAACTCAAACTCACACCTGCTTAATAGTTTCTAGTAGTCTTGAACACCTTCATTAGTTGGATCAGGTGTGTTTAATTAAGCAAAACTGTGCAGAGCTGTGGCCCTCCAGGAATCAAGTTTGAGACCCATGCTCTAGAGTGTGTATGTTGGTTCAGCTCAAACCTTCCTCATAAATAATTGTATACAAGTCTTTGAAATTGCCCCATTTAGGCTTTAACCCAAATTGTGCCATTTTGATAACTGTCACTTTAAATTTAAATGAGATGCCTTTTTTTCAAAAGAAAGCACTACAAACACTTGTGCACCAGAATAGCAGCAGATTTAACAACAAGACTAACATTATCTCTGTGAAAAATTGAAAATGAGAAAAAAAGAGGCTCAGAAGAAGGCAGTCTTCTAAAGCTGGATTTATACTTTCGCCTGGTGCCACATCGCACACCTCCGCGCACGCACCTCGCGAAACAGACAAGGCTTTTATACTTGCCGCGTTCGCCGCTGTGATATTTTTTAAAACGGCAGGGCGCAGTCAAAAGAAATTGACCATAAAATCAGACGGATAAACAGAGAAGTAGAAAGTTTCCGGAACTACGTCATATCATTAACATCGTTCAATATTTTTAAACGAATTATTTTTATTGTTTTTATAAATTATTTTAATTAATATAAGGATTTTTATAACCATTCAAGATTTGTTTTTAATCAAACTTTGATGCATCGCTTGCTTTTGTTCATATCTCAGACAGCTTTACCTATTAAAGTTTAAAATATTAATGAGAGGAGAGCATGGGTTGCTCTACAAATATATTTTATTATGGCAAGAATAAAAGCAAAATAAAAGGTACACTTACTAAAAAGTAAAGATGTTTTTTTAGAACACTCCACAATTCATACATTACTGTCTGGCTAGTTTCTGTCCTATACTTCTGCTAAAAAGGCAATAATGGTCCAACATTCCTGACCATTATCACCAATAAAGCCTAGAAAAACAGGGCATCAGTATATTGTAAACCGATTTATTCAAATATTCCTTTCCAGTTATCAAAAAAATTATTTGTTCCTTAATTATAGTTTTGCTACTATTAAATTGTTTTAAATTCAAAATTGTAATATCTACATCAGTGTAAAACCTGTAACTGGTGGAAAAACATATTTCTGTAATCGTGTACTCGGGTCTCCACTTTTGCCATTGCCTCTTTTGGCTTTAACAAACTTATCCCTCAGGTTTTTCCAAACCTTTTTAATAAAAACTTTCCTCCTTTCCTACGGCTGTTGCAATTTCTAGCCAAGAATTATTGATCATCTGGTTATCTCTATCACGGATGATAAAGATGTCTGTACAGTCGTACCGGTTTCAGACAAAATCTCTTCAAAGTGTTTCATATTCAACTCAAATCAAACACGCACGGTTCGCTCGAGTCTCAAAAAAAAATTATGCGCTCCGCCAGCCGAAATCATGTCGCATGCACCCAAAGCGCACCCAAACACCACAATGACATCACATTCGCCACGCGCACTCAAGCGAACGCGTTGAGTATAAACCAGGCTTGAGATGTTCATTTGTACATCCTACACTGCAAAAAATGCTATTCTTACTTAGATTTTTTATATCTTGTTTCTAGTCCAAATATCTAAAAATTCTTAAATCAAGAAGCATTTTCTAGACAAGCAAAACATATTGTCTTGTTTTAAAAAATAATATGTCAAAATAAAGAGAGCAAAAAAAAAAAAAAGCAAAATAATCTTATGTCGAAAGAAAAAACAAGATTATTTTATCTCATTGGCAGATTATTTTGCTTCTTTTAAGGAAAAACTCACTTAATTTTGGCATATTAGTTCTGAAAACAAGACATCATGTTTTGCTTGTCTAGACAATGCTTCTTGCTTTAAGAATTTTTAGATATTTGGACTAGAAACCAGACAAAAAAATCTAAGTAAGAAAAGCATTTTTGCAGTGTAAAACTCCACATTTATAATGTTCTTTAAGTCACTGACAGTACCTTCAACAGGTATGGTGAATACACTAATAGTTGACGGCTGCTTCTCACTCCGTCTATGCTAATAAGGGATAATCATCACTAATAGGCAGGGCTTTCCCCCTCTGATGACACGTACAAAGGGTTGAATGCCAATGCAGACTGTTTTTATCAAGTGTGATAATAAAAAATTAAATGAATACATTTTTACTATCAGTAGCTGGCTAGATTCACACACTATTGCCACACATTTGTGTTTAAACCCCTTATAAAAGTGATTTTTTTGCAAAATAGGTCTCCTTTAAATATACTCAAACACTATCTCACCTCTTGCTGCAGCAGATTCCACTCGCTCTCGCTGACCAACCGGTATCCAGACGGGGGCAGGTAAGCCGTATCGGCCATGTGAGAAATACTAGACAGAAGCGATGCGGTCTCCTCCTGCTCTGGGGTCATGGCCTTAATGGCCTTCTCCTGGTCCTTAGTGAGGAGAAAATGTCCCGGCTGGAGGGATGATATGGAGGTGGTGTCTATACTGTCAAAGCCCCCACAGTCTGCACCCACTAGAGGACCAAAGTCTGACTCGTCCAGCTGGCTGGCTGACTTGGCCTTGTTGTTGTGTCCGCCCAAGCCGTGAGGCTGTAAGGCTCCTCCTGAAGAACCCAGGCTGTCTGTAGACTGTACCCTCCGAAGACCATCCTTATAGGGGTCAGAGCCGTCCGGGCGGCCCGGGGTGTCTGCGTCCAGAGAGTGCAAAGAGCTGTGAATACTGTGACTGAGGTGAGACTGAGATCAGAAGGAGAGAGAGAAAAAGAGATGAGTTGAAACAAACATTGCGAAAAAAGCTTTAAAAGAATAGTTCACCCAAAAATGAAAATTCTGTCACCATTTACTCAACCTTTACCCGTTTCTTTCTTTGGTTAACCCAAAAAAAAGATATTTTGAAAAATGTAAGAAAACCTGTAAGCATTGGCTTCCATAGTATTTGTTTTTCCCACTATGGAAGTCAATGGTTACAGGTTTTCAGCTTTTGTTTATTCAAAATATCTTTTGTGTTCAACAGGAAAAAAAGAAAAACTCAAAAAGGTTTGAAACTACTTGAGGGTGAGTACATTTTCATTTTTGGGAGAACTATCCCTTTAAAAAGTAAAAAAAAAACATGTTGGAGTTTACAGATGTCATATAGTCACATTATTTCCCATATTTCCACAAGGGATAAAATGATTCAGAGTGAGCTGGTTGAAAATTGATTCAAATGTAATCAGTTGGGATGCTAACCTAATCGGAATTCAGGTTTTGAACAGCAGAGGCCATTGTGTGTACCGCAAACTCGCTACACATGCACAAAAGCTGTAGTAGATAGTGGCAATTCAAGCTCAATCCTTACTCTAATCAGAGGAGTGCTAGACTGCAGAAGCCAGATGTCTGGCCCGCATCGCCACATAGACAGCATGACGTACCACTTTATGATGGAGATGATAGTGCACTGAAGTGGAGATCACCACACATTATTATTATGTCTGCTGGTCCCCATCTGTGGAGTAATCTCTACTTCAGTGTACAGTCACCTTTGCTTCATTCAAGTTTTGTTTTATACCAGTTTTCCATATTAAATCTATGACAACAAACAAGTACTAAAAAGCTCAAAACTGACAGCAATTGACATTATATAAATTTATTATACATACAGTGCTCAGCATATATGAGAACACCCCATTTTGAAAATGAATATTTTATCCATTTCTCCATAAATATGTGTAATATATATTGGTGCAGATTTATTAAACAGATTCATTCATTCATTTTGTTTTAGGCTTAGTTCCTTTATTAATCAGGGGTCGCCAAAGCGGAATGAACCGCCAACTTATCCAGCATATGTTTTACGCAGCGGATGCCCATCCAGCTGCAACCCATCACTGGGAAACATCCATACACACCCATTCACTGCGGTCAATTTTAGCATACCCAATTCACCTGTACCACATGTCTTTGGACTGGAGAGAACATGCAAACTCCACACTGAAAAGCCAACTGACCAAGCCGAGGCTTGAACCAGCGACCTTCTTGATGTGAGGCAACAGCGCTACTCACTGCGCCACCGCATCACCTTATTAAACAGATAAATATATAAAAGTAGTATTTTAATCACAGAACATCTTTTTTACAAATGGAAAGATAATACAATTAAATTCATGCAAAATAATGCGAAAAAAAATTACAAGCTACAACATTTCAACAAAATTGTATATATTTTTTGCTTCTCTTGATTTTCCTTTTCTTAAATTTGTATTTAATATTTTTCTACAACATATAAATTTGGGCTACTAATTTTTGAACCATTATTTTGAGATATTTTGTTAGATAAGCTCCAGATTTGGCTTCAGTTCTGACTAATCTAAAAACCAATAGAAAATATTAATTTAAATGAGAGATTTGTGAGGGGTGTATTTATATATGCTGAGCACTGTATATACTGTACATATTAAATCATATATAAAAATAATAATATATACATTTTTCTTATCAGCTGAGTACATTGAAAATGTGCAGAGATTTGTGCTTTTGCTAGAGCTCGAGATCTTGGTTCTTTTGCTTTTGTTTTATTCACTTTTTTATTTGATTTAGATTTTATTTCAAAATGGCCATTTAGCTTTATTCATCAAAGAAATGAGCAGCATTTAAAAAATAAAAAGAGCACTTAATTTTTTTCAAAATTGTGAAAAATATCATATCGTTAGATCAATATTGCAAATGTGAATCAATAAATCCCTAATTATCACTGTATTCACTATAGTTTAGAACAGGGGTGGGGAATGACCAGCCAACTTGATCCGGCCGATCAGTCAATTAATAATTACCCCTCAGGAAAGAAAAAAAATAAAAAGTCTTTGACAGAAAGTGAATTTTTTTTTTAAATAAATAAATAAATAAAAATTTTTAATAAATAAATAAAATTGAAATATTATAGATACTATATAATAATATAAAATACGCATGTTCCTACGTCAGAGTAACAGTCGGCGTGAATGCGCAATATGCACGTAACGTTTGCACCTTTGAAGTTCTCATTATTGATAATCATGGCGACAGGCAAGAAAACAAAATGAATGTCGTGCTTTTCAAGAAAAATGGACAAACAATTATTTCTTTGCCTAGTCTGTGGGAATACGCTTACAGTGATGAAAAAAGGCCAATCTCGAGCGTGCTTACAACTCGAAGCATGCTAAACTCAATAAATAGACAAAGATAAAGAGATTAAGTAAACTCTTTGGTGGAGTTCGGGTGCCCAACAAGCAGCTTTCACAAAACCACATTCTGACAAAGAGAATGTTATTCGTACAAGTTTTGCGATAAGTGAGCTAATAGCTAAAAAGACCTCATTCAGAAGGAGAGTTTGTGAAAGAGTGTCTTGTTGCCGCTGCGGAGTTGCTCGTGCCAGATAAAGTAAAACTTTTCCAGAGTGTAAGTTTATCTCGAAGAACAGTCGCAGAATGAATAACTGATATTGCAGAAAACATTAAAACAACACTTAAATGACACTGGAAAAAAATTCCAATTTTTCTCTCTGGCCTGTGATGAAACAATGGACATAACGAATACCGCCCAACTAGTCATCTTTGTGTGCAGAATTACTGCTGAGTTTGAAACGACAGAGGAATTGCTGTCTTTGTAAGCCATGCAAGGCACTACCAAAGGTGAGGATTTGTTTGAGCAAGTTGTTTTGGCAATGAACAAATTTGGATTACCACAGAGAAGTAGTTCCAACCATTGCATTTGAGAGGTTAGTGATATATACAGTGTGCTGAATAATGTAGTGTGGCCCCTAAACGATGTTACAGAAATGTAAATGGCCTTTTATAGAAAAAAGGTTCCCCACCCCTGGTTTAGAAAATGGTAACAATATGACAAGAAAACAGTTCTTGATAATGTCAGATTAGTTTGATAGAAACATACACTATGTAATGCAATAAATACAGACTGAAAGAATTCAAACAACAGTTAGTATGACAATATTTACAAAACTATCAACACATAAAAATCGCTGGTTGAGCTATATGTTTCTAGTGGTGTAACGAATCACAAATCTGCAGTTCGCATCGGACCACGGATCGGACCATTTTTCGGATCAGCAAAAAAGGGAGGAGACAAATGTCATTTGCTTTCCATTTATACAAAAATATTACTGCAAAAACATTAATTTTAACTAACAGAACTTAGAACCTGTCATTTTAATAAAGATAAAAATCAAGAAAGAACCAGCTGAAAACAGAAAAGTCTTCAATACGAAATGTAATCTTTGCTACTGTTGCTGATAATGCTAAATATAGAAATCTAACATCTTGTACAGCAGATTATATTTATCTTCAATTAATGATTCAACAATTCACACATAAAACTTCATGTTTCATTATAGATTTATTATTTTTGAAAACATATTCAGTGACATAATTTTGACGGTTGTTTGTCGCCATCTGTTGGTTACACAATGTAATTGCTTTCACCAGCATCAAACATTCAGCGTCATGTTTCATTAAACGGTGATTTTAATCTTTACCATAAACATCAGTGTTTATATCTGAACTATAAACTGTTCTTCCAGCACTTCTGTGTTATTTAATTGTTTGTAATTAATTGAAAAAGTGTAAAAACTGAATCTCTCTCGATGCAGATTTGAATGCAGACCTTTAAAGGATTAATAAACATATGCAAATCATTATCATTTATCGTCATGTTGCATGGGTTTGAACAGAGATCACGATCTTTTAATGTTTAATTGTGCAGATTTACACTGAATACCTACAAGTTCAAAAAAGTTATTAATCTGCGGGTCACGTGCGTTCCGAACCGTGGGTTGAGATCCATACAGATCACGGATCAACAGTGATCCGTTACACCCCTATACGTTACCGATATGAATAGTCGTTGGATTAGCTAAAAAGTAATAAATTGCATTCACTGAAATATGTATTTTTGTTTTGATATCATCCCTGTATTGCACTGATACAAGTTTTGCACTGATACCTCTTCTATGGAGAGTCCAAGCAGAGAATCCTCCACTGCTTCCGCATGCTCCGTACCATCATCCTCACTGGCCTCTTTAGCTTGACTCAATCGCTCCTGCTCATCCTCCTCCTGGACAAATGTATAAAAGTAGGAATAAATGTCAGAAAAACAATGCAAACTATGCAGGTGCTGCACAATCATGCAATGAGACAAACCCTCATTTAGATGATTCACCCAAACATAAAACTACCATCATTTACTCAACTTTAATGTTATAAACCTGGATGAAGCGAACAAAAAAAGTTTGAATCATGCAACTGATTTACTAAAGTTGCCAATAATCTGTTGTTCTTATTTCTTATAGGTCCCGTGAAGTGCTTTGAAATGTACATTTTTTATTCGATGTTTGACAAACTCAACTGAAAAATGAAGAGAGGGTGGGACATAGAGTAGCTCCTCTCCTTTTACAAAAACAGCCAATAGTGTTTAGTTTTATCACAGCTCGTTGAGAATGGTTGAGATCAAGCTCATCAAATGAAAGCAAATGAGAAGCATCTTGAAGGGTGCGGGGCATGTCAGACACTAGAGAGAATTTGATCGGCCGAGATTTAATGAGAAACTGAAGTATGAGCTGACGAGGAAAAAAACGATCAATTTAGGCGGAAGTGACTAACTGCAAGCTTTAGATGTTTATTTCAGGTTTATTTCTTCTAAACGTGAATTTTGTCACTGTTTTGGAACACACTATAAATTAAAGACATCTTTAAAACTAACAGACTGAAACTAACATCTAAAAAAAAACTTTATTTTAATTTCACGGGACCTTTAATGACATCATATTTATTTTCATATGAAATGTATCTTAAAAATCGGTTTGGAGTATCCCTGTCTAATGTAAAATATTTTCTGCCTACAACTCCCAATATATCCCATTTGGCAGAAATTTCATAAACTGTAGCATTTATTTTAGGGTTGGGCCGATAGCGATGCCATCGTCCATCGCAGATGGCCGATAAACTTCACTTTGCTGAGTCAGCATCGCGATCAATCGCCCCGCCCCACATTTATATTGATATATAACTTATTATTTGCATGTCATCTTAATAGCAATATGGTCTTTTCATGAGCTGTGTTAAATTTTAGCTGCTGCTTGCACGGCTGACAGCATCGTGAGGATTAAATTAAGGATTAAACAGTACCTCTTGCGCTTACAATGTGTAGATTCAGTGGCAAACACTGTTACCTGCAAACCCCGACCCACAGACTTTACAGTGAATGGCTTTAGTTATTTTCATAGCGGACTTGAACCCACTGGAAGTCTTTTAACCATTCTTAGAAAAGTGTAAATAGTGGATTAACATTCAGCACATGATTACTAATATGATGCGCCATTATTAGTAACTTTATATGGTTTCTAAAACAAAATCTGTCAGTGTTATCTTCAGTGCTTCAGAAGGCATTGACTGAGTCATTGACAGCTGATATTAACCAATCCATTCGCATTCAGTGCTAGAGCAGTGGGCCAATAAGAAGAGCACAAAGCATTGCGGGCTTTTTTTTACTTCAGCAAGTTCACATGTTTTAATCAATGACTGTGTAAATATGGATGACGCGACAGCACCATTTTCCATTGAACGATGTGAAGGAAAAAACGCCTCGTGACGAGCACAAACTGTCGCAAAAGACGGCTGAAATTGGAGCCTGAGGAGGAGGAGCTGCGGAATCGAACTTCCAACCAAACGCTTGTACATCAAATTAACCACGCCGCCCAAACTTCTCACTTGACCGCCGGTGTCTGTACTATAACAAAGGCTCGCTAATGTACACTTTGCGTTTACATAGTAGCCTGCGTTTGCTGTTAATCAACACAAATGGTTGTAATAACGTTAACAAAGGGGAGGTTTTATATAATGAAGATTTAATCGCGCCAGCTCCGGGTCACAGCGCACATTACTTGCGAGCCGATTCCGATTGACTCGGGCCGGAACCGGGCAGTGAGTCCATAGGCATCCGTCCTCCGAGTAGGTACAGCAGACTGAGTTGGGCCGAGGGGTAAGTCTCCGGCAGGCGAGAGTCTATCCGGAACTGGCCAGAGTGTATTTTGCTATCTGGGTGGTTAGGCGTGTATCAGCAAACTGATAAAGCCCTGACCTTATCAAAAAAACAGTGTTCCATCAGATCCTGTATGTCAGAAACTATCATTTAAAGCTGTACAACTCATTTTATCAAGGTAAAATAACACAGAAATTGAATAATAACACTTCAGTGTCCTGTCGAAGCTCCGATGTCTGCTTTGAGAAATTGTCAATCACAGCTGTCAATCACGATGACACGCCCAGCATTAAATTACTGCTCAAAACATACTCTTTACAAAAATGAAGACCTGCACCTATATCAGCACGATAACCAGTGCCTTAATTGACCAGAACCATCTTTCGGAACATTTTATTGCAGGTGTAATTAATTTTTTTATTTGGGCTCAAGTCTCGTTCATTAACACGGAGGAGGCAGGCTTTATGACTTGTACTGCAGCCAGCCCCCAGGGGGCGATCAAACGGCCAAGACCTTTACTCAAAGGCAGGCTTGTGGCACACTTGGTTTTAATCTGTTCCTGAGCGCTGCATTTGGCGTCTTTAGGTGCAAAGATGCACTCTGCATAAATGTCTCCTAAATCCGCGCACGCGGTGAAGATTTTGCAGTGAAAACAGGTCGCACGGCAACAATTTATGCACTAGCACAAATGCTTCCAAATATAGTTTTAGGTCGCATAAAATTTTGGGCGCATATGCGACCGAAACGATCGAGTCCTAGCATCTTGTTATTATTTCCTCATAATAATAATAATAAAATAAGGACGTTATCGTCAATCACAATACAAATTACAGTGAACTCCAAATTAACTCTCGTCTCCTCCACCAGCTGTGGGAAAAAGCCATTATAAGGACACAGATCACTCTGCCTATTCATGCCAGAGTCCCGCGGAAAAAAGTGATTGACAGGTGGTAATTTGTGTGTAACTTTATTTATTTATGGTTTGGTTAAGGGTAAAGCAAAGGCCATGTGGGTAAGGTAGTGAAAACGGTAGGCTACAATTAATTAATTCGTTTTGAATTAATAGATATTTAACAACAACCACCCCCGCCTACGACGACGATGCAATTGTCCATCGCGATGTTTCACATTAGACATCGTATGATGCCAAATTGGTCAACATCGCCCAACCCTTATTTATTTCATGCAAGACCAGTACATTGTTCTTCTATAGTAAGCAACCTTTTGTTTGACTTATTTTTACTCTTTTTAAAAGTTACTTGGTTAATTTTCCAGCTCTTTAAAATCTAAAGTACCTGGTCCCTCTTCTTGATCTCCTCCACCTGCCGCAGCTGTTCTGAGGACAGCACACTCTCAATGCGCTGCATGTCTTGCATCAGCAGCCGCTGCGACTCCAGGAACTGATCGTTGGCACGCTGCCAAGTGTGTTTCAGCTGATTGTGCTGCTGCCGCTCCAATTCCAGCAGGTGAACCACTGGAAGATAAACCACAGTTCAAACCAAGGCCAATCAGCTAAACACTATTACCGCTGACCTGACAGAACTCTATAGTCTAGCCTTATTCACTAGTGAACTTTGTCTCTTTTATTTTTTCATCTGATCAAAAAGTGGCAAACAGCAGTTACTAACATTTGACCATGTCTAACATTAGAGAGCATTTACACAGGATGCATGAGGTAAAAAAAATAAAAAATAAAAATAACAAATAAATAAATAAATAAATAAAAAAATTTCAAAACGAATTCTTCGAAACTGCATTGTGTCCAGGGCTTGACATTAACTTTTTTTGATCGCCAGTAGTTTTGATGGCTAGTAGTTTTCCAATGTTACTAGCCACTCATCATTTTTACTAGCCACAATTTTGTTTTTGGTAAAATATATTTTACATGCATAAATTTGACTTTGACATGCTAAAAATGTCTAGTTTCTAAATTGTGTTTTGTCCACATGCCTCCTCGTTAATTAAACTTTTTTTTTTATTATTTCAAATGGCTTTTAAGGGCTTAACACTAAGTATTTACCTTTTTTTTTTCTCTGGCCACCCCAAACTAATTATTTCCTTGCCACAAATTTTTAATAATGCATCAAAACAAGCTTAATATAGCTGTATACTTTGATTAAACAAAAATGTTTAAAAACAATATTAATTGACGGTTAAAAAAATTATTCTCATGTATCTAAAACTATACACAGTAGTTTGTCCAGGCTAAAGGTCCCATATCATCAGGTAACTATAGATAAATGGAGAGTTATCTCCTATTAACTCTTTAACAGGCATCATAACCACCAACTTTTATCCATAGGTTGATCATCTTCTCATTCGGTATTCACCTGCTTTCATTTGCTTGCACAAATAGTTATCAATTGTGCTGCTTCTCGATTCTAAAAGCACATTTGCGTGCATATTGACAAACAGTCCAAAACTAAAATTCTAATCTTTAGTAACAAGCCAGCACTGGCCAATTAAAATTAATTTCAACCAGCCAAAGTAGCTAGTGGGGGTGTCCGTCTAACCTGCCACAGCCAAAAACTACTTGCATTTGGCGGGTGTTAATGTCAAGCCCTGATTGTGTCTATTCAAAAATGGCTTAGGTAGTTTTTCCCCCTTCACCAATCATTTTAAAATGCAGCTAAACTGGTGCTAAATAAACACGTTTCTTTTTATTCCCTATGTTATAAATAGTTGTTGCTTAACATTTTGTGGAAAGCATAATTACTAGAAAGATAAAAAGATATGAGCAATTCCAGCGTTGTGGATGTGACATTTGCAGTAAAATCTCAAAACATAAATTCACAGAGCAAGTATATGATAACATTATATTGAAACATCTGTTTATATTTTCCAAAACAACTAACCACAGAGTTATGATGTCAGAAAATTATCAATCTATAATTATGTTTTAGATTTTAAATGAGGAAAATAAACAGGCGTTATGGATGTGACCAAAAAAGTTTGCAAATTTACAGTATACAATATACTTTGTAGAAATTCTGTGAATTAAACAAACCAAAAGTAATAATGCTCATCAAAAGGATAAGAGTTGCTCACTATAGCAACAAAAATTATTGATTTATTTTATTTAACATTTTTGCATTTATGAGGGAAAAGCTTCATTATGGAGGTGACGTCTCTCCGTTATAAATGTGACAGATGTGAAATAGCCATTTGTGTGACTTGAATCAAATATACAGGGAGTGCAGAATTATTAGGCAAGTTGTATTTTTGAGGATTAATTTTATTATTAAACAACAACTATGTTCTCAATGAACCCAAAAAACACATTAATATCAAAGCTGAATATTTTTGGAAGTAGTTTTTAGTTTGTTTTTAGTTTTAGCTATTTTAGGAGGTTATCTGTGTGTGCAGGTGACTATTACTGTGCATAATTATTAGGCAACTTAACAAAAAACAAATATATACCCATTTCAATTATTTATTTTCACCAGTGAAACCAATATAACATCTCAACATTTACAAATATACATTTCTGACATTCAAAAAGAAAATAAAAACATATCAGTGACCAATATAGCCACCTTTCTTTGCAAGGACACTCAAAAGCCTGCCATCCATGGTGAACAGATCAAAACACTGACAGAATCCATCAACATTGCGTGCAGCAGCAACCACAGCCTCCCAGACACTGTTCAGAGAGGTGTACTGTTTTCCCTCCTTGTAAATCTCACATTTGATGATGGACCACAGGTTCTCTATGGGGTTCAGATCAGGTGAACAAAGAGGCCACGTCATTAGTTTTTCTTCTTTTAGACCCTTTCTTGCCAGCCACGCTGTGGAGTACTTGGACGATTGTGATGGAGCATTGTCCTGCATGAAAATCATGTTTTTCTTGAAGGATGCAGACTTCTTCCTGTACCACTGCTTGAAGGTGTCTTCCAGAAACTGGCAGTAGGACTGGGAGTTGAGCTTGACTCCATCCTCAACCCGAAAAGGCCCCACAAGCTCATCTTTGATGATACCAGCCCAAACCAGTACTCCACCTCCACCTTGCTGGCGTCTGAGTCGGACTGGAGCTCTCTGCCCTTTACCGATCCAGCCATGGGCCCATCAAGACTCACTCTCATTTCATCAGTCCATAAAACCTTAGAAAAATCAGTCTTGAGATATTTCTTGGCCCAGTCTTGACGTTTCAGCTTGTGTGTCTTGTTCAGTGGTGGTCGTTTTTCAGCCTTTCTTACTTTGGCCATGTCTCTGAGTATTGCACACCTTGTGCTTTTGGGCACTCCAGTGATGTTGCAGCTCTGAAATATGGCAAAACTGGTGGCATCTTGGCAGCTGCACGCTTGACTTTTCTCAGTTCATGGGCAGTTATTTTGCGCCTTGGTTTTTGGTTTGGTTTTTCCACACGCTTGCGACCCTGTTGACTATTTTGAATGAAACGCTTGACTGTTCGATGATCACGCTTCAGAAGCTTGGCAATTTTAAGAGTGCTGCATCCCTCTGCAAGATATCTCACTATTTTTGACTTTTCGGAGCCTGTCAAGTCCTTCTTTTGACCCATTTTGCCAAAGGAAAGGAAGTTGCCTAATAATTATGCACACCTGATATAGGGTGTTGATGTCATTAGACCACACCCCTTCTCATTACAGAGATGCACATCACCTAATATGCTTAATTGGTAGTAGGCTTTCGAGCCTATACAGCTTGGAGTAAGACAACATGCATAAAGAGGATAATGTGGTGAAAATACTCATTTGCCTAATAATTCTGCACTCCCTGTAATTATTTGAGAACATTGACAAACATTTTTGAGTATTTTTACAGTCCTGTAAAATACAACCCTACACAAAAATCCTAAAAAAGATTTCAATATTTTGGTGAAAACGTAGTTTTTTTTTTCATGAAAAGTTTGACACAGTGGCTTAGTAGTAAGCACTGATATACACTGGTTCGAGTCCTGGCTGGGCCAGTTGGCATTTCTGTGTAGCGTTTGCATGTTTCTCAGTACTGGGTTTCAGCTGAAAGGGCATCCGCTGTGTAAAACATATTGTTGGCAGTTCATTCCGCTGTGGCAAAGTCAAAGGTAAATGAATGAATGAATGTCATAATTTTTGACCAGTTTAATTCATTCAAGTTCAGGGCTCGAAATTGCGACCGTTTTGGTTGCATATGAGGCTGAAATTTTATCTATGCGACCTCAAAATATATCTGGGAGCATTTGTGCATAAAATTGTTGTCGTGTGACGGGTTTTCACTGCAACATGTTGACCGCATGCGTGAATTTAGGAGACATTCACGCAGAATCCGTCTTTGCACCTAAAAGCACTAAACAGCGCTCAGGAATGGCTTAAAACCGTGGTCATGTCAACTTGATACATAAATTACATTACATACATATTTAAATATATAATTTAATCGGACATTAAATAGTAATCAGTCAAATTTAGAATAATAAAATAAAAAAAATAAAAAAAATAAATAAATAAAAACAAACACATTTACATGTATACCCTACATTTACATTATGTATACCCTACATTTCTGATTACACCTTCAGCTCACAACAACTTTAAAAATGTAAGCCTTGCCCTGCTTTCTAAAAATAATACACTGCGTGAGGAGGTTTCCATGAAATGACCAATCACCCAAAATAAGGAGAAAGCATCGTTTTACAAAAACAAATACACTTGTTTCTATGAAAGCAACTTCTTAGAAAGGTTTACATAAAGATTTAGGCTACACACCCTCGTGGAGTTCCTTCCGAAGTTTCTCTGCGTCCTCTTGAAGGACAGTTTTCTGGGTGTTCAGGACCGCAACATACATCTCCAAATCCGTGCGGCAAGACTTCTCAGCCTCCAGGACATGATTGAGCTCTTTCACCTTCAAATAAACCAAGCACATGTGCAAAAGTTAATTTTCCACAATGAGAGTCCTTATGAAGAGTTCTTTACTAAATAAATATATAAAAATCTTTATTTTAGGGAGAGAAGAGGGTTTTACAGGTGGTTTGTCAAGCCTACTCACCTGTGTGAAGTCAAAAATATTATTATATTATTGTTTAACAGAGCACGTAATTTTGGAGACAGTCTTAATTGTTTTATTTTGGCTAGAATAAAAAAAGTTTTACAGTTTTTAAAAAATCATTTTAAAGGGAATATTTTTTGTTAAATTGTCTACAGAACAAAACACTGTTATACAATGATTTGCCTAATTACCTTAACTTGCCTAGTTAATCTAAGTAGTTAAGCCTTTAATTTGCACGTTACATGTGCTGTATGTAAGTTTTTGACTCTTCTAAAGCATAAAACTATCATACCATGTTTGCAGATACGTAAGAAACATGCTAAGTGAACATTCTTGTTTATCTGAAAAACAATGCTGAAGTCCGATTTCTGCTTTGAAAATGTGTGTTACATGCCGGAACGGCTGTCTTTGTTCTTTTAACCCGCCCACTTCCACTTTAGCCAATTAAATTTCAGCACCCCAGGTTAACTTGTTGAAAAACAGCCATTTCATTCATTAAGTCAGGAAGGCTCTCAGAGTATGCGTCCGTGACCAAAATGTGACCTCCGGTGGATAGTAGCAGACTTCGAAATGAGACGCAGATTCAGAGTTTCACATGAGGTGGTTATTAATTAGCAAACAATATAAATATTAGGAATGTAAACATTAGGTGAGCAGGTTACATTGTAACACCGTGTCCTAACAACAATCTACTTGACGAGATTTGCAGTGATAAGCAATTTGGCTGTTTGCACCAGACGAAACACGATAGAAATTTAAATACAGCCATTCAGAAGCACAGAACAGTGCACTTACTGCACTCCAGTGAAATGCTAACGCTTATAATCTAATTAATACATATTAAACCTCTTTAACATTATTAAATGTGCATGCTGAATCACTGATATGTATTGGTTTTGAGTCACAGTTCTAAAGTTCAATTTAAAATGGTTTATTTTATTTTTAAGATCTGAGGTGAACTATCTGCTGCAATAAATGTCATGTAAAACTGCATTCAAACTCACATTATTAGCATTTAACACTGAATAAAGCACATGAGGTTTACCTGATCATTGGTCATTGTCAGTTTATCCTGTTGTTCAGCTGCAAGCAATATAAGCAGTTTCTAATATATCAATTCGAGGTGTTGGTAAGAACAAAAACTCTTTTTAATATGGAGAATATTCCTTCGAGTGTCGTTGCTTTTATTTAGAACACGATTTAAATCAGCCTTTAGGCGCGATCGTCAGACTTGCTCCTGATGATCCTCAATCTGACAACCTGCAATTGCGTTTGTTTTGATCTAGGAATGCAATACCTAGCTCAACCACTGGGTGTCAAACTTACATACTGCACCTTTAAGCTAAATACTAGTACAGTTGAAGTCAGAATTATTAGCCCCCCTGAATTATTGGCCCTGCTGTTTATTTTTTTCCCCCAATTTCTGTTTAACGGAGAGAATACTTTTTTCAACAAATTTTTAAACATAATAGTTTTAATAACTCATTTCTAATAACGGATTTATTTTATCTTTGTCATGATGACAGTACATAATATTTGACTAGATATTTTTCCAGACACTTCTATACAGCTTAAAGTGACATTTAAAGGCTTAACTAGGTTAATTAGGCCTAATAGGGTAATTAGGCAACTTATTGTGTAACGATAGTTTGTTCTGTAGACTATCGAAAAAATATATAGCCTAAAGGGGCTAATAATTTTGACCTTAAAATGGTTTTTAAAAAATTAATAACTGCTTTTATCCTAGCCAAAATAAAACAAATAAGACTTTCTCCATAAGAAACAAATATTATCAGACATACTGTGAAAATTTCCTTACTCTGTTAAACATCATTTGGTAAATATTTAAAAAAATAAATAAAAATTCAAAGGGGGGTTTAATAATTCTGAAATCTTCAAAAATCTTCAAAAATATCTAGTCAAATGTTATGTACTGTCATTATGGTAAAGACAAAAGTAATCAATTATTAGAAATTAGTTGTTAAACTATTATGTTTAGAAATGTGAAAAAAAAACTTCTTTTCATAAACAGAAATTAGGGGAAAATAATATACCGGGTGGGCTAATAATTCAGGAGGGCTAATAATGCTGACTTCAACTGTATATATAATGTATTCTGACTAGTTTTTTTCATGCAATAAATGTAGAATACTATGGATGTTTTGAATTTTATTACATTTAAAAACAGAATGTGAAACATTTTTTTTACAGATCTTCTTGTACTGAATTTTACGGATTTTTTCTTTATTCCACTCCCCCAGGTGTGAATTTGCTTAATCAGGTGGTCACGATATGCATATAAAAAGAATGAAATGATACATAAATGTGTCATGTCTAATAATAAACATGAACAAAACAGTCTGTCTCTCAGTTCCACTTTTTGATGCCAGTCTAACCTTCGCAGCCTCCAGTTCCTTAACTCGATCATTTGAGCTTGACAGTTTGGCTTTGAGCGCTGCGATCTCGCTCTCCATTGGCATCACCACCGAACGGAGCTTCTCTGCATCCTCTTGAGCCTAGATTAACACAAACCATAAAACAAATCACAGAGAGAGAGAGAGCGGAAAATAAATAAAAATTCCAAAGTAGCAACTTCAAGTAGCAACATTATAAGACGTCTGACAGTGCAATGAGTAAGCCATGTTTCCTGTTTCCCTATATGTACAATATGCAAGGTAGTTACTGAGCATTTAGGACTTATATCTACTGTACCATTCATACCCCTATTCATATTTAAATTATTTTTTTTCTTCTTTTTTTTGCCGCTGGTCCTATTCATTATACTTCTTTCTCACGTTAATTTCTGAAGGAGATTGTAAACCATATTTACTGAGCATTTAGGACTTACAGTATATCCACTGTACCATTCATAAGCCTTTTTCATATTTAAATTTATTTTTTTCTTCTTATTATTTATTTTTTGGCTGCCGGTCTTATTGATTATACGTCTTTCCCATGTTTATTTTTGAAGGAGATTTTAAACCCTACATTAAAAAACTGTAACTGTATACAGTGCATCCGGAAAGTATTTAAGAAACAGCAGAGATTTTTCTGTAACCTTCCCCAGCCTTGTGCCTGGAGACAATCCTGTCTCGGAGGTCTACAGACAATTCTTTTGTCTTCATGCTTGGTTTGTGCTTTTACATGCACTGTAAAGGTTTTTTTATTTTTAATAAATTTGCAAAAATTTCAACAAATCTTTTTTCACATTGTCATTATGGGGTATTGTGTGTAGAATTTTGAGGAAATAAATGAATTGAATCCATTTTGGAAAAAGGCTGTAACATAAAAAAACTGTAGAAAAAGTGAAGCGCTATGAATACTTTCTGGATGCACTGTAAATACCATAAAACCACATAATAGTATGATAGTGATGTAAACCCTGTCTGAGACTTCTCTTTATTTTTATAATTTTTTATTAATTATTTATTTTTAAATTTATTTTATATTTATTTATTCTATTTGACTTATTTCTTTACTTATTATATGGTTTGTTGTGTGTGCGACTGTTAAAATTGATAAAATAATTTTAAAAAGTACAAAAAAAAAAAAAACTAGAAGTTTGGCAGGCTTAAAAAATAAATAAATAAATAAATCAGTCAACCTTTATTTATATAGTACCTTACTATAACCAAGTTTGACCAAAGTGCTTTACACCAGTAAAAACAAATTATACAACACAACTAAAAAGTAAACAATGCAAAACAATACAATGACAGGATCACCGTGTCATGAACAGTGAGGACCAAACAAACTCCTCCAGGTCCATTGAGAACCAGACCAAAAAAGTGATGTGCACTTCTGTCTACAGTGTATTGGGTTTTTTTTTTTTTTTTAAACAAAACTGCAACAGTTTTATTCATGTTAAACTTGAGTGCTGACAAAATTAGTTTTCACTTCTATATTTGTTTTACTTTTTTTCTATAAGGTTCTACTCTGTTTCAGCTGTCTGTAAACACTGAGTATATAATATTTTGAAAGAAAAAAAATGCTGTAGTATTGATTTAGTATCGTTTTGTGATATTTAATTTAGGTATCATATCAAAGTCGAAATTTTGGTATGGTGACAACACTGCAAGAAATATCAATAAAATACAGCAAAACATAGAAAAACAGAGAAAAGTGTTAGTGCTGCTATGCATTTAAAGCCATTTAGAACTTCAAAAAAATCATACCTTCTTCATTTCATTCTCTAAATTTTCCTCCTCTTGTCCTTCAGAAAGACGGCGGCGTAGCTCAGCTATCTCTCGTTCCACCCCGTCGCGGTACTGTGCCCATTGTGCCCGCTCCTGCTCCAACTTCTGCTGGAACTGCAATTTAAATTCCCGCTCTGCATCTGAACATGCAAGTCAAGATAAGAATTTACACATCAAAAGAAATCTCTTGGAAATGCTGATCAAATGCAGACAACTTGCTAATCCTTCCTTGACCAAAGACTTATTTGTGACGTTTAAAGTGGAATAAGGTTTAAACTTAATATGAACCCACAGAAGCACTTCTGAGTTCTGTGTATACATATAATTATGTGCATTTTTAGAGTTCATTCAATATTGAATGGCTAATAAGAGAATACTTTTAGGGTGCTTTAACATCGAGTTAATTGCCACATCAGCAACTTATAGCTATTTCATTGCAAGATCAATATAGATAGATATATACAACAATACATCAGAGACAACTTCATAATTCAATAAAAGATGAAACTACTAAGTAAATAAATAAATAGCATTGAAACATTAGATATGACTTTTCAGTGTGATATTTAAATATTAAAATATTACATAAAATAAAGAAATATTTTTAAATTCTTACCAGGGATACATTTAAAAAATTAAAAACTTGTCTAGTTTAATAAGACAATATTTTTTAGGGTGCTTTCACAGTAGCTATGTTTCCATCCACCTATTTTTATGCGCTTATTGGATGTGCGCATAAAAAAAATGTTGATGGAAACATCAAGATGTGCATAAATTTACGATGTGCATTTTTATGTGTATAACTGGGTAGGATAAATTTAATTCAATAAGAAAAAATTCGCATAAACTACGATGAAAACACTTTTACTGAACAAATCCAGTATGCGCATGAAAATAAAGTCAAGTGATTTTGTTATAACAGATAATGTGATGATAAAAATGTGTGTGAATGGACAAACCAGCAGGCTGGGCACATTGTAAAACATTTGAAATGTTGTTTTGGTCATTCTAAAACGCCGTAACCATTTCAGTATTAGTGTTATTATATTATTTATTGCCTCCAGAATAGTCAAGAGCGTCTGTGCTTTGTGTCTCAAGCCTTCAAACGCCACCACGTTTTCATTGCGTGTTGGCATTGACTTGTAAGGTGCAAGTAATTTATTAAATGAAGAAAAGATTCACGCAGCTTCTCCTACCACAACAAATTTAGTTTTTACTGTTGATATTTGGTGCCAGTTAATCAGAAAGTGACGAATTTGTTCTCTTTGACTCCTTGGATGGAAACGCTGCTTTATTCGCACGTCTTTTATGTGATATTCCAGTTTTGCGCATACTTTTAATTCACGTCTTTGGATGGAAACATAGCTATTGAGTTAATTGCTCAGTAATCAGTAATTTATGACTATTACAATCAATACATCAATATAGAGAATTTCATAATTCAATAAAAGATTAAACAACTATATGAAACTAACTAAATAAATAAATAGCATTAAAACATTAAATGTAATTTGCAATTAGATACATGATAAATATAATACTTCCCGGGGATAAATTTTTAAAAACATCCATCAATATATAAAGTTTGTATAGTTGTCTAAAATTTCATTCTAATGAAATAAGTTTTATGGCGAGGGAGGCTTGACAGTGGTTTCATGTTGGTGGTGCCTCATTTATTCATAAATAAATAAATACAAATGAGTCAACCTAGAGTGACCAATTCGGCATCTAGTAAAACGATAAACAGTTTGGTCATGTCTCAAAAATAACATTTGCAGAGTATTACAAGGTGATGAAACCCAGTACATTTGCGCAATCACAATGACAGCTGTTGCTACAGTATGTAATGACTGTAGGAAGAGACACAAAACAGTTAGATAATGCTGCTTGGGTGTCTCAAGTTTAAACTTTGGACTTGAAAATGTAGTCTCATTTTCAAAGTGCCAACACTGGGCAGTAAATGCAACTATTAGTCATGAATGTAATGTAAAAGTTCAAATGAATGAGAAGAGAGTTGTTTTAGATGGAAATATATGGGCCTATACATTCTCAATGCTTGCGTGTCAGAAAAGTGATTGACTAATGCATAAATACAAAGTTTGACCAATCAATATGCGTTTATAGCAGCTCTGTGATTTGGTGGGATTGTGTTCACAAGTGATCCATACTTAAACTGCACTCCAGACCAACCCTTTTTATGTGGACCTGGGTTGGGTTAGCATGTGCACACGCTAGTTCAAAAAACCATGTTTAAACTAGCCAAACAAACCAAACTCTCATGTCAACTAGCCTCAGGTGCACAACAGATATGCTAGTTTGCAAGTAGCCTAAGCCATTAATATGAGTGCACAAGTGCTTGGCTACATACAACACATATGCTAATTCAAATAATGAAAAACTACAATACATAAACTATTTACAAAATCACCACGATCGCCTAAACAGAAACTATTTTAGCCGTTCCTTTATACAACAACAGGATTTTGGGGGCCTGAAACCCAAAATTCTGAAAATAGGTTTATGCAAACAAGGCAATTATTAATTCTACTAGGACTGTGCGATTTGGGGAAAAAATCTTATTGCGATTTTTCTGACAGATAATGCGATTTAATTTTATGGTCAAGATTCAGCTTAATAATATGCATCATAGCTTCTTACTGCAGTGAGTGTTAGTTAAAAAAAGAAACTGAAAACCTAATAACCTACTCCAGCATTTACTAGATTGAGTGTCATTGGCAATACTACCAGTTGACTTTTTAGCAAGACACTCCTTGTATTGCCACCTGTGGTGCTTTTTTTAAGTGCTGGTTGTTGTATTTCCTTATGCTGTGGCAACAATTCTGCGACAGCTCTTACAAATGATCTGTTTTTGTTTGGTGTCTGTGACTTTGAAACCAAAATATTCCCATATTACCAACATGCGTTTTTTTCTTTGATATTATTTCATCTGTTAATGCTTCTGAAGTGGCAGATGCCATGATCCCACTCATCCGCACTTTTCTGTTTGTTTTTTTTTTATTGTTGGTGTTCCACTTATTCCGGTTGCGCAATTCTGATTGAGCAGAATGAATGTGTCCTCACTCAATTGGCTAGTAAGACTGTCACACACAGACGGTAGTTATGCATTTGCTCTGGCCGGGAGAAATTAAATAATACATATATCTTTCATATGGCAGCCTCTTGCGATTAGCTAAATCGCAACATTTCAAATCGCGTTTTGATTCTGATTAATCGCACAGCCCTAGTCTCTACGAAACAATGTTCATTACTTGACAACCAAAACAACAATGGTGGACTACAGGACCATATTAAGTGCAGATTTAATTTCAAAGTGACAATGAAACTTTCCAAAGTAAAATAAATTAAAAATGTTTTTTTCATTATTAGCTATGTTTCCATCCACCTATTTTAACAACATTTTGGAATATCACATGAAAAATGCTTAATGGAAACTCAAAGACGCACATAAAGAACGTATGCACACAACTGAGTAGAATAAACTTTAAGGGAGAATGAGAAGGCTAGAGTCAGAGATTGGTTGGACTGCAGTGAATTAGAAAATTACAAAGGTATGAGGGAGCTAAGCCATGTAGTGATTGGAAGGTGAGCAAAATAAATTTGAATTTATTGTGATTAGGCATGGGCCGGTATAAGATTCTGACAGTATGATAACCTTGGATAAAAATATCACGGTTTCACGGTATTGTGATTACTGCTCTAAAATATATTCTTTTTAAATGTCTGTGTAAAAAACTAAAAGTTTTTTTCCCCTTTGAACACTATCCCCCGGTTTCACAAACAAGGTTTAAGGCTAGTCAAGATTAAATTGCATGTTTGAGCTGTCTCAACTCAAAATAACTTGCAGTGAGATGTCTTAAAATATGTCAGTGTCATTTTTTTTGTCTCCAGGTGCACACCAGTAATATATTTTTCTATGGCCATTTTATAAATGTGGCTTAAATAGCCTTATTTATCCAAGGCCTAGTCCTGGCTTAATCTAAGCGCTGTTTGTGAAACTGGGCCAATATATTTTATTTTGAGAAACATGTATAATATTTTGGAGCAATAAATGTGCCAGGCCAAATAATAAAAATCAATCATTGACGTCTGCTGTCTTCATTAGTTTCAAAAACACAGATTTATTTACAATTTAAAATGGCATCTTTGGATATTTTTTCTGCTGGAGATGCTGATGCTAAAAAAAAAATGTAAATAAAAAAATCTTACACATACCTTAGGAACGGTATTAGAGAAAATTTTGGCGGTATGAAAACCTTGACTTTTCCAAACCGCGGTATACCTTGAAAACGGTTATCGCCCCATGCCTAATTGTGATATGGTACTGGACGCCAGTGGAGGTTGGGTAAGATTTTGGTGATATGAGCAGATAGTTTAATTTGAGTGAGAATTCTAGCAGCAGAGTTTTGAATGTATTGTAATTTGGAAATAGTTGGCAGGTAAACCAATAAAGAGGACAGTACTGGAACCAAGACATGATGTAATGAATGCAATGATAACAGTTCAGTGTCTTTTTTATTGAAAAATGGACAAAGCTTTGTGGTATGGTGTAGATTAGGACTGCACAATATATCGTTTCAGCATCGATATCGCAACGTGTGCATTGCAATAGCCACATTGCAGGATATGAGTTGGATTTATAGTAGACCAGAAGTTGGCCACAGTTTTTAAATAAAGTGGAAGTCTGCCTTTATCTGCCTGTGTTTTTTTAAGGCCTGTGACTGTATGAACATTTCAAGAGAGCTTAAAGCATTCAGGCACAAGAAATTGTACCATTTGTAACTTAATTAAAGATATATTTTATTTATAATTTATACAATGAAGATGATGCTGTGTTATTTTACATTTGATTTCTGTACGTGAATGCTTGCTGTATGACAAAACCGTAAAGCAACATTGCTTGTAATTTGTTTCTTATATTTATGGATGATTCAACCCCCTATTGCAATCAATCTGAATTAACGAACCCTTTCCAAATAGAGCTATTCAAGGCATCTGATCAAACTTTATTTCATCGCAATATTTATCACAGAAAAATAAAACAATTTCAAATTTTTCCAATATCGTGCAGCCCTAGTGTAGATAAAAGAATAATTTTGTTGGTGGAATTTATACAAGTCTGAAAGGAGAGAGAAGAATCAAACATTATATCAAGGTTTTCAACAGTTATTGATGATTTGATGTAGGAGCCAGCAATTTCACAGGTGAAATTAGTGAGGATATTGCTGAAGAGCGATGGAGTACCAATAAACACTTGAGGTTTTCTCCATATTGTGTTTTAGAACATTTAGCTTAAGTGTTTTATTTCATTTATGCAAGCAGATATTTTGTCAATTTAGAGCAGGTGTACATATAAAGTATATTACTGTATGTCATCAGCGTAAAGTGATCATTTAGACCATGACGGTGCAAAATTTGGCCAAGGGGTAAATGTAAATCATAAAAAGTAAAGGCCCAAGAACAGATCCCTGGGAGATGCCTAGCTTTGGGGGGGACAGCGGGTGATCAAAAATCCTTTGTGGCAATGTAAAAGTGTCTGTCAGAGAGATAGAAGGAAAAGCAGAAAAGAGCTGCACCGGAAATACCCAAATCTGAAAGACTACAAATAAGTAATGCATTCATTGGAAACTGTGTCGAGCTGAAACCAAGTAACAGAAGTATAAACTGAGAATCAGAGTCATCAGAAAGAAGTAGATCATTGACTACCTTTACAGGTGCAGTCTCAGTACTATGGAGTGGACGATAACCAGATTGAAAAGGTTGAAATAAGCTATTTTCAATTAGAAAAGACTGAAGTCGGGAGGTAACAGTGCTTTTCAATAGTTTAGTAATGAAAAGTAGATTTGAAATAGGACGTTAGTGAGATAGAACTGAGAAAACCAGGTTGAGTTTCTTTAGAGTAGGGGTAACTGCAGCAGTTTTGAGTTCTAAAGCAAACGAAGCAGAGGTAAGTGATTAGTTAAGTGATACATAGGTGCAGCAATAAGGGAATGGCAAAGTCTTGGAAGAGAAGTGCAAGCAGGGTCAAGTTGATAGGAAGAGGAGCTTTATTTCAGAATTAAATCAGAAACAGACAATGGAGAAGTCAGAGAAAAACAACAATTTAGTACCAGCCCCTGTAAAGTAGGCAGGAGGCTGCACTTGATGAGATCATTAGAAAAGCACTGGTCTTTTCTAACAGATGGTTCATGAAAGAACAGCATATCTCAGCTAAAGGTAAAATATCCTGGGGTGAGGATTTGATGAGTTTATCAATTGTGTTGAATAGGACTTTTGGTCTGTTGCATGATTTACTGATTGAATTGGAGACAAAACAGGCAGAATTGTACTTTTTGAGGTGTTTGATAAAAGCTAAGGGGTGAATAATAAGGCCAGTTATGTTATACAGAAGCTCAGGATGTCCACCAGTAGCTTTTAGAGTGCAGGGACCTGGAATATATCAGGGGGAAGAGCGGGTAAGTGACATGTCTGGTCTTAATAGGAGCAAGCTCCTGTAAAATATCAGAAATTAAGTGGTAGTGAGACAATATCTAAGAGATCATTGACAGCAAAGAGATTCAAAGACTCAACAGCAGCAGAAAATGATGCAGTATCAACAGCTTAAAGATTATGATATGATACAGTGGGTAGGGATATTTCCTAAGCAAAAAGCAAGTTTTAATTAAAGGGGTGGTCCACTACGATATCATATTTTAAACTTTAGTTGATGTGTAATTTAGCTGTGTGAACATAAAAGACATCTCAGAATGCAATATGCTCAAAGTTCAATGCAAAGGGATACATTGGCTTTTACAGATTTAGCTTAGCAAAGCCTACAGCAAACGAAGTTTGGGAACTACAAAAAAAAATACACCCGGGCTAGTGAGATTACAAGGGTTTCCGGTTATGTGCATTCACCTCGCACACACACCCTGCGCAGTGAAGGGGTGTGGCCAGAGGCACATTAATGTTACAGCAAAGAATGCTGCTTTTTCCACAGAGCTTCTTCTGTTTCTGTATTTGGGCTTCCAAAGGAAACTACACAAAGAGAGAAGAGCTTACAGTTTAATTTTAATTAGAATTATAAAACAGATATAGCTAGCATTTGACAAAGGACAGCTTCCAGAATCTCTCCCAGTTCAGTGCTGGATTCGGCTGAAAACTGAAGAAGGAGCAGCTCCAATCATAACAGACAAAGCTATGCATTGTGAGCCACAACCTGTAAGTACTTTTATTTGTTAAAATTGATCTATTACATGGACAGTTTCTAGCGTAAGTAGTATGTTGTAGCGAGGGCGTAAACAAGGATGTAAATTGGAAACAGCAAACAGGAAATGCTGTTTGGCACGTTAACAATTTAGCTACAAATTCATATTTATCAGTCAAACCGCTGTAAACACCCACAATGTTCAGCAGCGCTGCAGTGTCTCTCTATGCAGCCACTTTCCCTGTGCTCTACATCTCAAATAACAAAGTCATAAAACATATGTGAACGCTTCATATTACGTACAGATGCTTATAACTCGAATATATGTGAAAGACACTTGTCAGATTATTTTAGAGAGCAGGCGAGAGGTTCAGCTGTGTGCTCTTAATTTTTCTGTCTGATACAGGCAGCTATCGCTGCTAACAGCTGCTCTGACTGGACTGTTTACACAGCGCAAAAGCGCACGCTTGTAGAGACGTGATGTGGAGCCAATCCGCGAATCACAGCATATTATGTTACCTGACCAATCAGAGCCTCTTAAGGGTGGGCCTTTCAGAAGAACTAGGAAATTTGACAGTTGTTTTCATGTTAGCTGAATAGCTGTATATAATCAAAGATCGATATATGAAAAAATATTGTGACTTTCTACAAGTAAAGCATGAGCACACATTGCTTTGCATCTTATAAACGCAACCAAGCCTTAAAAATACACTGTGGACCACCCCTTTAAAGTCAAGCATTTTATGATCAGAAATAGCAGTATCAGAAAAAGAGATGGCGGTAATATCAATCTTTGACATGCAGATCAGATCAAGGATATGACCGTGGGTATGGGTGGGAAATTGAACATGCTGAGTCAAATCAAAACATTCACAAACAGACAGTAAGAGATTAGAGTTAGAGCAGACAGCATCAACAAGATCACCAAGCAGTAAGATAGGAAACGATCAAAAGCAAGCAAGGGTTAAGAGTTCAGAGAAAATGTTTGACAAAGTCTTAAGAGGACGATTATTATTACAATGATTATAAGAGTCAGTCTTATTTCTTTTTGATATTTAGCGTCAGTCTATAAGGAAGTGTAGATATTTTTCTCTTTGACTCATCGGATGGAAACATCAAATTTTTCATGCAATATTCCAGCATTTTGCATAAATCTAATTAGCATCTCTGAATGGAAACACAGCTAATGACACAAACCCTAAAGTAACAAATATAAGAATAGACTTCAAACGACACTCTTATAATATTATAAACGTTCTTACAGACAGATTTCAACCATTTGATCTTTTGATCCATTGTTTTTAATGTGTTTCTTCTAAAAATCTATTTCATTTTTTATCACCCATAGGAATATTATTCTTGTAAATCACCTTATCTGATGAATAATTTAGAGATAATTTCAAATAGCAAAAACAAACCAATACATAGAGCTTGCATTGGTTATCGGACACTTTCTGTCTCTTCTTACCTTTCATAATGGCTTGCAGTGACGCCACCTCCTCCTGCCACAGCTGCTTGACCTGGTCGATGGCTTCCTGCTTTGTGCTCTCCGAAAGAGTGGCAACAGCTTTGATGGTCTCCATCTCTGCTTTAGCATCGGCCAGCTCCTCCTGCACACTGCACATCTCTGCCTGGGCCTTCTCCAGTATAGCAGTCTGCCTCTTCAGCTCCTCTGAGACACAGTTGAGGGCAAAATTATTAGTGCCATTTTTTTGTTCTTTTTTAAATATTTCTCAAATGGAGCTATAACAGAGCAAGGGATTTTCCATAGTATTTGCTATACTATTTTTTCTTCTGGAGAAAGTCTTATTGGTTTATTTTGGCTAGAATGAAAGCATTTATTATTTTTTATAAACTAGTTTAAGGTCAATATTATTAGCCCCCTTAAGCATTTTTTCCCCGATTGGCTACAGAACAAACCATTGTTATACACATTGTTTTGCACTTTAAGCTGTATAAAAGTGTCTTGAAAAATATCTAGTTAAATATTATTTACTGTCATCATTGCAAAGTTAAAAGAAATCAGTTATTAGAAATGAGTTATTAAAACTATTATGTGTAGAAATGTGTTGAAAATAATCTTCACTCTGTTAAATAGAAATTAATCGAAAAAAGTTCCCGATCTCGATTCGACCCCACCCCCCCCCCCCCCCCCCCCACCCCCCCCCCCCCCCCCCCCCCACATGATCTTAATCCAGCATCTCTATGATTCAGCCAATTATATTTTCAAGTTCAGAAGAAGCATAATGGCGGTCGCACAAGTCTTCACATTGTTTTACATACAATGCTCAGCAACATGGACACCTCCAAATGGCGTTAAAAGAATCACATACTGTATTTATAAGGTATAATTCACCCAAAAACGTCATTACTGTCTTAATGTAATGACGTATTCGCGGCCGTGAAATGACACGTGAGCTGACGCACTGTTTGTTTACTACTGAGAAAATGCGCGCATGCCCGTGAATGATGTCTACTTTAGCAAAGACCATAGAATGCACAAGACATGTCACTCTTATCTTTTTGAATAGGGAAAAGTGTAACGGTTAATATGGTTAATAAAGCCCCGCCCACTAGTACAGAAGCCAATCATCGATCATTATATGGTAAATAAAGCCTGCCTTAGTACAGGAGCCAATCATCGATCATTATATGGTAAATAAAGCCTGCCTTAGTACAGGAGCCAATCATCGATCGCTATAGACTGGCGATACTCCAAGGAGGGGGCTCCAAGACGTGAGTTTCTGCAGATTTTGATGTTTAGAAATGAAACTATATAGACAGTTTTTGTTTTATTGGTGATTCCTAATATGAAATTTAATCGTAAGCTTGGTAAGCAATTTGGAGAATTTGACGTTTCCCCATTCAAACAGAATGCCTGGGCATATTGCCCGAGAGGCATTTCAAAGATGGCCGCCGAGTGAAATGACTTGCCTTAAAGGAACTTTAGTCAACAGAACCTGCATAGGCTGTGAATAACAGGTAATAAATAAAGTTATAAATAACGTTCAGTTTGTTGCACAGAGTGATCATTTGGAAGCAGCGCGGGAAGTATAATTTGCATGTATGGCTGTTTCTTATTATGCGTTCTTCAGCAATCTTGTGTCCTCGTGTAACGTCATCATCAACTGCCAAAGTTCAGTTCCAAAACTCAAGACCACAAGAACGGAGGACGCATGAAAGTTCCCGGATGTGTTCTTGGTATCAAGGATGTGTCGATGCAGACTTGTGCCCCAAACTCGCTCTAGAAGTCCCAGAAATCATTGAGACTCAAGGAGGTGGGAAGTGCGGCATTTTATATAGATTTATTGTTAAAGTTCAGAGATATAACTTACTTATCTCAGGAGTTTCCCTAAATGAGACGCTGAAAGTAAACATTCACATGAAAATCTTAATAAAAGGCATAAACACATTAAGGGCGTTTAATTGCTGAAATTCATATTAAAATCTGTTTTATTTGTAGTGTACAAAGTATATTTGTAAGGTTTTGTGCATGTTTTATATATTGAAAAGCGAAAATAACAATAAATCATTGCAGGAATGCGGTAATGTTTAAGCAATTTTCTGTTAAAAACATGTAAAGGTCATGTGACCATCTAGAAGAACGCAGCATTTAATTTCTCACAGGACTCGTTCTGTGTTCTCGCGGTCTCCCGAGTTCGTTCTTCCGAGGTGACCTCGCAAGACTGGTCTTCACAAGAACGCAAGTCCGCTCTCTGTGTTCTTGGAATTGAGAAACAGCCTACGTTTTTTCCTCAAAGTGACGGCAGCCATGACATGAATGCACTAAGCAGTAAAAGTAAAACCGGTGCGCACCTCATTTAAATAATCATATCGAATTTTAGAGTTTGATTACGACAAGTATTTGATTTTTTTTTCTTCTTTCATAGCGAACACAAAGAGTTGTGCGTGAGGACAAATGTTTAACAGTGTCAGTATAACTACTCTAGCCTATTTAATGTTGAATATAATGCAAGAGGGAATCTGATAATGACAAATGTCTCATTTTACCAGTGAAAAAAATGGCCTAATAATGTTGTCGATGACAGATTGCAAACATGTCTCAAACATAATAATTCAACTTTAGAATTATGAATAGTTACTGTGCATTAACAACCAGGACAAATTTAAAGGGTCACGAAACACCAAAACACATTTTTTGAGCTGTTGACAGTCATATATGTGTCCCACGCTGCTATAAACACTATTAGGGCACCTATATTGCACTAAAAAGTGAAAATTGGTTGTTTTTGCGTTATTTTGAGCAAATTCGTTCTTCCGGTTTGAAACGAATTTTTGAAGCTGCGTCACGACCATGAGATACTTGCGTGTAAATCCAGCTGTAGAGTGGCTGTCTGTCTTTTCTAGGACGTTCTTACGTATCTGAGTGTGCGGCATTAATTCATGAGAAAGACGTGCTTCAAACCAATTAGCGCGCTCTATTGTGTATGACGTGAAACTTCATTAATATGCATGATAGCTCCGGAGACTGTTTACCAGTTTACACTGTACAGACGGCAGAGAGACGCCACGTTGTGTTGCCAAAACAAGTGAAAGAACAAGAATTTCAAGACAAAATCGTAGGTGTTATTAGTGTGTTGCAACGAAACTTTTGTTTTCATTTTCCCTTTATGAGAGAGCAGCTGGACTCACGTGTGGATTACAGTGCACGCGACACTCGACAGAAACGCGTTTGTAAGGAACATTTTTACCCGAGAGCTTTTTCTCATCTGGAAATGGTGAAATCCGGATCGATGCCGCTCGTCTACTTTTAATAAAAAGACACAGCTCCAGTTTGATTGTCTGTCTACAGATTTGGTAAGTGTTTGCAGTGCAGTGCCCTTTGTTTAAATGCTGCTCTCCGAGTGTAAACATGTAAACACAAACTATTCCCGTCGTGCAGGATTTTCGCTGCATTTTGTGACAGGATAGTCTATACACACACGGCTTTCTGACGCTACCTACCGAGTACATAAGTTACAGAGAAATGCGGAGGATTTTTTTTCTCTTATTCGCCGTATCAAATCAGCCTCTGTGTGTTTGTTTTTCCTGTCAAACTTAGCGCGTGCCCAAATGTTAACTCCCTTCTATGCAAAATCTTATCCTCTTTCCCTCCCCCGACACTCCCACACTCCCAGAGCTGGACACGCCCAACTTTCCTGACTTTTTTCAAAACAGAGGTGTGAAAACACCCTGCTGAGACAGGGGGTTTCGTGGCCCTTTAAAGCTTATTCAAGTCCACCATTTAAAGTCTATAGAAAATGTACCATTTTAACCAACAGTAGACCTACACATAGGCCTAATATTATTATTGTTGTTGTTTTATTATATGTTTGAGAATTAGCAATAATAATAATAGCCTACTCATATTAACCTTTATTTTACATCTACAGAATCGTGATCTTGATTTTATGCAAAATAAAATCATGACTCTCATTCTAGCCCTAGCAAAAATATACAAGATTTTAAATTTAACAGGAGGGCTAACAATTCTGTATACAATACTATATTTACTATATATTAGGGCTGCACGATAGTGAAAAAAAAACTGACATTGCAATATTTTATTTTTCTTTGATATTTCTTGCTATATTGAGTCACCAGATGAAATAAATAGGTCTATTTGGAAAGAAATCATAATTTCAGATATAATGGGATGATTTTATAAGGGAGAATATCTGCACAAAATATAATAAACCAAACACAAACATTGAGAAATACAGTAAAGCAATGATACTAAATAAAATGCTATATGGACGTCTAGCAATATTCAGAAATATACATTTAATAATCAAAGGTAAAATAACACTGTATAGTTTTCATCGTATATTTACATAAATACGATTAATCTTTCTTAAAGCCTGGATACTTTAAACTGAATTTAAGTAATGCTCACAGTCGCAGACCCTGAAAACACACATAAATTATAAACATTTTGGTAACTTTATGGTTAAACATTGTGTGTTTTCAAATATAGCTCCTGGTCAATAATAATACCAGTTCAACATTGCAGGTTCTGTGATGTGACTGTTGCAGATGTGCACATTGCGATATCGATGCTGAAATGATATATTGTGCAGCCCTACTATATACTACACTATATACTATATTTACAAGACAAGAACAAAGGATTATGAGGAGGACCTGACAGGTTCAGTTCTGTAAGTCCACCAACATTTGTTCCTCTTTTAAAGCCTATTTGGCCTGAAATTGTTTCTCATGGGGGACACGGAGTGATTTCAATATTTACAAGGGCTAGTAAGTGATTTAGTCTGAATCTAGAAAGCTTGTGATTTTTTTTCTTACACGATCCACAAAAAAATATTCTTGCAAGAATAACCTACTGTTTTTGGAAGAAAACCCTCTGGAATCTAACAGCTTCATCTTACATTATTGACAATTGAATGGGTGCAAAATCATAAGGATTTAAGATTATAATGTTGTAAATAATGTTCAGTTCCTTGCACAGACTGATGATTTTGCAAAGCAATTGCATTGTATTGTCAGAAGCCACAGAATTAATTTGGTTTGACTGTATTATACCTCTGAAATTCTGATTGACTTGCATTTTATGAATCATCAAGAACCATGGTTTCAGCTAAAAACAGAACTGAGAACACAAAAAAGGCAAGTAAATAATACATGGTTCCTACTAGGGTTGCACAATATATCGCAAAATGATCGTTATTGCAATAATAGTATATGCAATATACATATTGCAGACATGTGTGATAAATTAAATGTATTTTATGCATGGTTGTTTACATAATTTTATGCATGGTTGTTTACGTAATTTTGACCAATCAGATGGGGCCTTGCTCTTTTTATGCCTGTCTCCCCAGTAGCTGTTGTTCTACTATTAGCTGGAGCGACCCAAAGGTGAACCCAGAGGTAAAAATAGATACTAATGGTGGGAAAATGAGGAACATGACAAAAGCTAATCAGAGTCAGAATACCTGGGTTTTCATTGTTTTAAAGACTTAATGTTTGCCACTTGACACGGTTTCTTTAGTCTGAATTAGTATTAGTTAGATCTGAAAAATATATTTTACCTGTTTATTTTAATATCTCTAAATAAATAATTTAAAACATGGCTAATAAAAATAGCATTTTTCTAGGAAAATGTTATCGTTATCACAATACTCAACAACAATATTGTATATCACACATTTTTGCAGTATAGACCCCTTTCACATTTTCGGGTTTCTCAGTAGTGGAAGTCATCATAGTTGGGTAAACGTAGAGCTCAGTGAATGGGAGAGTACAACAAATAATTTTTTTACAATCCCATTTGCTGAAATAATGAAAGACAAACTACATGATGGTGTAAGACTACCAGAAAAAGGAGAAAAAAAAATTGTGTGAGACTGATAACGGCAGCCAGAAGAGAGAACATGTCAAATTTACTGTCCTGCCCAATAGACACTGCATTAGAAACACCTCGCATAAGCGGTAGTTCGTTTATTTATTTATTTATTTTTTTATAATTTCATGCAAAGATGATATAATACATAGGTAAATGCGTTCATACGATTAAAAAAAAAAAAAAAACTAAGGGCCCTATCATACACCCGGCGCAATGTGGCGCAATTGTTTGCTAGTTTAAGCTCGACGCAAGTGTCATTTTGACGTTTTGCACCACGCTGTTTAAATAGCAAATGCATTTGCGCTCATATGTGCACCCATAGGCGTTCTGGTCTAAAAAAGGAGATGTGTTGAGGTGCATTGCTGGCGCGTTGCTATTTTGAGAAACTAGAATAGACTGTTTAATAGACCAGCTAAAAGGAAGTCCAGCGCAGAGCGCGTTAGTTTGTAAACATTGCTTAATACACACAAGATGTACAGTAATACGCAAATATCTTTACAAATAAAAAAAAGAATTAAATGATTAAAATATTTTTCAAAAATTATTACTTTCTAGCCTACATAATTATAAAAAACACTGCCTTCATCTCGGGGGCTTTTTCAGTTTATTCATGACAAATTGCTTTTGTATAATGTTATTATTATTAGCAGTATTATTTATTTTATGCATATTTACATTTGTTTTATTAAAAACAAGCTTAGATTCGCTCACCTGTCAGCTTTTAGACCATATGGGGCATATCATGTGTATTTGGATATAACTTTGGATTTTTTGACCACACTTTATTACTATTGTTCATTTATTCGTTTGCTGGAAATTAGAACTGAATTTAAGAATAGTTTTAAAACAAATCTTTGAGCATAACAAACTAAATTAATTATGTAGGCTAATAAATGTCTGTGCGTACAACACGTTTCCTTACCCACGAGACTGAAAGTGAAAGTAAAGAGTGAGGAGGCTCATTCTCTCATTCTTGCGCTGCAGATGCTCTGTTTAACCGTTTTCTCACTAGTGAAGCATTCAGTTTTTCCACTTACAAAGTCCGCCATGTAAATAGCAAATGCGCTATGGTGCAACGCAACTGACTCTTAAAGGGAATGGGATGAGACTCTGATTGGTTTATTCCCAAAACACACCTATAACTCATTAAGAGAATAAGCTCAACCCTGTTAAGCTGGATTTATACTTTCGCCTGGCGCCGCATCGCGCACCTCCGCTGACTGCGCGCGCACCTCGCGAAACGGACGAGGCTTTTATACTTGCCGCGTTCGCCGTTGTGATATTCTTTAAAACAACAGGGGGCGCTCAAAAGTAACTGACCGTAAAGACAGACAGATAACCAGAGAGGTAGAAAGTTTCCGGAACTACGTCATATCATTAATATCATTCACGATTTTTTAAAATTATTATTATTGTTTTTAAAAATTATTTTAATGATTATAAGGATCTTTATAACAATTCAAGATTTTTTTTAATTAAATTTGATGCATCACTTGCTTTTGTTCAAATCTCAGACAATTTTACCTATTAAAGTTTATTAAAATATTAATGACAAGAGAACATGGGCTGCACTACAAATATATTCTTTATTATGGCAAGAATAAAAGCAAAAAAAAAAAAGCACACTTACTAAAAAATAGATTTAGATTTTTAGATTTAGCCGCTCCACAATTCACATATTAACTGTCTGGCTAGTTTCTGTCCTTTACTTATGCTAAAAGGGTAATAATGGTCCAACATTCCTGACCATTATCACCAATAAAGCCTAGAAAAACAGGCATCAGTGTAAACCAAAAGGTTCAAATATTCATTTCCAGTTTTCAAAGCAATAATTTCTTAATTCATTTTAGTTTTGTAGTTATTAAATTGTTTTAAATTCAAAATTGTAACATATACATCAGTGTAAAACCTATGACTGGTGGATAAACATGTTTCTTTAATTGTGTACTGGGTTTCCACTTTGCCATGGCCTCTTTTGGCTTTAACAAACTCATCCCTCAGGTTTTTCCAAACCTTTTAACATAAACTTTCCTCCTTTCCCACGGCTGTTGCTATTTCTAGCCAAGAATTATTGTTCATCAGGTTATCTGTATGATCACGGATCATAAAGATATGTGTACAGTCGTACTGTTTCAGACAAAATCTCTTCAAAGTGTTTCATATTCAACTCAAATCAAACGCGGCGCCGCGCGCACTGTTCGCTTGGGTCTCAAAAAATACCGTGCGCACCGCCAGCCGAAATCATGTCGCGCGCACTCAAAGCGAACTTCCGCTAACACCGCGATGACGTCACATTCGCCGCGCGCACTCAAGCGAACTAGCGGACGCGTCGAGTATAAACCAGGCTTTAGACCATGCACTGCGGCGCAAAGCGGAATTTTCCATCCTTAAAATAGCAAAAGTGAATTCTGACACACCCTTGATGTTTTTGCGCTTTAGACTTTGCGCCTAGATTGTTAAAATAGGGCCCTAAATATTAAAAACTTAAGGATTTAAGATTATGATGACCGTTAAATGTGTCAACCCATGTTTGTGAAAAGGATATAATACACACAGCCCCGTTTACACTAATACACCTTAGTTTTAAAATGGTTTTTTTAGAACGAAAGGATCCATGTCCACTCTGGCCTTTCATCTAATATTTCTGAACAGTCCTGCTTTCAAACTTTGCCGCTGAAAATGCACATCACGTGACCACACACACACAATCTGTCATGCTGCAGCATTTGCGTGCGTCTGGCAGAGCAGTGCATAGTTGAAACAGTAGGCTACAAATAATTAATTCGATATGAATTAATTAATAATTCATAATACAATTGATTCACCACCGCCTACGACGACGATGCCATCGTCCATCACTGTGTTTCACATTAGACATCTTACGATGCCAAATTGGTCGACATCGCCCAACCCTAGAACAGACGTCGCAATTATGGGAAACAATTACCATCCGAAAAGGGCTATACAAAATAACTTAGACTTTTTATTAAAGGGACAGCTCAGCCAAAAATAAAAACTTACTCACAATTTACTCACCCTCAAGTTGTATCAAACAATTGATTGAACTTGTTGAACACAAAATAAGATATTTTGAAGAAAACTAAAAGCCTGTAAACATTGACTTCCATAGTAGAAAAAGCAAATACTATGAAAGCCAATAGTTACAGGTTTCCAACATTTTTCTAAATATCTTCTTTTATGTTTAACATTAGAAAGAATGTCATAAAGGTTTGCAACAAGTAAATGGTGAGTAAATGACAGAATTTTCATTTTTGGGTGAACTATCTCTTTAACACTGAAAAGTTGCACCTGTTTGCACTCTATTGTTACTTAAGTATATGAATAACCCAAGATGTTTGCCCTAGATGTAAGTGGAGAGCTCTGCTTGTTTTGTTTGTAATGTCTGAATCTCATATGTCTTAATTCTGGCCGGTACACTTTCAGTATAAAATTAAGATATACAAGAACAGCTAAACTGTTTACTTCTTGTTTAGTCTTCTGTAACTGTGTGCATTCAGATGTGACGTGTACAGAGTAGGTGAGAACTGGTCTGAGAAAAGTCAGCAATTGCAAAACCCCATTACATTTTCTTTCTTTTGAAACCCACAGATTAAATTTTCTAGGAATTTGTGAACCCCAGAGGCACAAAAATGGACACTAAAAAAAGAATAGTTCACACACAAAAAAAAAAAAAATCTGCAATGTATTTCCTCTCCCTCAGGTCATACAAAGGTAAGTGATGATGGTAACTGATCACAAATCTCATGGTTGGGATCACATTATGGTTTTTTAAGTCACGGATTGGACCATTTTTCAGATCAGCGAAAAAGGGGAGAAGACAAATGTAATTTGCTTTTCATTTAGTTCAAAAACAGTACTGCAAGACACTTTTGGTTTTAACAAACAAGAACTCAGAACCTGTAATTTTATTATAAATAGAATGAAGAAATAATCAGCTGAATAAAAATAAATTGTAAAATATTCAGTCCTGTGAAAAATTCACTGTTACTACTGTTGCTGATGACGCTAAATGTAGATATCTAACATTATAATTTGTACAACCCATATTTATTTTTAGTCTCATTTTCAATAAATAATTCAGTTATTCACTCATAAAACTTCATGTTTCATTGCTAGATGATCATTTTTGAAGAATTATTCAGTGGCATACTTTTGATGGCTGGTTGTCGCCACCTATTTGTTAAATAATGTAATTGCTGCCTACAACTTTCATTTTTGAGTCAAGTTAAATGCATATGACGGTGATTTTAATCTTTACCATAAACATCAGTGGTTTTATCTAAACTATAAACTGTTATTCCAGTATTTCTGTGTTACTTAACTGTAACTTCATAACTAACTCAAAAGACTAAAGACTGAATCTCTTAGGATTAATAAACATATGCAAATCACTGTCGTTTATAATTTATGTTGTGTGGGTGTTGAGATCCCAATCTTTTAATGATTAATCGTGCAGCTTACACTAAATGCCTTAATGCAGGGTAAACAAGTAGTGACAGAAAACACCTTTAATAACCTAAGAAACCCGCCACATCCCGAATAACCAATCACAACTTCTTCCATCATCATTACATTTTACAAGAAAGCCTAAATGCTTTTATACATGCGATTTGACTAACGCGATAGGCAAATTTAGGATTAATCCACAAGTAAAAAAATGTATTAATCCACAGGTCACGTACATTTCGAACCGTGGGTTGTGAACCGTACGAATCACAGAACAACTGTGACCCATTACCCCCCTATAGTAGGGTTGGGCGATGTCGACCAATTTGGCATCGTACGATGTCTAATGTGAAACATTGCAATGGACGATGACATCGTGGTCATAGTAAATGAATTATTTATGAATAATTAATTCATAACAAATAATTATTTGTAGCCTACAGTTTCAACTACCTGACCCATATGTTCTTTGTTTTATCCATAACCAAATCATAAATAAATAAAGATAAGTTACACACAAATTACTTTTTCAATCACTTTTTCCAAGGGACTCTGGCACGAATAAGCAGAGTGATCTGTGTCGTTATAATGGCATCGACAAACTTGCTTGGTAAAAAAAGGTGCACAATAGGGGTGTAACGGATCACTACTGATCCGTGATCCGTACGGATCTCAACCCACAGTTCGGAAAGCATGTGACCCGCGGATTAATAACTTTTTTGAACTTGTAGGTTAATCCAACATTTATAACAATTGCAGAGAGATCACCTCCCGCGTTAATCAAATCACGCGTATGAAAGCATTTTGTCTTCCCTGTAAGATATAATGGTGACGGAAAAAGTTGTGGTGGGACCTACCTAAATACTTTCTTAGGCTATTAATTTAAGGTGTTTTCTGTCACTGCTTGTTTAGCCTGCATTAATGCATTCAGTGTAAATCTGCACAATTAAATATTAAAAGATCGTGATCTTTGTTCAAACCCATGCAACATGAACTATAAATGATAATGATTTGCATATGTTTATTAATCCTTTAAAGGTCTGCATTCAAATCTGCATCGAGAGAGATTCAGTTTTTACACTTTTTCAGTTCATTACAAACAATTAAATAACACAGAAGTGCTGGGAGAACAGTTTATAGTTAATAACATAAACACTGATGTTTATGGTAGAGATTAAAATCACCGTTTAATGAAACATGACGCTGAATGTTTGACGCTGAATGTTTGACGCAGGTGAAAGCAATTACATTGTGTAACCAACAGATGGCCGCAAACAACCATCAAAATTATGTCACTGAATAGGTTTTCAAAAATAATACACCTACAGTATAATAAAACAAGAAGTTTTATGTGTGAATTGTTGAATCATTAATTGAAGATAAATATGATATGTTGTACAAGATGTTAGATTTCTATATTTAGCATTATCAGCAACAGTAGCAAAGATCATATTTTGTATTGAATATTTTTCTTTTTTCAGCTGGTTCTTTCTTGTTTTTTTATATTAAAATGACAGGTTCTAAGTTCTGTTTGAAAAAAAAAGCAATGTTATTTGCAGTAATATTTTTGTATAAATGAAAAGCAAATGACATGCTGATCCGAAAAATGGTCCGATCCGTGACTCAAAAACCGTAGTGTGATCCGAACTGCAGATTTGTGATTCGTTACACCACTAGTGCACAACCAACAGGAAATAACCAACAGTAGCTGAGATTTTCGCTAAAATGACTAAGTACAAGCGTGAAAGCAAAAGATTAAAGCAGTGCACTGACGCTGTGACACGTTACCTGATAGATTCAAAAGACTGAAAAGTCGTTAGACAGAGACAAGATTACTTAAATATTGCGTTTAACAACTATAGTGAGACCCGATCCAGAGGTACATCCTTGATAAACTGTCCAACATACGCTGCTCTCTGGGGTTTTGTGCTTAAAGCACTCGCTGACTGCCTGGAGCTCAGATGTGCGCATATGATGCAGCACATGCCAGAGTGTGTGTGTGGTCAAGTGATGTGCTTTTTCAGCAGTAAAGTGTGGATGGAGATATTTTCAGAAATTCTAGGTGAAACGTGTGTGTGTGATGTGGATTGTTTTCGTTCTATAGTGCCATTTAAAAACTAAGATGTATTGCTGCTGCGACGGGGGAAGGCGGAGAATCGCGATGCTGGCTCAGCATTGTGATGTCAATCGGCTATCAGCGATGGACGATGGCATCGTCTATCGACCCAATCCTAACCTCAAGTTAACTGACTATATCCTTCTTTGGTAAAACAAGATTTTAGCTGAAACTGTGGTCTTGGATTCATAAAAATGCAAGTCAACCTCTACTTGCACTTAGACAGATAGAGAGACAGACAGACATTTAATGTGGCTTATATTATCATCTTACCTTCTTTAGACAAATAGAGTTCTTTAAACTTGGCTCGCTTTTGGTTGAACTCCATCTCCAGCTGTTGTTTGAGCTTCAGGAAGTCTGTTCGATCCTGCTCCAGTTCAACCCCTGCCAAATCAGCACATCATTCATCAGTAACACGCATTCAACAAAAACACACACCTCCAACCTCTCAAGGGCATTGTGACTCTTTACATCCAGCAGTAAAATGTGCAGCAGTAATGCATCACCCTCCGATTACCAAAAAAGTTCACTGAGAGAACCAAGGTCACTTGGCTGGTTCAGTATGCTTATAACAAGGCTACAAACATTTACTGTAAATAAAAATAAGTAATTTCTTCTGGAGGGGGGTTCACATGTTTAGGGTTTAGCAATATATTGAAAACACAAATGTGAAAATAGCAATGGCATTGGTTTGTAATAATAATAAATGATTTATAACAATAATATTTTGTACGCCTGAAATTAGCACACCACTTTAAAAAAACTCCTCAGCACATCAGGAAATAGTAACACGCATCTCTAAAACCAAGCAGAACGGACAAGCAGGTTTTTGGTCCAAAAAGTGATTTTAGGATTGATGCTGAAATACTGTATCACCGACTATTTTCTTACTGTATGTTAAGAAAGCAATAAGACAAAAAGTAATACGACGCAGTGCTGCGACATGACAAAAGCTATCATTTCCATGTTAAAAAGAGTTTTTGTTGTAAAAATCCAAAATGTGAAGATTCTTTTTTAGAAACTGTTTCTATTTCTGTGATGCCGTGGCTGTAGAACAGCATAAACTACTATACCATGGATGTTTTCCTGTTTATTTATCCCTTTTTTCTGTCATTTATTTCTCATTTTCTGTATGTTTTATTACTATGATGACGTCCGGCCACTTTATTAGGTACACTTGGGTTGGATCCCCTTTTCCTTTGTGCCATAGATTCAACAAGGTACTGGAAATATTCCTCAGAGATTTTGCTCCATATTGACACGATAGCATCACGCAGTTGCTGCAGATTTGTCTGTGGAGGCCATTTGAGTACAGTGAACTCATTGTCATGTTTCATGTCTGAAATGATTCGCGCTTTATGATATGGTGCGTTATCCTACTGGAAGAAGCCATCAGAAGATAATAATAATAATAATAATTCCTTACATTTATATAGCGCTTTTCTGGGCACTCAAAGCGCTTTACACATAAAGGGGGAATCTCCTTATCCACCACCAGTGTGCAGCATCTGGATGACGCAACGGCAGCCATTTGCGCTAGACCGCAGATGAAGATGAATACACTGTGGTCATAAAGGGATGGACATGGTCAGCAACAATACTCAGGTAGGCTGTGGCTTTGACACAATGCTCAATTGGTACTAATGGGCCCAAAGTGTGGCAAGAAAATATCCCCCACACCATTACACCACCACCACCAGCCTGAACCGTTGATACAAGGAAGGATGGATTCATGCTTTCATGTTGTTGATGCCAAATTCTGACCCTATCATCTGAATGTCGCAGCAGAAATCGCAACTCATCAAACCAGGCAAAGTTTCTCCAATATTCTATTGTCCAATTTTGGTGATCCTGTGTGAATTGTAGCCTCGATTTTCTGTTCTTAGCTCACAGGAGTGGCAGCCGGTGTGGTCTTTTGCTGATGTAGCCCATCCGCCTAAAGGTTTGATGTGTTGTGTGTCCAGAGATACTCTTCTGCATACCTCGGTTGTAACGAGTGGTTTTTTGAGTTACTGTTGCCTTTCTATCAACTCGAACCAGTGTGGCCATTCTCCTCTGACATCAACAAGGCACTTGCACCCACAGAATATAGATATAAGATATTTTCTCTTTCTCTCGTCTACATGCCTAAATGAGTTGCTGCCATATGATTGGCTAATTAGAAATGTGCATTAATGAGCAATTAGACACGTGTACCTAGTAAAGTGGCCAGTAGTGTATATAAAATGCTTTGGCAATACTGTACATTGTCATGCCAATAAAGAAACTTAAAAAATACTTTGTTTAAAAATCACTTTTTTTTGTTTGTCCTATTTTTTTGTTTGTAGTTGACTTTTATATCCATTAGGTAAATGGTGCGTTTCAATCCGGCTACAACCGCAAGTATATTTCAAACCTGTGTGAAGCACTGACATGCATTCAATGTTAAATGTTTCTAGAGTTTACATGACATTTATTGCCATACAAGCACGAACCAACAGAGGGACCAAGTTGAGGCAGATGATAGTCAAGTTCACTCTTGGAAGCACCTAGACGTATCTAGCCATGGGCCAGTACAAGTTTGTGATGGTATGATAACCTTGATAAAAATATCACTGTTTCAGGGTATCAAAGTATTGTTATTAAAGCTCTAAAATAAGTTATTTTTAAATGTCTTAGTAAAAAAACAACACATTTTTCCCCATTGAACACAATATACAGTATTTAATTTTACATTTTTTCAATTTACAATTCACATTTATAATAATTTGGAGCAGTAAACATGTCAGGTTAAATAATTATAATAAATTATTGACTTCTGCTAGCTTGATTAGTTTAAAAAGGACAGATTTCTTTACAACACATACAAAAACCTTTACATATACCTTAGGAATGGTATAACAGAAGATTTTTGCGGTTTTAAAAACTTGACTTTTTCAAACTAATAAAAACCTTGAAACAGGTTATCATCCAAAGCCTAGACGTATCCGAATGGTAACACTTCTTTCCCAAATCTAGTTATTGACTGCTATTATCACAATAATAAACACAAATTTCAACATTATTAATAGTTTATTATATTGTTTAATGACTAAAGCCATTCCATGTAACCAGAAGTGAAGAAAAGTTGTTTGGAGGGGTTATTGTTAAGGTATTTGATTAAAGATAATGAGGAAAAATCAACTTTAAAAAAAGAATAAAGTGTTTTTGTGTTTTATGGTATTTGATTAAAGATAACGAGGGCAAATTAATGTTTACAAAAATGTAAAAATGTGCACAGACACAACATTTATACAAACAAACACTAAACATACAAAAACTCGAGAAGTACATTTTGATTTCATGCCGACTTTAAATGCTCTGTTTGACTTTCTGTTCTTTTTGTGGCGTATTTAGAATTTTTTGCGCAAGAGTGTATTCTGACCTTCAGAGCAGATTTACTAGTGATCACAAAGTTTCCTGGACAAGATGTGCAAGAGAATCACAGCTTTTTCTGAAATGCTTTTTCAATATCATTTCGATAAACTGTGCAGCCCTATATGTTGAAGTTTAATTTCCAATATATTTGCTTTTCATACAAAAGTCACAGTCCTATTTGATTGTTGGACTCATACACAAACCTCATCGACAACTTTTTACTGATGTTGAAAAAAGGGAAGAGGCTTAGCAAGTATTATAAAACTTCTTTTTTCCTCATGGACAAATGATCATGGATTTAGCTTTAGATACATTTAAAAAAACAAAAACCTACAAAACTTGCTTCAATGAAGATTTTCTACATCAATTAAGACAAGCAGTGTTTGAATGGTTCGTCAGTAAATGAGTACAGAATCCAGTGCCATGTTCAACCCAGCACAGTCACCCGCAAATCTGTCCGGACAGATCATACATCTATATTACTATTAAGTTTTCACAAATGTAAACCTGCAACGTACATCAAAATTGTTTGTCAGATCTGTAAAGATGACTGATGACAACACCCAGAGCAAGTATTAGCCTTTAGGGATGACAGAAGGCTATCTGAACCTATGCAAAATGTAGCTCAACAAGATTAAAACAGCATGTGCATAGGCTTTCATAATAATTGGAAATAACTGTTCCTATAAAACCTAATTAGTCATCATCCCTAATAAGGATTGGGCAGAAATATTTTTCATTGATGATTAATAAAATAAATTAAATAATTATCCAGTTAATTAATGTTTATTCTCAAAAATCTCTTTTTTTCCATATTGTATATTACTAATTGTGACTACATTGTGTGTATTTGAAATAGAGATGTGGGTTCGGTTTTAATGCATCTATATAAAAACACTAATATATGGGCTTGGCTGTGGCTATTAATTTTACTTCGTTAATTTAATATTTGATGTAAACTGCTCATTTTTAGTAAATTCAGTTTAAATCAAATGAAACTGAAATGAGAGTACACGAATCAGAACAAAATCAATAAATTTCAATCGAAACAAAAGCTGGGTGATTTGGCCTAAAATTAAAATCTTGATTAATTGAACATTTTAACTCGATTACGATTAATGAACGATTATTTTATTTATTTGCCTTCATAGTTTACTGACAAGTTTTGTACAGTAAATATGCTCACAAATTACAAGTGAGAGATTTCTAAATGTAGGGTGCATTACTTGATTTTAAAATAATAAAAGGAAACACAATCAACTATCTGTGATTATTTATTGAACATCAACGCTAAACAACTGAAACTAAAACACACAATGCCTAAAACCAATAGTCCCTTTTTTTCTTATATAAAAGTCAAAATAAATAACTTTTGCAATTAATATTTATATATTTTATAATTTATATATATATATATATATAAATTAATAACTAATGCACTCATGTAAACAAAATTAAATATTTTCAATGTTTTTCATATTAAAAGTAAAACAAATAAGCAGTATCTATTCTAAATGAAATAACTTGTATATCATCTGTAATCAAATATTTTTATGTAAATAAAAATTGCATTGTAATGGAAAATATGCTGTCTCAAAGCATCTCAGACGCAGCTTCCTATCATTGTCAATGTAGTGCAAACATGCAACGTGTACTTAAATTTTTTGAGAGGTGCACGGGTATGCAAGCTCACGAACGCTGCACCAGACCATACCTGTGTGCGTTCGATGTAGAAGTATAAATCAGCCTTAACAGAGCGGGGTCATGCGACTCCATCGGGTAAGGAAAGTAATTGAAAAAAATGACCTGAAAAAATGTGATCGATAATAGGTTCTGAATGTCAATTTCAATTAATAACCCAGCCCTAATCAAAACAAGGTGATGATATTAAATCATATTAAAATTAAAGTGTGACTGTAAATATTGTTTATTTTTGTATTTATAAACATTGTAAAAGGGCTCATATATAATACAAAAGCTGACTGGTATAGGTAAATTTAAGACCTCCAAGTCACGGACATATAACCAATAACTCAAAGGGAACAAGATGTAAATTTATCACAATGCAAATGTACAGGGTAGCAGCTTGAAATAGCTAGCAACAGTTTGAAAATACAGCATTGAACCATAATACATAAAAAATGAGAGTTTGGTAAGTACCTTGTTTCTGAAGTCATGGTTTCATTACAGCAGGGCAGGAAACTAAACTTTAAACTGCTATTTTTTATTATTGTTGTTGTTGTTGTTATTATTATTATTATTATACAGTGGGCTGCAGTACAAATTGCAATTGTCTAAAAATAATATAAATCATAACTACAGTTTTCAAAAGGTTTAAAAAACTGCCACACACTAAAACAAAATTATTTATAAACCTTCTGATTATGATGCAAAATAACTGATTGAGGTAAAGTTGGTTTTATATTCGCAAATTTGTTCTTTTTTTGAACAGTGACAACTTGTGACACGGTGCTTATAGTGTACTTTGACTATTCGGTCTGAAATCACATGCAAGTATGACTTCAAAACAACATTAGCACTATTTGATTGACTGTGAGCAATGTTGTACTTTATTGGCTGCTAATATGATTTCCCTATTTAGAATTTGCAAAGAATACTTTAATGAAATGAAATTATTAAGAAGAAATCTAAACGTACGAATATAAAACCAACTGTACCTCTAAAAATAACTGATACTCATTATTTTCAGTGTCTTGTTTTCCAGTGTTCTTAATGCAAGTGTTCACTCAAAATATTTAAAGCAAAATCAATTCACTCAATTGTAAATCGTTTTATATTGTACTATTGTATTTAAAACAAAATATGGAGGACAAATATTCTTTTTTGTGATTGCAACATTTATTGCCATGACTTCAAGACTTTCTGCTCTGATTTAAGACACTAAAGACCCAAAGAAACCCTATACATATTATTATTAAAATCTCCATTTAATCACAAAACCATGTCTTTATTACTGATCTTTTAGTCATACTGTGCACAAGGACTTCTAATTAGACTTATGCTACAGACTACATTCTATTTACCATGATATTACACAGTGCTTCAAAGAACATAAACATCAACATGGTACTCTGCTTATGTGGCATCCATGCATGGTTCAAAATCAGTATCTAGATGCATGCGAATCATGTGATCATTACAAACAAGAGCCTGTACATATAATTAAGCACGTAAAACACAATTATTTCGTAAACAGCACAAAGCCCTGTCTGTCCTGATACTCTAAAACACTGTCAGTCCAGCTGTCATCTGCTGGTCACTCTGCTTGCAACATCATCATAGTCACCATAAAAACCCGTTTCTGTGTACCTGAGGTTTAGCACAGGCCATGCTTTTTACAAAAGGTCTTCTGTCATAATTACAGACACAAAACAAGCATTAACGCATCATTTGAGAGAGGCAAAAAGCGCTGTATCTGTCAGCCGGCTGACTGTTGCTGGCTAATCCGTGGACGAACAGGCCGCGGGCCTACAGCGAGCACAGCTAAATCAGCACAATTAAAGTCTCCTTGTGGAGGAAAACGCCTACCGTCGTGTTGAGGCAGCCGGGTGGATCCCGAGGCCTGCTCGGCCATGGTTTCCCGGGGTTGAGTTTAGAAAAGCGGCTCTCTGAAGGAAAGCGAGGAGCGCCCAGCAGAACTGGCTACTAGAGACTGAGCAACGTCATTGTAGAAATAACACTCACTGCGCATGCGCGGATGGGCGGAGCTGTCTGCTGGTAAACTGATAAATTCATGATTTACTAAAACTGGAGGACACAGTTACTTTGCTTATACAGGGCTTAGCATAATTGAGTACACCCTGTTTTGAAAATTAATTTTTTTTTATCCATTTCTCAGTGAATATAGGCAATGCATTTTGGTGCATTTAAACAAAACAGATTCATTAAACAGATATATTTATTAAAATATTATGTATAATGTAACATATATGCACAAATATAATATTGTATAGCTTCCTATTAAGAATATGAATTTAAAAGATTTTAGAACACAAAAGAAGTACACAAGATTTCTGAGGGGTGTACTTACAGTATATATATATATATATATATATATATATATATATATATATATATATATATATATATATATATATATATATATATATATATACGCACTGTATATATACCGAGAACTGTATATTTAAAAAACTCTATGCTGTGCGTATATCTGTGTCGTTTAGCACTGATATATGAAGCATCTGTGATTTTATAAATAATTTAATAATCAGAGTGACAGCAATAATATGGAACCTCAAGAAAAACAATTAATAAGTAAATAAACAATAAATAAGTAAATAAGTAAATAAATAAATTAGGGCATCACTTTGGCACGTAGTGTATGTGTGTAAATGAGAGTGCATTGGTGTTTCCCAGTACTGGGTTGTGGCTGGAAGGGCATCCGTTGCATAAAACATATGCTGGATAAGTTGGCGGTTCATTCTGCTGTGGCAACCCCTGATTAATAAAGGGACTAAGCCGAAAAGAAAATGAATGACTGAATGAATGAATGAATGAATGAATGAATGAATGAATGAATGAATGAATGAATAAATAAATAAATAAATTTACATGGTGGTAGAATTAAAACATAAAACAATTAAAACATAAACAAGTAAACAATGATGGAAGGGGGTTGCACAACTGAATTATTACATTTCCAAATATATTCCAATAAATATTTAAGTTCATATTCCATTATATAACAGCTGAATAAACAACCAGGGGTGCGTTTCCGAAAACCATGTTAGCCAATTAAGGTCGCAAGTTGTGTCGTTACAAACATAGTTCGTTGATTGGCCCAAATAAAAGAGTAAATTTATAGTAAACACAGTTTAGTGTATGTACAGTACATCACCAAATTTAACCCAACAAAATAGCTAAATGTGCATCCAAAATACCTCAACAGAAATTGAAGTAGTCCAGTTAATGCACATGCACTATAAACTAACAAACACATTACACAAATGCTAAACGTACAGCCGGAATGTCAGCAAAGCAAAATATAAATAAACAAATAATCTAGAGGCCACACACACTCTCTACAGTAAATTAAACTAACTAACTAACTAACTAACTAACTAACTAACTAACTAACTAACTAACTAGCAACCAAACAAACTAACTAACGAAATAAATAAATAAATGAATAAGTAAATAAATGAATAAATAATACAAAACAATAACACAAACAATTAAACAATTAAAACTTAATTAAGTAATAAGGGGGGAGGCTGTACAACTGAATTATTATTTTTCCAAATATAAAGTTGAAGTCAGAATTATTTGCCCCCCTTTTAAATTTTTTTCTTTTTTAAATATTTCCAAAATTATGTTTAACAGAGCAAGGAAATTTTCACAGTATGTCCGATAATATTTTTTCTTCTTGAGAAAGTCTTATTTGTGTTATTTCAGCTAGAATAAAAGCAGTTTTTAATTTTTTTAAATCCATTTTAAGGTCAAAATTATTAGCCTTTTTAAGCTATTTTTTTTCCGATAGTCTACAGAACAAACCATCATTATACAATAACTTGTCTAATTACCCTAACCTGCCTAGTTAACCTAACTAACCTAGTTAAGCCTTTAAATGTCACTTTAAGCTGTATAGAAGTGTCTAGAAAATATCTAGTAAAATATTATTTACTGTCATCATGGCAAAGATAAAATAAATCAGTTATTAGAGATGAGTTATTAAAACTAATATGATTAGAAATTTGTTGAAATAATCTGCTCTCCGTTAAACAGAAATTGGGGAAACAAATAAACAGGGGAGCTAATAATTCTGACTTCAACTGTATTACAATATATATTTATGTTCATATTCCATTATATAAAACTGCTGAATGAACAGCCAGAATGTCCATAAACACCAACAATAAACTAACTAACTAACTAATGAAGTAGATTTTTATTTTCTAAATCTATGTTAAGACACATTCAATTGGGTGAGTGGAGAGCCCTATGCATCTGCCATTATATGTCTTTGGAAACAGGTGATAGGTTAAGGTAAAGGGGTCATAAAAGAGCACTAGAGAGGACTTGGGGACACAATAAGAACCATCGGTGTCAGAAAAGCATGAAATGTATGCAACATATGTTGAAACTGTCATGTATGTTTGAAAAGATACACACTGTATGGGACAGAAGAGTCCAGTTTAAATGTTTGAACCATAGATACTAGTCATGATCACCAAATGTGAACTCTATGCATAAAAACAGTGATGAATATATTAGATTTGTACATTATAAGGGCCAACAAGAAGAGGGGGCTTTAAATAGTGGTCGTAAAGTAGTAGGAGCGGGGAGAGACCTGTTGAACTAGTAAACAGCTGTGAAAACACAAAGGTGGGAGGTAGCAAGGATAAAGGGTACAGCAAATGTGAGGGACATTGGATTTGTCCTGGGGAGAGACTGAGATGGGTCTGCTCCAGGCTGTCTCTGCTTTTTTGGAAAATATTCCAATAAAGTATATTCTTCTGATATTCATAACCTCCAGACTGAGTTTGATTCATTAAGAGAAAAGGCAAAAATCTACGACAAATGGCGTCCCTGGGTGGGCTGGAAAGAAGCAGGACTGGTGTTGCTGTGCATGCTGGACTGGAGAAAAAGCACAAATATGTGGCCACAATAAAAAACGGTAAGCGATTTTATGCTTATTAGTTTGTGTTTTTTCTGCCAGGACCTGCTTGTAACGGTAAAGACACTTGAACTGTTTCTCCAGCTTTAAAGAACTAAAAGTAAACGTAAAAAAGATATAAAAGAAAAAGGAGTTTTGAATACCAGAAGAAAAAGAATAATTTGCATGCAAATGATCTGTGTTTACCTAAGAGGGCCTTGATGGATAGGATAAACATTAACTAGTAACTGTTACCCATATTAGGGAAAATTTTTAATGATGTAGAATATGCATAGAGCATTTATAAGTGTTAAGAGAGAGTCTTTAATGTGTGGTGACAGTTAAGAGATAAAAGCAGATTAAAGTAAAGTGAAGCGCGCAAAGTCCTACGATACCGCTCTGTAAAAGGTGAAGCAGAGGGCTGCATGGGTAGGCAAAAATCCTGTGGTTACCGCTCTAAGGTTAGAGGCTGCTCAGACAGGTCACTCAAGAAGAGTGTAGTGTAGAGTATTTGTTTAATTGTATGTGTTTGTGTATTTGCCTGCTTCAGGTTGAGGCAAAATAGTCCATATTGGTGTGCAGAGAAGGCTCCCTTCCTCCTCCTTGACTGGAGCGAGGATAGAGGGATGCAGTTCATGTTACATTGAGTGGAGGACAGGAGTGAATGAGAAGAGGAAAAATAATAAGAGTAGAAGTGTGAATGTGTTTAAAAGTATGTTTTCAATATAGAGTAGGTTAAAAGAATGATTATAGTAGATTATAGTATAAAAGGAGAATTGCATATGTGGGGTGATTGAATGAACAATAAGAATAGTGATTGATGCAGTTTAGGGAAATGATTAGGATATAAAGGAGGAGTCTCCTAAATTAAAATGAATGGAACATATTGCATTTGAAAGACACAGACTGAAAAGGCAGAAGAATATACTAGTTAAACACTCTTCTGAAATGATCTTTGTGTTTTAAGTTTGTGTATGTTAAAAAAAGAAGAACAACAGGCAGAGTGGACTGAAATTCCTGACATAGCAACAGGTGAAGGACAGTCTGCCCCAGGATGGGGGTAAGAGAGAGATTTATGGTGTCCATGTGTGAAGAATAAATAGATTATGTCTATTTACAGCACAAGGCAAACAGATCAGAAAAGAGTAAAAGAGAGGATATCAAACTATTAGATAAAATGACATAGACTTTAACATAATATTAATTGGGTAGAATATAAGTTATAGAATATAAGTTATTCAATGAATAGATATCTTAAGTAAAATAGTAAGATAAGCGAAATAAGGGATAAGAATAGAGTAAGATGTAATAAATATAGTTATATTATAGAAACTGGAACTAAAATTAATTCCTTTTAAAGCTATACTAATTAAGAAATATAAATGAAGCCATATTAAGAAATATATATGGAGATAAAGGGAGTATGGAGTAAAAGAATATATTAATAAAGAAATAGATTTACTAAGCAAGTATGAATAAATAATAAATAAGTTGGATATTTGACAAATTTAAAAAATGAGAAAGGGAAACTGAAGATTTCATGATAAAATGTGTAAGTAAAACAAGCTTTAAAATGTATAAGGAAACCTAAGAGCTAAAAAACTCAAATTAAGGAAAGAAAAAAAAAAGAATAGAATAGAAAGAGAATAGAAATAGAAAAATAAGTCCAAACGCTGTTTAATAGAGGAAAAAAAAAGAAATGTTTAAAATATATTAAAATATGCTTAAAATATTGGTATATTAAACTTAAGATAAAGAGAAAAAAACAGTAACATTCTGAAGAAACTAAGATTTGGCTTTAGAGAATATGATTGTATTGAAGTGCAATAAAAACTGTTGTGGCTTAGGTTGACTGTTGTCATCGTTCTCAAAGTCAGCTACATGATGTTATCAGAGCCATCATCTATTTGTAGTAAAGCACAGTGATTCAGATGAAAAGCATAGACACTGGGTAAACGTTAAAGAATGTGATAGAGGGAGTTAAAAAGTTATTTTTAAAAAGTGTAGGCATTAAGAAGGTAATTGATAATTAAACATTGCATTTGAAAAATGAAAAATGGTTTTAGTAAATAAATATGAGAGTTAAATTAATAATATGAACCCTGAGCTATAGCAGTAATCATTTTGAACAGTTATACCAGATATTGGGCCACCATGTAGTACTGTTGAATTAAAACGGATATGTAAATGAGAAATTAAATAATCAAATATGTGGCAGAGAAAATAAAAGATAAAATAATGACAAATGGCAAACAGAAGGAACATTTGATGCAAGCAGTGAGAAAATGGAAACAGATTATGGAAAATGTTAAGGAAATTAAAATACAATGTAAAAATGTCTGGCTAGTAAAGAAACACTAGTATAGATTAGGAGAAATGTAAAGTAAAGCACAATCTGAAGCTAAAGCAATTAATTGGAAGAACAATAAAAAAAATTAAAAATTACATAGAAAGTTAGGCATATTTACATGTGATTGTGAATTAGAGAAAAATGAGCTGCTAAAAAGCAAAGAGAAGATAATAGATGGGAGGAGTCTTCATTTGATGAAGGAAAAATGGGAAAGAGGAGAATACTTTTATTAAGTCATGAGTTAAATTCCATAGATTAATTAAGAAGACATAGGGATGGACTTTGGGGGACTGTAGTCTCGTACCTACCAGACACTTCTGAGTGCACTGGCAAATGGAAAAAGTGTTTGAAAAACACAATGGACAAACTGTTGACTGTGGACATTTGTAATAGCAGTGAGGCAGGCACTGCATGCCCAGGATTTACTGAGGACTGAAAAGGCTCCTTATGTTCAGAGACACTAAAAAGAGGCAAACAAGAGAACGATGAACTGATCAAAACAAGAAAAAGCGCTCCACCAGTATTTTACATCAGCTCAATGAAAGAAAAGAAGCCAGCACTAAAAGAAAGGGGGAAGCTGTGGCCCTGGACACCACAGAAAAGACTGCACCATCTATGAACCAGCTGTCTTTTCAGGGTGCGAGGAGGGAGAGTCTGGCAGTCCACCTCAAAGCAGTCGACCTATAGTCCAAATTAAGTACAATGTGACCCCTTAGTGAGCAAATTGAGAACAAAAGTGTAACTACCCATTCTTGTATCAAATCAGACTCCTGTAAAGTTGATAGATAGAAAAGAATCATGCAAAATGAAGAAAAGTCTTATTTGGAAAGGTACGATGAAACTTTAAATGTGTAATGTTGAAATGAGATTTAAATGAATTTGGTTAATTTCATAGGTTTACTCATAGAGATCTTAGAACCTAGAAAGATAAAGTGCAATGAATGGTGGTGACTAAAGAAAAAAGACAGCTTTTGATAACTGAACAAATAATTTGGATTAGACATTTTGATGGAATTAAGTATTTAAATTAAAATTAAGAAAATCTTATTTTGAGTAATCTAAACTCAAGATTTGAGAGAAAAATATGAAAGAGATTAAGACAGAAAAATGGCTTATACTTAAAGAAGAGATTAGAACAAAAACAAATTGAAATGAACTCAGTACATAATAGGTCAAAAAGTAACCATTCTAAATATACTAAAAGAATAATTGAAAAAGTAAAATGTTTAAGAAAAAGATTTTGTTTCACATATAAATATAAGTGAAGAAATAATTAAAGCAAAAAGGATTAAGGACTAATGATGAAAAATCAGATCAGATAGAGAGGAACCTATAAAGAAATCCAGTGATATTTCAGTCAACTTGTAGAAATTACAACAAAAATGTGTGTACAAGCAGTCTGATGTGAGAGCAGGAGGGAATTAGGAGCTAAAAGTAAAAAAGGCAAATTAATATAAAATGTAAATTGAGAAATATAGCTCAGAAATAAAATTTAGGTAAGTGTCAAATTTTAATAAGGATTATCAGTTTAGGATGTATAGGTAGACAAAAGTAGCCACAGCTAATAAGGACTAAAATTAAACCAGATGCAGGTCTGCCCAGGGAAACACTAGATGCTGAAATTGGTATGGAAACATTGAAACTTTTGAGAAAATAGGAGAAATAATAGAAACACCTAGATATGTCTATGACATTCAGGCTATGATTGTGAAGGTGACTAATAAAATGTGTTTAATTTGAAGTTGATTGAATTAAATTTTGATTATGGTCAAAAGAGACAAAAGTAGATTTTTGTGTAGTTTATGAAGAACAATCAGTGATAGAGGATTTTTCAGCAGAGGTTCCTAACACACTTTACTGAAATATGTTATTCCTGATGACAAATATTTTTAAAGTAATTGATTTCTGTTCAGCATATTTTGGGTAATTACCAGAGGAGGGTAGACATTTGGTTACAGTTACAGTATATATGCTGATAAAAAGTATACATAACATCAGAATGCCCAAAAGGGTTTAAACGAGTTTAGAGGATTTGGTGATGGATATTGTTACGTGTAGGGTTTAGTTATCTGCAGGGCCATATAGTTCAAGCTAAGTTAAAATACTTAAATAAAAAACACTATTGATACAAATAATGAAACAAATGATGACTTTTCAAGGATGACTGGTTTAGTGTTAATTAGATTATACAATTAAGATTACACAATAGAAAGAGTTGAGAAATTACAAAACAAGAAGGACTGAAAAAATAGACATTTTGTTAACATGAAATCCAGATACAATAATATTAGTTAAGATGGTAAATAAGAAATTCATTTTTTATTAAAGAAAATAGGGTAGCAGGTCTAACATTAGTATAGAGTCACAACCCCAATTAGATGATAGTTGATAGTGGATATTAAACAACAAACTAGTCTCTATGAAAAATATATGCAGCATCAGAGGGAAAAAAAGAAAGATAAGATTTTTGTAATTCATATAAAGTATAGATAGTTGAGTCAAATATTGGCAGATATATATGGTTTGAATTGAGAGTGAAGTGTTAATGACAAATCAAGCATTATTTGAATGCAGTGCTCAGTAAATTGTTGTACACATGTGACATCTGTGCAAAGTAGAATATGAGTAAAGGAACAGTAATAGACCTAAGGGGCTATTCAAGCATTTGATTGTGGATGTTGTGAAATGATAAAACGAATTTAGGGCAAGAGATACAAGCTTTTGGAAATCACATGTTTGGTAGATGAGTGAAGGTGATTCCAGCAGCAGAGCAGAGAAGAATGAACAGTTATTACATTTAAGATGAGAAATCCGTCCCAGATTTGAAATACGTTGAGTACTGTAAGTTCAAATAATGTGTCTGCATTTATGAATGAGTTAGAGTAAATAAAGTCAATTAACGTGAAATATGGTAATTAAGTTGGTAAATAGGTGGATATGTGATCCAGTGAATAAATGCATTAATAAATAGTTGAAGAAGTATTGGAAATTGAGAAATGTGTGCTTTGATCATACACAATTACCAGAAATGGCTGAAAGAGCTAAAGATGATCCATCAAGGCCTAGTTTAACAAGATGGTTTAAAGTAATAAACTTATTTGGATTGATGTGTTACCTCTTGCATTAATGATTTATCGCATGGGAACTGACAAAAACAGGCATTTAACACTGCATGAAGTGCTATATTGGGTCGACCTTTGCCAGTAACCTTGCAAGTAACCTTGCATATAACCTCACCTTTAACCTTTTGGAATGTTGGGCAAACATGTCTAATACATTGGAAAGAAGAAGTTTGGTCTTTTATGAAGAAACTAACTGCCATGTACAAAGCGATGTCTGTACAGGAAACCAGAAAGGAGCAGAAGTAGAGATGAAGGTCTAGGTGTTCCCGGTGATTGGGTGCATCTGAGGGAGCTCGGGAGAAAGTGGAGTGAGCTCAGGAGGAAAGACCATATCTGGACGTGAGGACCACTCCAACAGCTGCCAAAGAGGATGCCATCGACTGGGTACCATCGGAACCACTGCACAAGGGTGCTAAAGGAAAAAACTCCAGCAAGATAAAGCTTACAGGAAACAGAGGAACCAGAAAATCCCAAAGCTCAATGAAGAGTAAAATGTGGCAGGAGGAGTTTATCAGAACAGTTAAAAGAGTGATTCTTATAATATTCCTGAGTAAGAAATATAAAACATGCCACAAGTTCAAGCGATGATAATCACCACAACTTCAGGTTACAGACTCTTAACATAAAGTCTCTACCAACACCTTTTCAGGCCAGAATGAAAGAAAGAAAGGAACAAATCAATCGCAAGTATAAATCAGACTGATTAAGAAACCAGATACTGTAGTGCTAAATATTCTGATAGGTCAGATGAAGAAGAGGATGATGAAGAGGATCCATGCCTTGGGTGTAAGTGCTAGTCAACCTCTACCCCAAAATGGCGGCTCTCTACGATGCGCAAAGTATCTGGGCTGAAGATCAACTTGTTCTACTTATTATGTGTGTTGTTGGTAGATTACAACAGTAGTGAACATGTATTATGATTATGTAGGGTTATTCTTTGATTCTTTGAAATAACTGTGACCCCAACAAGCAAATGTATTACCTGATGCATGCTCATGCTTAACACCACCTCCTTTAATATAACAGCAAAATAGAATCAAGTCTTTTACTGTGTTCTTGTCAAAACCGGACACAGATGTTTGGCATGGTTCTATTCCAAAGTGCGATTATATGATTTGGTCATTGGTAATAATACTGTGACATATCTTTGTCATTAGGTAGTATAGCTTAGGGCTGAATCATGAAGTTGCACTGTGGGTAAAGACAATTAAGGTGTGGCTTTAATAAGCCACAGAGGAGGGATGTGAAGTAGATTTTTATTTTCTAAATCTATGTTAAGACACATTCAATTGGGTGAGTGGAGAGCCCTATGCATCTGCCATTATATGTCTTTGGAAACAGGTGATAGGTTAAGGTAAAGGGGTCATAAAAGAGCACAAGAGAGGACTTGGGGACACAATAAGAACCATCGGTGTCAGAAAAGCATGAAATGTATGCAACATATGTTGAAACTGTCATGTATGTTTGAAAAGATACACACTGTATGGGACAGAAGAGTCCAGTTTAAATGTTTGAACCATAGATACTAGTCATGATCACCAAATGTGAACTCTATGCATAAAAACAGTGATGAATATATTAGATTTGTACATTATAAGGGCCAACAAGAAGAGGGGGCTTTAAATAGTGGTCGTAAAGTAGTAGGAGCGGGGAGAGACCTGTTGAACTAGTAAACAGCTGTGAAAACACAAAGGTGGGAGGTAGCAAGGATAAAGGGTACAGCAAATGTGAGGGACATTGGATTTGTCCTGGGGAGAGGCTGAGATGGGTCTACTCCAGGCTGTCTCTGCTTTTTTGGAAAATATTCCAATAAAGTATATTCTTCTGATATTCATAACCTCCAGACTGAGTTTGATTCATTAAGAGAAAAGGCAAAAATCTACGACACTAACTAACTAACTAACTAACTAACTAACTAACTAACTAACTAACTAACTAACTAACTAACTAACTAACTAACTAACTAACATCAACCACTATAATGTATATATTTTTTTATTTATCAAAAGAGTAGACTCATAGTAAACACAGTTTAGTGTATATGTACAGTACATCACCCAATATAACCTATATAATCAAAATTGCTGACTGTGCATTTAAAATACCTGAACAGGTGCAAATTGAAGTACTTCAGACAGTTAACGCACATCCACTATAAAGTAACAAACAAAACCTCTACTGAATACACAAATTAGATTAGATTAGATTCAACTTTATTGTCATCACACATGAACAAGTACAATGCAATGAAATGCAGTTTCGGTCTAACTAGGAGTGCAATAGCAGCAAGTGCAGGATATAGGCATAAGTTATAAAGTGCAATTACAGAAAAACAATCGGTAATATTTACATATGGTTGTACTATGAACATTATGTAGAGGTTGTATTAACTATGATCAGAGATTTATAATAGATGAATATATGTACAGGTTGCTATTAATAATCAGAAATATGCAGATAGCCTTTCCCAGAGGTGGGTTGCAGCTGGAAGGGCATCCGCTGCGTAAAACATATGCTGGATAAGTTGGTGGTTCATTCCGCTGTGGCGACCCCAGATTATTAAAGGGGCCAAAGCCGAAAAGAAAATGAATGAATGAATGAATGAATGCAGATAGCCTATTTATAGACATACCTACAAATGTATATGTGCAGTGGATATGTACAAATGCTAAAATTGCAACCAGAATAAAATAAAAACACAGCAAGACAAGCAAACAAACAAACAAACAAACAATCTAGAATCCGCACACTCTCCACAGTAAATTAAATTATAAACCACAGTAAACAAATAAAGTAGTTAAATAAAAATAAAACAAACAAATAAACAAATAAATACATAAACAAATACATAAATAAATAAACAAATAAATAAACAGATAAATAAATAAACAAACAAGCAAACAAACAAACAAACAAAAAGTAAACCACGCACTTAGAAACGTCCTTTTTTTGAGTTGACAGCCTATTAATGCCTGGATTCAGTTCTATATAAAATAGCAGAACTACTAATTTTGTTCTCTCTCTCTCTCTCTCTCTCTCTCTCTCTCTCTCTCTCTCTCTCTCTCTCTCTCTCTCTCTGTCTCTCTCAACACCCAACGCAAAATCAATAACAACCCTGAATAATTCACGTAAACCACGCCCACCATGCTACAGAAATGAATAAACAAATACATCGGCGACGACACAAAAGCCACGCCCACACAGATGCACAGAGGGTCTCACAGCGAATCACATGGCTGGATTCAGTTCTCTACAGAAGAGCAGAAGTGTACTATTTCTGTTTTGCACCTTCAGTTAGTCTCTCTCTCTCTCTCTCGAGTTCAGCTCTCTAAAGCAGCTAATTAAAACAAAAATAAAAAACTGAAGCGGTGGACAGAGCTGACTGACACACTTCTGAGTCACTAAAGCAGCAGCTTCTGTGGAAGATGGACTGATGGGTGGGCAGAGGAACAGGACGATTTAAACAACTTTAGCTCTAGTGAAAATAAGCCCACACTTCTGTAATCGGATAAATATGTGGAAAGGCTGATGTGATCGACACCACAGGGAAAGGTAAATATTACTTCTTGTGTTACTGCATTTTCAAACACGACAGCCAACATAAATGCTATTGGGGAGACATAAATGAAAACAGTGAAGAGTTCATGGCAAAAACACTATAACAATTTCTAGTATTTTACAGAAATCGAGCTTTTTTCAGAGTGTACTCTTCTAAATACTAAATGAATAACAATTTCTGAAAAATACTGATTATTTTTTACACTTGTAGGCTACACTTCAATACACAACATGAAAAGATATCTGAAAATGACTAAAATTTGAGATAAATAATGTAAAATAAAATCAGAAATTTAATCACAAAAGTACTCAACTGTTGATTAAGTTGATCTAAAAACTAAATTTATACTATTACTAAGCCCCAGATATGGTTTGGGCAAATGATAAACTATGAACTTTACGTGAAGAACCACGGTCCTAAAATTTGAAAGGCATTTATAGTTAATAATGCTGTTATAGAATTATTTTAACAAATGGATCTAAAATAATATATATATATATATATATATATATATATATATATATATATATATATATATATATATATATATATATATATATATATATATATATACATACAGTTGAAGTCAGAACTATTAACCACTCTTTGAATTTTTTTTCTTTTTTAAATATTTTCCAAATGATGCTTAACAGAGCAAGGAAATAATAGTTTTTTCTTCAAGAAAATGTCTTATTTGTTTTATTTCAGCTAGAATAAAAGCAGTTTTTATTTATTTTTTTATTTTATGGTCAAAAGTATTAGCCCCTTTAAGCTATTTTTTTTTTCGATAGTCTACAGAACAAACCATCATTATACAATAACTTGCTTAATTACCCTAATCTTATTAACCTAGTTAAGCCTTTAAATGTCACTTTAAGCGGTATAGAAATTAGTTATTAAAAATATTATGTTTAGAAATGTGTTGGAAAAATCTACTCTCCGTTAAACAGAAATTGGGGAAAAAAATAAACAGGGGGACTTCAACTGTATATATATAGTTTATATTAAAATTTCAATATTTCGTCTGCCCATTATAGTATAGTATTTACAGTATACACTCAAAAATGACTTTTTGTTCAGACAGACTATATTAAAAAGGAGCTGAAACAACACAGTTCTTGAGATTTTCCATTGTCATTGTCATTGTACTGTACATTTCACTTCATTGTTTTATGTTCAATCCACTTAAATTTGTAAGAACTAATAAGTTAACTCGATTATAATCAATTATGTTGAACCCAGCATTTTTTACAGTGTACATTAATTTTATGTTTATTTATTAGCTTATTAACACATATATTTACTTGCATTAATCAGTCTTTATTATTCATTTATATAAAAAAGCATAATAATTTATTTGTTTGAATAAACATTTTTTAATTATAGTATTAATAATAATAATAATAATAATAGTAATAAGAATAACAATATAGCTATTGTTATTATGAATATTAGTAGTAGTTTATTTTATTGATTGACAAATGTATTTACTTCTTTTAATCAATAATTCATGCTTTATCAAATGTTGGATAAAAAACAATCTTATTTATTCTACTTTATTATTAAAATGAGTATTATTTATATGCATTTTTATTTATTTGTCTTGCACTAACGTTTATTCATCTAAACTAAATTATTTGATTATTTATTTACTATCAACCCAACAATACAATATATATAATCAATAAAACAAAATCAATATCAATGACAAAATAAAATATTATGGCAAAAGTTTGTGAAAAGTTTAAATAAATAATATCAATAATAAAATCATATATTATGGCAAAAGTTTATGTGAAGTTTTAATAAATAAATAATATCAATAATAAAATAAGTTATTATGGCAAAAGTTTGTGGGAAGTTTAAATGAATAAATAATATCAATAATAAAATAAAATAATAATACAATATATATAATCAATAAAACAAAATCAATATCAATGATAAAATAAAATATTATGGCAAAAGTTTGTGAAAAGTTTAAATAAATAACATCAATAATAAAATCATATATTATGGCAAAAGTTTATGTGAAGTTTTAATAAATAAAAAATATCAATAATAAAATAAGTTATTATGGCAAAATTTGTGAAAAGTTTAAATAAATAATATATATAATAAAATAAAATAAAATTGCAAAAGTTTATGGGAAGGTAAATAAATAAATAAATAAATAAATAAATAAATAAATAATATAAATAATTAACTAAAATATTATGGTAAAGTTTATAGGAAGTTTAAATAAAGACATAAATAATATAAATAATAAACTAAAATATTATGGCAAAAGTTTATGGGAAGTTTAAATAAATAAATAATTAATAAAAATAATAAACTAAAATATTATGACAAAAGTTTGTGGAAAGTTAAAATAAATAAATAATATCAGTAATAAAATAAAATAAAATGGCAAAAGTTTATGGGAAGTTTATATTAATAGTTCAACAATATTATTAGACCAATTCAAGAACAATCTGATTCATACAATCAGTAAGTTTTTTATTATCATATTTTCACACCGTATTATAAATTATTTATTGCTTAATCTAAAATAACCTTAAAGATCGCTGAAAATAATTACACTTTATACTTCCTAATTTTGTTGAACATATTCTGAAATACTTAAAAAAAAAAATAAATAAAACAAATTAATTTTCAAGAAACAGAAAGTCACTGGAGTGAAACGCACTTGGTCGCATCACAAAAGCCAGTGCTAAGAAAAGAACCACACACAGGAAGTCTGAGTTAATCGCATATAAAACATGTGCACTCGCAGGATGAGTGCTGTGAACATGATAAATTGAAATCTGAAATATTACAAATGAAAATGACTTCAATGAGGGTGATGTTTGGTTTTCTGTCATTAAAAAACAAACCAACTAACAAAGTTAAAAAATCTCCATCTCCACCCAGGAAACACAGCTGACTGGAAATCTTCAAAAGCATGTGTTTGAACAGAGCCAAAAAAGAGAAATAGGAGGTTACGATATGTTTTTTCATTACAATGACAAAAACAATGTACTTTAAAGGGACATATTATGCAAAAATCACTTTTGTTAAAGGGTTTAAACACAGTTATGTGGCAATAGTGTGCGAATATAGCTAGCGTTTATGGTTAAAATGGATTAACTCTATTTTTATAATCACACTTCATAAAAACAGTTGAAGCACAGAACAGAGGAAACACTTTGATTGACATTCTTTCTTTGTACATGTCATCAGGGGGGAAAGCCCCGCCCATTAGTGATGATCTCTCCCTTATTAGCATAAACAGCCCTGAGTGCGAAGCAGCCATCCATAGAGTTTTCACACAGTACTGAAGACAATGTGAGTGACTAACAGTAGGGATGCACCCAAATGACAATTCTTGGCAGAAACCAAAAACCCAAAATAAGGAAAGCAAGGCGGAAAACCAAATCACCTAAATATTTATTCATTCATTGTCGGGTCAGTTGGCATTTCTGTGTGGAGTTTGCATGTTCTCCCCCTGGTCTGGTGTGGATTTCCTCCGGGTGCTCTGGTTTCCCCGACAAGTCCAAAAACATGCACTATAGGTGAATTGGGTAAGCTAAATTGTCCATAGTGTATGTGTGTGAATGAGTGTGTATGGGTGTTTCCCAGTACTGGGTTGCAGCTGGAAGGGCATCCGTTGTGTAAAACATTTGCTGACTAAGTTGGCAGTTCATTCCGCTGTGGCACGACCCCTGATGAATAAAGGGACTAAGCTGAAGGAAAATGAATGAATGAATGAAATATTTATTTAGCACATTGCAACAATAGGTCATCACTTCTAAGGATGGGGACTTATTACGATCAAAATAGTAATTTTATTTTACCCTTTATAAATGTGTCGATAATATCCTCTGATTTTTATATAGTCAATCAAATGAACTTAAACGATTACAAAATGAAACAGATATTTGTTTAGATATTTTAGTATCAGCTTTGCTTAAGTTGCACACTAGTTTGATCATGTATAAATAATCATTCATTCATTCATTTTCCTTCAGTTTAGTCTCTGATTTATCAGGGGTCGCCACAGCGGAATGAACCGCCATCTATTCCATCATGTTTTACACAGCGGATGCCCTTCCGGCTTCAACCTAGTGCAGGAAAACACATACACACTCACATTCACACATACACTCATACACTACGGCCAATTTTGTTTACCAAATTCCCCTATAGCGCATGTCTTTGGACTGTGAGGGACACCGGAGCACTCAGAGGAAACCCACGCCAACACGGAAGAACATGCAAACTCCATACAGAAATGCCAGCTGGCCCAGCCAGGACTCGAACCAGCGACCTTATTGCTGTAAGGCGACAGTGCTAACCACTGAGCCACCGTGCCATCCTGGATAAATTTCATTATAACTATATTGTATAAATATTATTATAACTATAGGCCTACATCATGCTGATGATCAAAAACAAAATGACATGATATCACAGGCGAATGTTTTCTCAGTGCACCTGAAAAGACATGAATGCCACTTCTCTTAGAGCTTGAGAAGCATACAGTTATTTATGATCTATATAGTTTGTAAAATAAAGAGTTGCAGGTTAAGAAAACAGCATGGGATGAAGTTACTGCAGGCCTTTGTGCAGATGAAATGTAAAAATAAAAAGTGCATTTATATATAGAGATAGGTAACTAGTAGGGATGCACCGATACCAATTTTTTACAAACCGATACGAGTACGAGTATTTTGATTTGTGTACTCGCCGATACCGATACCGATACTTCATAGATTTGGTTTTAACTAAGTTTATTTGTTCGTTTTTTTGCTTTGTTTTTTGTTTTTTGCCTGTAGCAAGGATGAACACCAAAATCTTTAACAGGTGGATGTTCCAAGCCAAAAATAAACACATTGTTGAAAACCCTGCAACCCAGACCTTGTCTATTAACGATTAAGCATGGACATTTAAAGGATGAGATATCCTTGCGGCTTACATGTGTGCACAACTTCACACATTACACAAGGTGTGTGCAGTGTACGTTACCTTATAGAGTCACTGTCATTGCATATTGGGGACGCATAAAACACTGTTTTGCACCATTCTTTCATATTCATGAGTCCTGCCTTTGATCCGCGGTCAATTAATCAAAAAGTACTAGATGTTTATGGGTGGGTTGCGGTTAATAGCTCATTTTAAAAATCACGCGACCATCATCTCACAATGTTTATTAATAAATAATCTTGTTTAATTAAAATAAAAGTGATTTCGCAATGCAGAGCCACTGACAAAGCCAACTGCAGAAAAACAAAGCAACCATCGTGGCAACCGCAGTGATCTCTTTTTCCGAAGTTCAGCTGTTCTTTTTTGCACTTGATTATTATGCGCTTAATGTTAAAAAGTCAATAATGAATAGACCTCAAAAGTGTATCCTGTGTGTGTGTGTGTGTGTGTGTGTATGCGTCTTCACTGAAGCCTCCCTCTTCCAAAACCGAAAGTTGTTTATGTCCGGCAATATTTCGGCTTTTAATCGAATGAAAAGTTAATTTAAATAAGCCAATATTTAAAAACGGCAGTAAAGTAACTGTGACGTGCGGCCACACATCGAAACTGGGGTCTGATCTAATCTCTCTCTCGCTGTCATCCAGACATTGATACGGAGACGCCGCACAAGTCAAGCCGAAAAAACGGAGGCTGGTACCAGTTTACAGAATAGCTGAAGCCTTTGCGAAATCTGTCAAAATACAGCACTGAAATTTATAGGCATAAATGTCTTTGAGCCAAAAAGCCTAGGCTATCTGTAGGATATCTGACGCAATCAGAGCAGATGGTATGTACAATTTGTGTAGCCTAATAACTATATTAATTCTAATAAAATGAAAACCAAAATCAACAATTCATTGCATTTTTCGTTTGATAAAAAATATACGGAAACGAAAAAAATCAAAGGGTGACTAGTTTGTATTAATTTGTTTTAATATGAATAAAAATATGCTTAGCCTGTTTAAGCTTAGCGGTTATATGCGCTGCCAAGGCAAGCCATTCAAAAATATTATTTTACTGTGTACTGAGTAATAAGGTATATTTTACAATAATAACTAAATGTAGCATGCCTCGCTGTCATTTAAAACATGCAATTCATAACACACCAGATCTGTAGGCCGTGAAGTTCAGCACTTGTCTTGCCAGTGTATGCTGCTCTCTGTCTTGTGTGTATAGCGCCGCAGTGCGCGTCAACAGCTGCTGAAAAAGCGCGCGTGACAGCTCAAAGCCTATATCGATTTAACCACAAGCAAGATCATTTCGTTATAAATATTACATTAACGATACTTATCGAAATATTTATACATTTACATGGTGTTTGAGATTGTGTGGTCTGTAAAAGCTGTCTGATCTTTACAGAAGCTGTACTGTACACGTGCGCGGTGACCGCAGTGATGTTTAAACTCAGGCGCTTTTATTTAGCCTGTAGTCTTTAGATTTAATTTTTTTTACATAATGTTCCATTTCTTAAAATTTATTTAATTTTTTTATTTATAGTTTATATATAAAATGAGTGCTAGCTTGTTTGAGTGCTTAGCTGTGATCATTATGCAAGGATCATATTTCATATTCGGTTTATTCTTCAGTAGCCTAGGCTATAGATTCGTTAATATTGTATTTTATAAACAGATTGTTTAAAAGGACTAAGCTATTAACATATAATACATTAGGCTAATTAATACATTAAGACACTGAAGTCAGGTAGGGCAACAAATCACATCCATAGTGAATTACTGTTCAGCGGTATCGGTGCGTGGTATCGGCCTTTCATGTCCAATACGAGTACGAGTATTTAAACCAAGTATCGACCCGATACCCGATACTGGTATCGGTATCGGTGCATCCCTAGTAACTAGATAGAGAAAGAGATAGATTGATCTGTGCAACAGCCACCGATCAGCTGCTGACACTTCCAGTGCGAAAAGCAAATGCCAGCTCGCTGCTTCTGCTCTATCTACAGTGTATCCGGAAAGTATTCATAGCGCTTCACTTTTTCTAAATTTATTTATGTTACAGCCTTTTTCCAAAATGGATTCAATTCATTTATTTTCTCAACATTCTCCACACAATACCCCATAATGACAATGTGAAAAAAGATTTTTTGAAATTGTTGAAAATTTATTAAAAATACAAAACCTGAAAAATCACATGTACATAAGTATTCACAGCCTTTGCTCAATACTTTGTTGATGCACCTTTGGCAGCAATTACAGTCTCAAGTCTTTTTGAATATGATGCCACAAACTTGGCACACCTGTCTTTGGGAATTTTTGCCCATTCCTCTTTGCAGTAACTCTCAAGCTCTATAAGGTTGGATGGGAAGCGATGGTGTACAGCTATTTTCAGATCTCTCCAGAGATGTTCAATAGAATTTAGGTCTGGGCTCTGGCTGGGCCACTTGAGGACATTCACCGGGTTGTTGTGAAGCCACTCCATTAATATTTTGGCGGTGTGCTTTGGGTCATTGTCCTGCTGAAAGATGAACCGTCACCTCAGTCTGTGGTCAAGAGCACTCTGAAACAGATTTTCACTCAGGATGTGTCTGTACATTGCTGAATTCATCTTTCCCTCTATCCTGACTGGTCTTCCAGTTCCTGCTGCTGAAAAACATCCCCACAGCATGATGCTGCCACCACCATGCTTCACTGTATGGATGGTATTAGCCTGGTGATGAGCGGTGCCTGGTTTTCTCCAAACGTAACGCCTGGCATTCAATCTAAAGAGTTCAGTTTTAGTCTCATCAGATCAGTGAATTTTGTTTCTTATGGTCTGAGAGTCTTTCAGATGCCTTTTGGCAAATTCCAGGCGCGGAGTGGCTTCCGTTTGGCCACTTTACCATACAGGCCTGATTGGTGGATTGCTGCACAGATGGTTGTCCTTCTGTAAGGTTCTCCTCTCTCCACAGAAGAACGCTGGAGCTTAGACAGAGTGACCATCAAGTTATTGATCACCTCCCTGACTAAGGCCCTTCTCCCCCGATCACTCAGATTAGATGGCCGGCCAGCTCTAGGAAGAGTCCTGGTGGTTCCAAACATCTTTCATTTACAGATGATGGAGGCCACTGTGCTCATTGGAACTTTCAGAGCAGCAGAAATTTTTCTGTAACCTTCTCCAGCCTTGTGCCTCGAGACAATCCTGTCTCGGAGGTCTACAGACAATTTCTTTGTCTTTATGCTTGGTTTGTGCTTTGACATGCACTGTCAACCCTGGGACCTTATATAGACAGGTATATGCCTTTTCAAATCAACTGAATTAACCACAGGTGAACTCCAATTAAGCTGCTGAAACATCTCAAGAATGATCAGTGGAAACAGAATGTATCTGAGCTCAATTTAGAACTTAACGGCAAAGAATTGTGAATTTTCAGGTTTTTTATTTTTAATAAATTTGCAACAATTTCAAAACATCTTTTTTCACATTGTCATTATGGGGTATTGTGTGTAGAATTTTGAGGAAATAAATGAATTTAATCCATTTTAGAATAAGGCTGTAAAAAAGTGAAGCGCTATGAATACTTTCCGGATGCACTGTATATCAGGTATGTCCGAAATCAGTCCTGGAGGGCTGGTGTTCTAAAGAGTTTAGCTCCAACCCTAATCAAACACACCTAAACCAGCTAATCAAGCTCTTACTAGATATCTGGCAGATGTTTTAATTTTTTTTGCAGTGTTTGTTTTTCGCAAATCCACCAGAGGCCGCTGTGTACGCTTTTTCAGATCTCAAATTTCTTTCGCGAGTGCCATTCGCCCCTGCTGTTCTCACGTAAATCCACTAGAGGCCGCTGTCGACTGACTGATTTACTGACTGACCAACCGACCAACGCGGTCAACTCCGATCTGCGTCTTAAGTCCACTGACGTACATGGCGAGCTACTGGGCAAACTGGTAACAGCGAAAAAGCTGTCCGGAGCTAAGCAGTCAGTTGGTAACCGTAAAAAGGAACTGTGTGATACCGCCCCGTATCATTCGTTTTAATGATGAAATGCAGCCATATATAACTCTGGCTACATAATTCGCTATCTCCAGAGACCTATATAGGGCTACGTGTTCAGAATGAGCCTATGTTGGCTGTTTTCTGTTTGCATCATCACAACATACTGTTTTGGTGGCCGAAAAAATAACTTTCGGTGGCCAAATATTCGGTGGATCCCTAACTCTGCCCGCTTTGTAAAGAGCACAATCTTATATGAATTTAAAGCGACAGTCACCAAAACAGCACAATTTGGATTAAAGCCTAAAAGGGGCAGATTCAAAGAGTTATAACAACATATTTGTGTGGTATTTTGAGGTGAAACTTCACATACAGACTCTAGGGACATCTGTGATTTAATTTAGATCTTGTAAAGAGGGGCGTAAAAGGTCCCCTTTAATCTGTTAGTGATTTCATTGAATCTGACTATTGCTTTTGTTTTATTTCAAAGATGGATTTCTTACAGAAGTACTTCTGGGCTGTTTTAATCCTAGCCATCATTCTGGTGTCTGTGATCATAGTGATTATTTTCATCTTCATCAACATTTGCCTCCGCAGAAGAGGTAAAATACATCTGACAGTTATATATAGATGGTAAAAAAAAATCTGTTAATTAATAGGTTCTGTATTTTGTGATTAAGGTTTTTTTTTACATTTATATACGGTTGTGAATTGCATTATGGCAGTGTTTCTCAACCACGTTCCCGGAGGACCACCAGCTCTGCACATTTTCCATGTCTCCTTAACCAAACACAACAGATTCAGATCATCAGCTCATTAGCAGACACTGAAAGACCTGTAATGGATGTGACAGACAAAGGAGACATCCAAAACATGCAGTGTTGGTGGTCCTCCAGGAACGTGGTTGAGAAACACAGCATTATGGGACCTTGATTTCTTCTCTATAGACTTCAGATCAGGGATGTCATACTCAATTCCTGAAGGGCCGCAACCCTGCACAGTTTAGTTTCAACCCTGCTTCAACACACTTACTGGTAGGTTTTAAACAAGCCTGAAGGACTCAATTAGTTTGATCAGGTTTGTTTAATTAGGGTTGCAACTAAACTGTGCAGGGCTGCGGCCCCTCCAGGAATTGAATTTGACATCCTTGCTTTAGATGTTGAAAATTCAACTGTGCATCTTTACAAAGTGACTTTTATTGACATTTTAGTATGATATACATTATGTACATGATATATTTAACAATATAAATTAACTGAGTCTTTAAAATAACAGAAAAAGTACTGGCAGTTTACTTCCAGGGCTTTGTACTGTAATTTACAACAAAAAAAAGACTTCAAAAGTAGTAAAAATGTCAATAAAATTTACATTTCAATTTTTCAAACATCAAAAGTTCTTGCACTGTAAAACCCAAAAAGTTAAGATAACTTAAACCATTTGAGGAAACCGATTGCAACAAACCATTTAAGTTCAAAAACTAACCCTTATGAGTACTTTGAACTCAAACCAACTGAGTACTGTAAAACCCAATAAATTACGTCAACTCAAACCATTTAAGGACACCAATTGCAACAAACCATTTGAGTTAAAAAAAACTAATCTATATGAGTACTGTGAACTTACTCCATTTAAGTTGAAGTAATGAGGTATAATTAACTCATTACATTCAACACTGAGTTCAAAACTCTTTTCAAATGAGTAGAATTTGAGTTAACTACACTTATTCATTTGATAAAGTTGACTGTTGGGTTTTACAGTGTGGAGGAAAGATCGAGATCCCATAATCCAATTCAAAAACATAAATATATGGAAATAAATAAAAAATGAATCCCAAAATACGGGAAACTGTTAATTTATAGATATGTTTTACAGTCTGGTCTGCACACAAGTGTATAATTATATCAAACAATGTATTTTAATGGCAGTGGCTAACCATACAGTATATGTGATCTCTGAAGTTTGTCGTGATACAAAACAGCAGGTCAAACCAAGTCAGTTTTTCTTTTGCTAAAAACTGAAGCGCAAAACACACTGCTGCAAAAACAACCTTGTGATTTCACATAAGTAGATTTAGAAAATTACCGAAAAATAAGCCACAATTGTTACCACTTCCTCATACGACTATGGTCTCTGCAGTCATTATAACAGATTGACTTCATACATACAGTAGCTTCAATTAGTTAATGTATTTACTCACAATGAACAACATGTTTATTAGAGTATTTGTTTCTTTGTTAACGTTAGTTATTGAACAAAGTCATTGTCACTGAGGTTATCAAGCACAACTTTGGGTTTTAATAACGCATTAGTAAATGTTGAACTATTATTAATAAATGCTTTGTTCACTGTTGTGTTGTTCATTCTTAGTAAATACATTAACTATCATTAACTAATGGAACCTTCTTGTAAGGTGTGATCGACATATTATAGCACATTTGATACAAGATACAGCTGAAGTCAGAATTATTAGCCCCCCTGTATATTTTATTCCCCAATTTCCGTTTAACGGAGAGAAGATTTTTTTTACACATTTCTAAACATAATAGTTTTAATAACTCATTTCTTATAACTAATTTGTTTTATCTTTGCCATGATGGCAGTACATAATATTTAACTAGATATTTTTCAAGACACTAGTATTCAGCTTAAAGTGACATTTAAAGGCTTTACTAGGTTAAATAGATTAGAGTAAGTAGACGAATCATTGTTAAAAAAAAAAAAAAGTCTTAAGTCGGCTAATAATGTTGACCTTAAAATGGTTTAAAATATTTAAAAACTGATTTCATTCAGCCGAAATAAAACCAATAGGAAAATTTTATAGGAAATATTGTAAAAAACAGGGTATGCGGGGTCTTAAAAAGTCTTAAAATGTCTGAAATTTCAAAAGCCTCACTTTAGGCCTTAAAAAGTCTTAAATCTACTGAAATGTTGTGTTGTAGGTCTTAAATCTTTCTTTAAAAGGTCTTAATTTTCCTTTGTTCATGTATAGCTACCCAATCTGAGGTGCGTTTCCCAAAACCGTCATTAGCCAACTAAGGTTGCAAGTTCCGTCGTCACAAACATAGTTCATTGATTTGACGTTTTCCAAATCCGTCGCTCCAACGAACATTCGCAAACTGTGTCGCAAACTTGTACGCTTGCAACTACACTTCTAGAGTTGTAGTTAGAAGCGTAGTTCCTGGCTGTGTTTTATTCCCAGTTATCTCCCCTATGCCCTATTCCTTTCGAATGTTCCAACATTTAAACTTGGAATGATTTAAAAATAAAACATTAAAGTCATCTCTCTTTGGTGTAATTTGCTTTCAAAGTATTATTTACGGTTCAGTTTTAGCAATCTTCATATTGACAATTGTCCTCACTTCATAGTGCACTTTGAAAACATTTATGCCATTTTGACCGCAGCCATGGCTCATGACGAAAGCTATAAATGACCTATTATTTAAAAGCGGAATTTACACATATAAATGGCACATATAGGGCCAATGTTTCCTTTACAAATATTATTGAGAACATTACATATTCTATTCTAAAACATAAAATCACTTACAAACGCTAACACATATTCTAATATCTTATATAAATCATAGAATTAAATAAATAGTGAGGCTATTTATTAAGAAATGAAATTTAATATTTATTAGGAAATGAAAAAAATCCTACTTTAATAATAATAATAATAATAATAATAATAATAATATTATTATTATTATTATTATTATTATTATTATTATTATTATTATTATTATTATTATTATAAAGTAGGACATTGTTTATTTAATAATTTTTTTATTTATTGTAAAAGTCTACTTTTACAATTTGACACATGCAAACCACTGCAGAAATGTTCTAACCAGCAGGCCCATGTCATATACAGTACAGATACTTAATAAATAACCTACTATAAATTAAAAGCATTAATGTATGCTATGTTTTTTTTTTTCACAAGCTTTGGAGACAGAAAGTAAATTCCACTTTTAAATAATAGGTCACCTATAGCTTTTGTCATGAGCCACGGCTGCGTTCAAAATGACATCAATGTTTTCAAAGTGCATTGCGAAGGGAGTGTAATTGTCAATATGAAGACGAATAAAACTGAACTGTAAAAACACTTTGAAAGCAAATTACACCTGATGACTTTAATGCTTTTTTTTTAAATTCCAAGTTTAAATGTTAGAATGTTCTAAATGAATATGGCATAGGGGGATGGTAATAGAGCACAGCCAGGGACTATGTTTCTAACTACAGCTCTAGAGGTGTAGTTGGAAATGTCCAAGTTTGCGAAGCAGTTTGCAAATGTTCGTTGGAACGATGGATTTGGGAAATGCCAAATCAACAAACTATGTTTGTAACAACGGAACTTGCGACCTAAGTTGGCTAACGATGGTTTTCAGAAACGCACCCCTGACCTTTATTTTTTATTATTAAATTATTATTATTGTAGACTGAAGTAATTGACAGCTAGGTTTTGTTCTGGTCTTGGTAAGGGTTATAGGGTTTGTGAATGGAAATATTTGAAAATTGATAAAAAAAATATTCAAACTAAATTATTATTATTGTATTATTAAATGTATTAAATTATAAAAAAATTTTTGATAGGGGAAGTGGAAATCTTTTCTTACTGGGATATTTGAAAAAATCCTTAGCATTTAGCCCTCTATACGTCTAAAATTTAATTCATAATGGTCTTAAAAATGTCTTAAAAATCTTTATAATATAATATATATATATATATATATATATATATATATATATATATATATATATATATATATATATATATATATATATATATATATATATATATATATATATATATATATATATATATATATATAACTTGGTGAAACCTGCAGAAACCCTGGAAAAATTCCTTGTTCTGTTAAACATCATTTAAGAAATATTTGAAAAAGAAAAAAATTCACACCAGGGTGAATAATTTTGCCTTCAACTGTATTTGTTATAACCGCTTGAGTGTTGTTTGATTCATTTTTCTTTCTAATTTTAATCCTTGAGTTTTTGTTTCCTCTTTTTTTGCAGCTTCTTGGTACAGCACAAAAGCAAAACCAAATCATTATGGCCACTCAGACTTAAAACAAGTGTAAGTAGGTTTAGCTGATTCAAGACCACATCCTTTTCTAAACCAAAACGTTTTTACTTTTAATTTAATTTTTATTTTTTTTACAATAAAGGGACAACCAAGCGCATTACAAAGACCTAGGAAATGAAAAACCACCCTTACCTCCAAGAGATCAGTTCCTGTCAACAAATTCTGGTCAGTATTTTTATTATTCTTTTATATTCAGTTCTACTACACTGACTTTGCTTTTATGAACAATCATGAATAAAGAAGAAAAGAATAAGTTGGAAAGCAAATACATACAGAAGTTCTGGTTTTATGCCATGTCATAATTACCATAATGTATAACCGGAAGTTCAACTCCAAACTGTTTATGTGACTGGACTCTGACTGGGTTAGGAGTTTCTATGGTAACATTATAAACACATAAACACAACGCTAAAATAAATGAATCTGTGGAAGTCAGGTGGTGTAGCCTTCACATCATAAAGTTCATAGTTTTACCCCCCACCCCCACTCCAAAAAAGACAGGCTTTAGGCTGTAAAAAGCGATTAGTTATTTTACTTACTTAACAAAGTGAGTAAACCTGTTGCTTTAAAAGTGACAAGTTGACTTTAATAAATTGAGTAACTAAAATGTGATTAAGTGTTGTAAGTTGGAACACTTAAAGCAAGGTCTCTTTAAGACAAGTCATTTCACTGGGCGGCCATCTTTGAAATGACTCTCAGGCAGTATGCTCGGGCATTCTGTCTGAATGGGGAAATATCAAATTCTCTTAAACTGTTTGACAAGCTTACGATTACATTACATATTTGGAATCATGAATAAAATGAAACAACAACTGTCTCGTACGTTTAGTTTCTAAACATCCGAATCAAATAAAATCTGCATTTAGGTCGCCTGAGCTTAAACGACATAGTGTAGCTCCTCCCCTTTTACAAAAACAGCCAATAGTGTTTTGTTTATATCACAGCTCTGCCAGTGAGAGCAGTTGAGCATAAGCACATCAAATGAAAAGCAAATAAGAAGAGGGCAGGGCCAGGGGCGTTGCTAGGGTCGAAAGGAATAAGGGGCTTAGCCCTAAAAAAGTCCCCCCCACCCACCCACCCCTTCGAAAAAGAAGAAGTTCCAATTTACCCCGCTGCACAAACCCTGTCCGCCACCCCGCTCATGGATTATTTGCAAGGCAGTTACATTATTTTATAAATTAATGGATAACAATGCATTTATTGAACAGTTCATTTATTGAATAATGCATTTATTGAATTTTAATCACTCTGTATGAACTATATATATATATATACTGTATATATATATATATATATATATGAGCAATTCCAGCGTTATGGATGTGACGTTTGCAGTGAAAACTCAAAACATAAATTCACATAGAAAGTATACGTTAACATTATATTGACACATCTGTTTATATTTTCCAAAACAACTAATCACAGAGTTAAGGGACCAGAAAAATATCAATCTGTAAACATTTTTATACTTTCAATGAGGAAAATAAACATGCGTTATGGATGTGACAAAAACGTTTGTGAGTTTTGAGATGTATGAACAAGTCTACAAAATACTTTGTAGAAATTCTGTGAATAAAACTCCATAACTCAAAAGAAACAATGCTAATCAAACAGATACGAGTCGGCTCACTAAAGAACAAACATGATTGATTTTATTTTATTTAATATTTTTGCATTTATGAGGAAAAAGTGTTGTTATGGATGTGACACTTTTCCGTTATGGATGTGACACCTGTTAAATTGCCACTTGTGATTTTGGCAAATTAAATATAATAGTTTTTAACACTAATAGATACATTTATGAGTATTTTTTTTAAAGTACTGTAAAATACTTGCTTACACAAAAAATGTAGAAACGGTTTCTCTATTTTGGTGAAAACTTAATTTTTTTTCATGGCAAGGTTGACATTTGCATAGAATTGATCATATATATATAATGTTTTTTGTCCTTCTTATATTTCAACTGGATTTCTCATTGTCTGTCATTTTCTACAATAATTTTTAGAAAAATGTTGTAATTTTCTGCGTCTTCAAATCTGAAAATATGATTTTATTTTATAGTGTGAGTTGTTATCCAATGGGATACAAAGCTACAAACATGTACATTTGGACAGAGTGATTAACTGACATGTAGTATTGTCAAGATACTGGAATTTCTAAATTTAATACCTTGCAAAATATTGATATTCAATAGGCTGGTATTTTTTATATTAAAAAAATTGTATCAAAAATAGTAACAAAAATAAAAAATTTAAATAAAGATTTATATGCTAGAAATATGTTTACTTCGAATTTCTTTGAAGGGAGTTTTTTTTCCAGTCTTTCTCAAAATAGGGTGATGTGGGCATTGTGGCTCTTTAAATGCATATAATGCCTGTTTTTTATTCATACTTGAGCAGAAATTCCATATGCCTCACAAAAGTAGTAGGAAATCCCTGATATGGATGAAGGCATCCAGCTATTGCTGTAGTTGAATGCATGAAAATAAGATCTGTATAAAAATAAAATAGCGTTAACTGACTATTTACACGTCTGCGACAATAAATGGTCTATATGTGTGCTTCCAGTCATCTTAGGTATTTCCATAAGAATAATGTCGATTTATAATCTGATTCTAACTGACATAGCATGAAATAATAAGCCAGCATGAACTCACTGTCATTTAACTACAGAATGTGAGATGTGACTGGCTATATCATCTAGATAAATATGTCTAGATATCCATATCATATCTAGAAAGCTAGTACAATTTACCTTTTTCTGAATAATTTGCATGTATTTACATTTATGACGCAGATTTTTTTGATTAGTTATTTTATTTCACCAAAACTACACACATTTTATACTGCAAAAACAAATATTAAGCTTCATCAGTAGTTAAAACTATTCAGTTTCGCTAAACAGTTGTATTATTACCTCGTTAGTTTGAGCTCCTCAAAATAATGAATGAATGAATGATGACAGTGCAGTAGCAGGATTTTTTAACACTTTCCGTGTGACAACAGTCTCACTCCCACCTGCAGGTAGAAACCGGTACTGCTGAAAAAACTGACTATTTAATTACCCGACACAAACGCCCGCCACTGGGCGGGGCATGTCAGAGACTAGAGAGCCTTTGATTGGTCAAGAGTTGATGAGAAACTGAAGTATGAGGTGACGAGAATAAAACCGTTGATCCATTTAGGAGGAAGTGACTAACTGCAAGCTTAATGTTTATATCAGTTTTATATCTTCTAAACGCGAATTTGGTTACTGATAGATTATAGATATCCTTAAAACTAACATACAGATGTTAACATCTAAAAAAAAAACGTTCATTTAATTTCTTAAAAACAACTATAAATCAAATTCTGCATCAGAAATGTAACCTGTTTGATGTCTGAATTTACAGTGGGTGACAGTTACGAAGATATACCGACTGTGCCGGACTACGTGGAGATTGAAGATTCAACACCAGCTTTTCCTCAACAGCCCGTCTTCATTCCAGAGTACGCCGTGGATATTAAAAGTCAGGATGAACAAAGCGAGGATTACGATGATGTTGAAAACCCCGACGACAGCGAGGATTATGATGATGTTGGATAGAGGGCATATCAACAGTAGCTCTATATTTTAGCTTGACATACTGTATAAAGGACCAAGAAATCAGCTGTACATGTACAATCAAGTCATTATTTGAGCAGAAACAAGTACTATTTGTGCAATCATAAGTGTGATTACATTCTCTAATGCAAAGCAATCTTTCACTTCCTATTTTTAGGAAAGAAATACGTCTTACTGAAATGTCATTCAAATTGGTAATTTTCTCTTGAAGTGATTGCACAGTTTCCAAAAAATATTGAAGAAACAGCATGTCTTATATAGTGAGTTTCTGTCTTGTTTCTACACTACCTGATATAAATCTTGTCACATGTTTTAGGAACAACAAATATTAACTTGACTTCTAGTTGATCATTTGGTATAAGAAGAAGTGGCTTATATGAAAGGCAAAAGCCTCTAGATTACGCTTATTTAACCAAAATAAAAATCATGTTTTGATTTTTAATCATTTCATTAGGACTGTAAGGTCTGACTTTGTTTAGTCAAAAGTTTTGTCACTTAACAGAAATATTGTACAGTACAGAATATAAAGTCATGGTGCAGTGGAAAAAGAATTATTATTGTGTATGACTCCCATGAACATGGAGGACTGCATCAATACATCTCTGCAATGACTCAAATAACTTACTAATAAAGTCATCTGGAATGGCAAAGAAAGCGTTCTTGCAGGACTCCCAGAGATCATCAAGATTCTTTGGATTCATCTTCAATGCCTCCTCCATTTTACACCAGACGTGCTCAATAATGTTCATGTCTGGTGATTGGGCTGGCCAATCCTGGAGCACCTTGACCTTCTTTGCTTTGAGGAACTTTTATATGGAGGCTTAAGTATTAGGAGCTCTCCTGCTGAAGAATTTGCCCTCTCCTGTGGTTTGTACTGTAATAGGCAGCACAAATATCTTGATACCTCAGGCTGTTGATGTTGCCATTCACTCTGCAGATCTCTCACATGCCCCAATACTGAGTGTAACCGCAAACTATGATTTTTCCTTCACCAAACTTGACTGATTTCTGTGAGAAACTTGGGTCCATGCGGGTTCCAGTAGGTCTTCTGCAGGATTTGTGATGATTGGGATGCAGTTCAACAGACAATTCATCTGAAAAAATCTACTTTCTGACACTTTTTCAAATGATTAACTAGAAGTCAAGTTATTATTTGATGCTCTTACATTTTCAAGACAAGTAAAAAAAAAAAAAGTATTTTGTTTTCAGACAAAAAAAGGTCTAAATTAAGTGAGTTTCTCCTTTCAATATAATTTTAAGCAGAATATATTACTTGTTTTAATGAAAATCTTGCTTAATTTTCTTCTGAAAACAAGACTTTCTAGAAAACGCTTCTTAATTTAAGAATTTTGAGATATTTGGACTAAAAAAACAAGAAAGAGAATCTTTTATTTTATTGTTAAAGGGACAGTTCACCCAAAACTGAAAATTGCCATAATTTTCTCAGCCTTTATTTGTTCTGAGCTCTTTGATTCTGTTTAAAACAAATGAAGATATTTTGAAAAATGTTGGAAACCTGTAACCATTGACTTATATACAAAAAAAAAAAAAAAAAATATTGAAGAAACCAATTTAGGGGTCATGTCTTATATAGTTACAGAGTTATTGTCTTGTTTCTAGTCCAAATATCTAACATTTCTTAAATCTGGAAGCATTTTTAAGACAAGTAAAAAAATGTATCATTTTCAGACAAAAAAAAGTCTAGTGTTTCTCCTTTCAGTATAATTTTCAAGCAGATCATTTAGCTTTTTTTAAATAAAAATCTTGCTTAATTGCTTTAAAAGAAAAGTCACAAAAGAATAATTCAATAAATAGTACGTCTAGAAAATGTTTCATGATTTAAAAATGCTTAGATTTTTGGACAAAAAAAACAAGGCACAACTCTAAGAAAGTAAATCTCATTTCTTTACTGTTAAAAGGACAGTTCACACAAAAATGTAGGTTGTCATCATTTACTCTTGTTCTAAACTCTTTGACTTACTTTCTTCTGTTTAAAATGAATGAAGATATTTTGAAAAATGTTGGAAACCTGTAACCATTGACTTCCATAGTACATGTTTTTCCTGCTATGGAAGTCAATGGTAACCAGTTTTCAGCTTTCTTCAAAATATATTATGTTGTGTATAATAACAGAAGAAAGAAAGTTTAAAGTTTACTTGACTATACAAAGTGCCTATAAGACTGACCAAAGTGCTTTACAGCATCTTAAAATTACAAATACAAAAAAGAGAGAAACTATCAATATATAAACACAAAAGAGACATGAAGAAAAAAGAATATATATATATTACTTTAAAAAAAAGATATCGAAGAAACAAATTATTATTATATATATATATATACTTTGTTCATGAGTGAGGGAAGGATGGAGCGTGAGATTGTCAGGTGGATTGGTGCAGCAGCAGCTGTAATGTGGTCGATGTACCGGTCTGTTATGGTAAAGAAGGAGCTGAGCCGAAAGGCAAAGCTTTTGATTTACCGGCCAATCTACATTCCTACTCTCACCTATGGTCATAAGCTTTTGGTCATGACCGAAAGGACAAGATCTCAGATACAAGCAGTCAAAATGAGTTTCCTTCACAGGGTGCCAGGGCGCACCCGTATAGATAGGGTGAGGCGCTCTGTCACCCGGTAGGAGCTCGAAGTAGAGCCGCTGCTCCTCCACATCAAGAGAAGTCAGCTGAGGTGGCTCTGCATTTCAGATGCCTCCTGGATGCCTACCTAGGGAGGTGTTCCAGGCATGTCCACACAGGGAGGAGGCCTCAGGGAAGACCTTTTTCAGTTTATTCATGACAATTTGCATTTGTATATTGTTTTGACCATTTGCAGTATTATTTATTATATGCATATTTATATTTGTTTTATACAAGTTTAGATTTGTCCACCTGTGGGGTTTTGGAGACGTATGCATCACCATTTGGGGCATAAGAATAGGACGTGTGCTTGGATGCAACTCATTTTTTTGACCACACTTCGTTATTATTGTTCATTTATTTGTTTGCTGGAAGTTAGAACTGAATTTAGAAATAGTTTTGAAACAAATCTTTGCGCTTAACAAACGAAATTCAATATGTAGGCTAATGGATGTCTTCAGTGGAGTGCGAACAACATTTTCCTTACTCCAGGAAAGTAAAGGAGTAAAGAGTAAAAGTAAAGAGAAAGTAAAGAGGCTGATTGGAGGAGGCTTGTTTTTTATTCTCACGCTGCAGATGCTCTTTTTAACTGTTTTCTCACTAGTGAAGCATTCAGCGTTTCCACTTACAAAGTCCGCCATGTAAATAGCAAACGCGTCATGGCGCGACACAACTGACTCTTAAAGGGAATGGGAGATGAGACTTTGATTGGTTTAATGCAGGTTATGCTCAAAACACACCCATAACTCATTAAGAGAATAAACACAACCCTGTTAGACCAGAGCGTATTTTTCCTTCCTTAAAATAGCAAAAGTGGATTCAGATTAGAGCTGAAGATCTTTACCCGAACCCGACAGGACGCGGCAGGACCCGACGGGTTCGGGTTTAATTTCCATAATTTTAGACGGGGTCGGGCTGGGCTCGGGCTTGCGCAGTAAATGAATAGTCATGTGATGCATTTCGTTTAGCGCGAGAAAGTTATCAAACCGTTTGTTACAACATTAAAATCCATCCCTGCAAAGGTGAAACAAATGATGACGGAGAAGTTAAAAAGAGTGTATTTTGACTGCGGTCAGGCCAGCCGCCAGTTCAGAAGGAACGGTCATTCTAGCCGCCAAGGTATTTCAGCGGTCACTCATAAACTGCGTATTACGGTAGAGCGCTAAACAGCAATGTACAGCAAGCTGACAGGGAAGATGACGAGGTCACTCACTACATTGAAACCGCTGTCATGGCAAATTAAATGGATGTTCTTGGCTGGTAGAAGATGAACAAACAATCCTACCCAAAACTTGCAAAATTAGCCAGATCTGAACTATGCATCTCGGCCTGCAGCAGCAGCAGTGAAAGGGTGTTCGGTGCTGCTGGACGCACCATTCCGAGCGCAGGACTGCGCTAAAGCCATACAGTGGATTCAATAATGTTCCTCCACAAAAACACGTAGCCTAATCCTGGTGAGTAAAGGGTTTTTAAATTATAAATAAATATTAATTAAACCATAAAATCATAATGTAGACAGAGTATATACTGTAGGCTATTTGTTTAATATTCAGCTTCACCGTCACCTTAAGGCCAGATTGTGGAGAGAAGTGGCGTACCAAATCCTGCAGAGTCTTTATCTTAATTTCGCTATTGCTAAATACCTGTCATAATTTATTTTAATTTAATTTGTTAAGAAAGACTTCTTTAAATTGGCCAACACACCAATGAAAAGGCTAAGTCTATGTACCTATGCCTATTTAGAGTGCTGAGATGTTACGATGTTACCGAGGAGTTTTTTTTTTTGTTCCAACTTCCAAGTGGCCTATAGCCTATGTTTGTTACTAATATATTATGTTAAAATGCATATAAATGACTCATTCTTGAAAAAAGGCAAAAGAGCTGTGTGCATGTGCACATTTGAATAATGTCGGGTTATAAACGGTTTCGGGCTTTATAAAGCTGTCAATCAAAATGTACCTGTCATGCTCGGGCCTTATCGGGCCTAATTTTTATGGCCCGATTACAGCTCTAATTCAGATACGCCCTTAATGCTTTTGCGCCATGCACTTTAGACTTTGCGCCTAGATCGTTAAAATAGAGCCCTTGAAAACTAAAGAAACTTCCAAGGTTTGGAACCACTTGAGGGTAAGTAAATAGTGAGTACATTTTCCTTTGTGGGTGAACTATCCCTTTAATTTTCCAGTAAATGATATTTGCACTGACAAGATTTAGGTGTGTGACTGCATTACAGCTTATTCGTATAAATTCGAGTGAAAAAAACAAAACAAAGTACTCTGAAACTTACATACATTTATTAAAAAAAAAAAAAAAAACAAGTAAAATGGTGGCTATCAATATATACTGTATTTGTCTTTCACAGCTGCTGGATTTGTAATAGCTGTTGTACGGGACAGCAACTTATCAAAAAGTCAGTTCTTTTGTTAAACCCATTTCCACAGTCGGAGGAGCATTATGGGTCTTGCAGACATTTGGAGGCATGTGATCTCTGTGCACACAAACTGCAAGTGTCCCCTTCTTGCTCTGTGAGTGGAGCATCCGATTCTTTTGTACATGAGAGAAACAAGATGAAAAAAAAAAAGAGAGGATTTTTTTTTCTCTTGTTCTCTGAGATGTCCGTGAAGAGTCAGGCACAGGAGGTGCTGAGTTTATCCTCCCAGCCGCTGACCCTCACCCCAGGCGAAGCCCCCTGGACGATCCTCAGGGAGAGGGTTGTAGTTGGCATCTTCTTCAGGTGTGTCAAACAGCATCTTACTGGAGACAAAAAAAAAAAAACAGAGCAAAGTGTTAAAGAGACTGTTCAGGCAGAAAATGAATCATTTACTCAGCATCCGCTTGTTTCAAATCAGTTTTAGAGTTTCTTTTTTCTGTTGGAACACAGGAAGATATTTTGAAGAATGTTTAAAACTGGTAACCATTCACTTCCATAGTAAATTTTCCAACATTCTACAAAATATCTGCTTGTATGTTTTAACAGAAGCCATAATGGTTTGGAACCATTTGAGGGAAAGTAAATGATTGATAAATCATTTATTTTTTATGTTTGTTTTTGATTATTTGGTATAAAATTTGGAGCTCAAAAGGATAGAAATGGCCAGTTTTCCTTGTTAAGATGTTTGTATATATTACGGTTCAACAGTGGCGTAAAGTAACACATTACAAATACTGAAATTACTATAATTGAGTAGTGTTTTTCAGGAATTTATTTGTTTAAATTGTTTAAATACGTGTACTTTTACTTTCCTTGAGTACATTTTTAGTGCTGTATCTGTACTTTTACTCCACTATTTTATTTTTTTTTTTTACTATGGAGGTCAATGGTTTACCATTTTTCAACATTCTTCAAAACATCTGCTTTTATGTTCAACAGAAGAAGAAAAAGGTAAAATAGTTTGGAACCACTTGAGGGAAAGTAAATGATTAGTAAATCTTTAAATTTATTTATGTTTTTTAATTATTATTTGACTAAAGTTGGAGCTGCACGTTTTCCATGTTAAGTTGTTTGTATATATTATTGTTCAACATTGGAATAAAGTAACATCACAAACACTCAAATTACTATAATCGAGTAGGTTTTCTCAGGAATTGTACTATACTAAATTGTTTTAAAAATGTGTACTTTCACTTGAGTACATTTTTAGTGCTGTATCTGTATCTCCACTATTTTTTTACTATGGAAGTAAATGGTTTCCAACATTCTTCAAAATATCTGCTTTTATGTTCAACAGAAAAAAGAAAGTCATAATGGTATTGAACCACTTGAGGGAGAGTAAATGATTAGTAAATTTAACATTTTTATGCTTGTTTTTGACGATTTGGCATAAAAGCTGGTGCTCAAAATTATAAAAATGGCCCGTTTTCCTTGTTAAGGTTTTTGTATATATTACTGTTCAACACGTTACAAATACTCAAATTACTATAATCGAGTAGTTTTTCCTCAGGAATTGTACTATACAAGTTGATTTAAATGTGTACTTTTGAGTACATTTTGCTGTATCTGTATCTTACTATGGAAGTAAATGGTTACCGGTTTCAAACATTCTTCAAAATATCTGCTTTTATGTTCAGCAGAAAAAAGAAAGTCATAATGGTTTGGAACCACTTGAGTAAGAGTAAATGATTAGTAAATCTTTAAATTTTTTATTATTATTTGACAAACGTTGGAGCTGCATGTTTTCCTTGTAAACGTGTTTGTATACATTACTGTTCAACAATGGTGTAAAAGTAACACGTCACAAAAACTTAAATTACTATAATGGAGTGGTTTTTCTCAGGGATTGTACTTTAGGTTGTTTTAAAAATGTGTGCATTTACTTTTACTTGAGTACATTTTTAGTGCTGTATCTGTATCTCCACTTTTTTTTTTTTTTTTACAATGGAAGTCAATGGTTACCGAATTCCAACGTTTTTCAAAATATCTCTTCTTACGTTCAGCAAAAAAAGAAAGTCATAATAGTATTGAACCACTTGAGGGAGAGTAAATGATTAGTAAATAAAAAATGTGTCTGTTTGATTTTGATTATTTGGCATAAAAGTTGATGCTCAAAAGTTTAAAAATGGCCTGTTTTTCTTGTTAAGGTTTGTATATATTACTGTTCAACACACATTACAAGAACTCAAATTACTATAATGGATGTTTTTTTCAGGAATTGTACTTAATTTGTTAGAAGTTGTTTTAAATATGTGTACTTTTACATTCACTTATGTACATAGTACTGTAACTGTACTTTTACTCCACTATTTTTTTCATTGTGGAAGTTAATAGTTACCGGCTTCCAACATTCTTTAAAATATCTGCTCGTATGTTAAACTGAAGAAAGTCATAATGGTTTGCAACTACTTGAGGGAGAGTAAATGTTTAATAAATCTTTTATTTTTTATATTTGTTTTTGATCATTCGGCATAAAAGTTTGTACTCAAAAGGATAAAAATTAAATATTTTCCTTGTTAGGTGTTAGTATATATTACTGTTCAACAGTGGCATAAAGTAACACATTACAAATACTCAAAATACTATAATTGAGTAGTTTTTCTCAGGAATTGTATTTTTATAAGTTGATTTAAAAATGTGTACTTTTACTTTCACTTTTTAGTGCTGTATTGGTACTTTTATTCCACTACTTTGCTTCAACTTACAGTCACTACTTTTGATTTTTAGTTTATTTTTTTTATTTGATTGGTTAAGCAGAATAATCAGTCCTGTGATTACCATCCAATCAAATAACACATCAAAAACACTATACAGTGTCCAAGCATTAAAATTGTCCAAGATGATACAAAATCTTTACATGCAATGACAGAGACGGTGTGACAGATGATGATGAAAATGAAGATGTCAACTGTATGAGTACTGAAATCACCAAATGCCCTAAACGATCACTAAATTCCCTACAGAATGTTACATTTACACACATATGCACAATTAGCATGTAAACGCAACAACCTTGCACATTGGAATACTCCTCACCCTGGAATGGTTGTTTTAAAATGGCTACATTTTACTCATACTTTGAATAATGTTTACTCTACTTGCACTACATTTTTAGGCAAGTAATGATACCTTCAGTATGATTTTTCAGTACTCTTTCCATCACTGCTGTTCAACAGATTGAACTTAGACAAACTCTCATTAGAAAAACAAAACAGCCTTGTACAGTAAATAAAAGTAAAAACTGTAATATTATGTCTTAGTTCACTTTAAAATAACTTAAGCATTAGTATTTTTTATTCATATCTTTTTTATTCACAGCTAAATGTATCCCGTCATACAATCTTTGGTCACACTTTATTTTGACGGTCCGTTTGTTGAATTTAAGTTACATTGCAACTAATTATCATTAGATTATAAGTAGACTGTTAGGTTGGGGTTAGGGTTAGTGTAAGTTGACATGTAATTGCAAAGTTTCTTATAGTCAGTTAAATGTCTGTTGAAGGACTGTTAAATGTCAGTGTCAACAGATATTAAGCAGACAGTCTACTAATACTCAAATGGACCATCAAAATAAAGTGTTACCCAATCTTTCAGAAAATATCAATATAATGACTTGCAATAACACTTGATGGTATCATCAAGGTTATAAACCGCTGTGTTTCACAAAGACATAGTTGTTATTAGAGTTTCCTGTTAATTTACTTAACCTCAGGCCATCCAAAATGTAGTAAACTTTTATCTTTGCAAGAACTTTAACAAAACTGCGGTCCTTGGTTATTTATGTAGTGCAAGCCAATAGAATGTTTCGCAGGGGCTGTAGTTATCTTTTTGTTTTCCTTGGATTTATTTAATTTATTTTGACATTTTTGAGTCTGCAAGTACACATAGCTGCTCTATTGAAAGAAGAAGAAAAAAAAAAAAAAACGCCTTCCTCCGGGATGTCCTGAGGAGAGATATTTTTGGTGTAAACTACACTTTTAATATTGGTGTTATCTGTGATACTATATCCTCCTAGGGCCCGAGCGTCCACATACGTGGACCGCACATTTTTAGCTCTTAAGTGGCTATTTAAAATACTTTGAATGTTTTACATTTTGTTACAGACATACAGTGTCATCCTGCAACTGTTTCACAGCATATGAAATGTCCTAAACCCTATTTTTAACTGTCCATAATGGGAAACAATTTTGTTTTTACTCTCTGATAGTCAAAGCAAGTTCAAAAAAATTTTTTATGTTAAATATGCATAAAAGAAAATTCGGGAAAAAGTGTTTAATATAAATTGGGACCACGAGTCCACATATATGAACATCATTTTTCTCAAAGTACATCATATCAAAAGATGATACTTAGATTTTTATTCTAATTATGTTCTAATAAGCCCAAACAGCAAAGAGAAATAAAAAATGCATGTAATAAAACATCTTGGGCCTTAATTTATTTTTTGAACAGATTATAAACAGGCCTAACATTAACTGTTCTTTTGTTTACAGTTATTTTTGTTAATATGATTTAATTCTCATCCTTTACAATAACATTGCTCTAATATGAGATTAACTCCCCATTTATGTGTAGTCAACTAGTGATCTGGGACCTTTAGCCAGGACAGATTACTGTGCATAGTTTAGATACTTGACAATTATTCTTTTTTAAATGTAAATTTTTTTTTTCAAAGAAAAGTTTTGTTGAGGGGTGTCATGGTGGCGCAGTGGGTAGCACGATTGACTCACAGCAAGAAAGTCGCTGGTTCGAGCCCTGGCTGGGTGAGTTGGCATTTCTGTGTGGAGTTTGCATGTTCTCCCCGAGTTCATGTGAGTTTCCCCGCTGTTGGGTTGCGGCTAGAAGGGTATTGGCTGCGTAAAACGTGTTGGATAAGTTGGCGGTTCATTCCGCTGTGGCGACCCCTTGTAAATAAAGGGACTAAGCCGAAAAGAAAATGAATGAAGTTTTGTTGAATTAAAAAGTGCATGTACACAGCTAGCCTATATTTTGCTTGTTTTGACACATTATTAAAAACTTGTGACTAAGAAATAATAATTCATTTATGTTTTTTTGATGTGGTCAGAGATGAATTAGGTAAATCCTTAATTTTGAGCCCTGAAAAGTCATGTGAAATAAAAACTAATTGCAATGCGACAACCCATTTGCTCATGCACAACACACACAAAAGGTGAAATGAATAAGGAGGCATGTGAACATAACACAAAATATAAATCAATTTTAGCATGTCAAAGTCAAATTTATGGATATAAAATATTTTCCCAACAACAAAATTGTCGCTAATGATAATGGCGAGCGGCTATTAATGTTGTAAAACCACTAGCCATAGTGGCTGGTGATCGAATAAGTTAATGTCAAGCCCTGATTATATCAATATCCCAACAAAAAAAAAGCAGGTCAACTGTTTTCAGGGTTGATTAAAATAAATGTTTTCAAGCATATTATTTATGAACAATTTCTGAAGTATCATGTGACACCAAAAACTGGTTTAACAGCTGTTGAAAATTTACCTTTTTCAAAAATTCACAGGATTTCCTTTTTTATTCAAATGTATTAAAATGGTATGATATTGTAATGTTATCAAATATTATAATAATATTTCACAGTATTAATGTTTTCCTGTGTTGCTATCAAATATATTCAATCCTGCTGAGCATAAGAGACTTCTAAAAAAACATAATACAACTTAAAAATATTGAAGATTTAGATAATACATTTTTAATGTATTAAAAGATAATGCTTAGAAAGTGTTATGATATTATAATGTTTAAAAAAATATAAAAATATTATAATAATTTTTCACAGTATCAATGTTTACCTGCACTGCTATCAAATATATTCAATCATAGTGAGCGCACGAGACTTAATAATAATAATAATAATAATATTTAAATACAAACAGTTAACAGTTTTACAAACATACACAGATACACAGTAAAAAGTAAGGGTGTAATGGATCACAGTTGATCAGTGATTTGTACGGATCGCAACCAGTACACGGTTCAGAACACACGTGACCTGCGGATTAATGAACTTTTTTTACTTGTAGATCAATCCTAAATTTGTAACGATCGCAGAGAGATCGCCTCTTGCGTCATTCAAATCACATGTATGAAAGCATTTAGGCTGCTGTAAAATATAATGATGACTAAAGAAGTTGTGGTAGCTTATTTGGGATGTGGTTAATACCCTAAGAAACCCGTTTCTGTCACTACTTGTTTAGCATGCATTAATGCATTCAGTGTAAGCTGCACGATTAATCATTAATAGTTCGGGATCTCAACACCCGGGCAACATAAATTACAAATGATGGTGATTTGCATATGTTTATTAATCCTTCGAATCGCTGCACTCAAATCTGTGTTTGAAAAACACAAAAATCAAGAAAGAGATTCAGTCTTATAGTTATGAAGTTATAAACAGTCAAATAACACAGAAGTACTGGAATAACAGTTTATAGTTTAGATAAAACCACTGATGTTTATGGTAAAGATTAAAATCACCATCATATACATTTAACTTGACGCTCAAGAATGAAAGTTGTAGTCAGCAATTACATTTAACCAATAGGTGGCGACAACCAGCCATCAAAAATATGCAGGGCTTTACATTAACACCCACCAACCCGCCAAATGCGGGTAGATTTCACCTCTGGCGGGTTAGACAGACACTGCCACTAGCCATGTTGGCTGGTTGGAAATCATTTTTAAATTGTAGTTTTTTAAAAAGCAGTCTCTGCTTCCTCGATGAAAGACATGTCGGTCAGGTTAAGGAGATCCTCAAAGTATTCCTTCCACCGTCCGACCACATCCCCAGTCGAGGTCAACAGCTCCCCACTTACGCTGTAAACAGTTTCGATGTGGAGCAGGGTTTGAAAATAAGCGTGGCCCAATATTCGTGCAAATGTGATCTTAGAATCGAGAAGCAGCACGACTGACAAAATTATGTGTTCGCACGAGCAGAAAGCAGCTAAATACCGAACGAGTGATCACTCGCACGCACAGGTGATGTGATGCACGCGACTGTTAAAAAGCGCGCTCCCGTTTACTTGCGCGAAGCAACCGTCGCCGTGCCTAAGGGGAGCGCAACTGGTGCGATCGGTTCCCTTTGAAATAGACTGGACAAAGAGCGATGATCGTGCACCCACAGTCCTGCTGCTTTCAAGGGCTCAAGATTAAAACAAAAATACACATATTCTTTTGTAAGCAGCAGCGGTCACTGCTTTCATTTACAGGCCTATATTAACCTTGCGCATGATTATCCTTTCATTATCAAACACGGTATGTTTCACCTGCTTTCTTTTGCCTACAGTTATTTTTGTTAATATGGTTTAATTATATTTCTTTATAATAACATTGCTTTAATAGGAGATTAATCCCAGTTTGTGTGTAGTTAACTGGTGATCTGAGCTTTAGACAGGACAGATTACTGTGCATACTTTAGATACATGACAATAATTCTTTTTTAAATGTAATGTTTTTTTTTAAAGAAAAGTTTTGTTGAATTAAAAAGTGCACCTTTACAGCTATATTTTCCTTGTTTTGACACAATAAAAAATTGTGGCTAAGAAATACTTATTTGGTGTAGTCAGAGATAAATTTGGGTAAAGCCTTCATTTTGAGCCCTGAAAAGTCATGTGAAATAAAAACTGATTGCATTGCGACACAACCCATTTGCTCATGCACACTGAGCAAGCTAATACACAATACACACAAGAAGTTAAATGAATGAGAACGCATGTGGACATAACACATCTAAATCAAGTCATTTTAGCATGTCAAAAACAAATTTAAGCATATAAAGTATATTTTCCCAACAAGAAAATTGTGGCTAGTGAAAATGGCGAGTGGCTAGTAATGTTGGAAATCTACTAGCCACAGTGGCTGGTGATCAAAAAAGTTAATGTTAAGCCCTGAAAATATGCCACTGAATAATTCTTCAAAAATGATCATCTAGCAATGAAACAAGTTTTATGAGTGAATAACTGAATCATTTCTTGAAAATGACTAAAAATAAATATGGGGTGTACAAATGATGTTAGATTTATACATTTAGCGTTATCAGCAACAGTAGTAGTAACAGTGAATTTTTCACTGAATATTTTACCATTTATTTTTATTCAGCTGATTATTTCTTCATTTTATTTTTAATAAAATTACAGGTTTTATGTTCTGTTTGTTAAAACCAAAAGTGTCTTGCAGTACTGTTTTTGAAATAAACGGAAAGCAAATTTGTCTGCTCTTCTTATTGGCTGATCTGAAAAAGTGTCCGATCTATCACTAAAAAATATGTGCTCTGAACCGTGAGATTTGTGATCCTTTACACCACTAGTAAAAATTCATGGTAAAAATGTATGAAACCATTATGACTCACAGGATAGAGGGAGTCCTCAGCCATCTGCCACCACCTGGTTGGTTGGGAAACACATCCTCCAGAAAATAGTACACATGTCCCACTGCAATGCCTTATATTAAAGAAAAAAAAAAAGCTTTTACACTTATAATTATACATTACACATTTACACTTACTGTCTTGTATCACAAGTACAGATTGACTCTTAAGATAGAAAAAAAATGCTTTCTATGAAGCTCATACTTACAACTCTGTTTGTAGTTATTTATAATCAATCATGAAATTTCTATAAATGAATCTAAAAAACACAACAAACCACATACTGTATTATAATGACAGTTATAAATACAGTTATAATAAAAGCATTTAGAATAATAAATACTTACTAGTGATGCATTTCATTTTGCAATGCACCTATCCATAATACATTATACATGATTTATAATTAGTAATAATTGTATTTATAAAGATGCATTTTTTAATTATTTATAATCAATTATAACCATTCTATAAATGGTCTGTCATGTTTTTTTTCTTTATTCTGTACATTTTTCTAAAAAAAAAAAATTATGATTTAGAGATAGGAGTTGGAAGCTCAGATAAACTTGCAATTGAACTATTTATAAATGCATAATGAGCACATCTTTATATGGAACATTTGCTTCCTGTTCTTTACTTAAAGCCATCAATGGTGTATTTATAAAGGTTGGTAACTGTATTATGATTTACAATAAGTATTTATAAGGTATGGGGGTCTTATCAACAAAATAAATCCTTTTATTTATGTGACAGAACAAAATCAGAGTCTTTTGTAACTATAGTATAACAACGTTTTAACATTGCAAACTGCATCCTTATAAATACAATCATGACTGACTTAAGACTTATTAATACTTGTCCAATGAACATGTGCATTGAAAATTGAAATGCATCACTAGTAAATATTAATAACTGTATTAAAAGGTTTGTTTTATCTTTATAGAATTGTTATGATTGATTATAAATATTAGTTATATTTCATTATTAGCATGAGCTTTATAGTTGGTAATTGATGACATTTAAGATGTCTGAGTAGGCAAAGCAAGAGCATTGAATGAATCTATAATTAAGCACAAGTGTTTACCTAAAAGATCCACAATGATGGAGTTTCCCAGGAGCAGAGAGAATCCCATTAGCACCCATGGAAGGAAGGGTGCCTGGAAATTCAGAAGGCCGAAGAAATTCATGCGCACGTTTGGATTCCTCCGGCTCCAGATGTACACCAGCATGATGGTGAAAGCCTGGCCTAAAAACACAAGGTTCACGAATGTGCCAAATATCTGCAGCGCCATTAAGAAAACAAACACAAATGCCTTTTAAATGAATGCAACAAAGGTGATTATTTTTGTTAATGATCAAACAATCTTTGAGGCTTCAATTGGTAAATTTCTCTTGATGTGGTTGCACAATTTCCCAAAAATATTGAAGAAACCGCATGTCATATATCGTTTTGTAGAGTTTTTGTCTTGTTTCTAGTTCAAATATCTAATTATCCTCAAATCAAGAAGCATTTTCTAGACAAGCAAAAATATTGTCTTGTTTTCAGAAATATTAAGTAAAAAAAAAAGTGAGTTTTTTCTTAAAACAAGCAAAATAATCTGCCAATGGAATGGGATAAGCTCTCAAAGTTTCCGCTTTGAAATAAGATTATTTTGCTTACCTCATTAGCAGATTATTTAGCTTATTTTAGGGAAAACGGCACTTAATTTTGACAAATTATTTCTAAAAACAAGACCTTTTTTACTTGTCTAGAAAATGCTTCTTGATTTACGAATTTTTAAATATTTGGACTAGAAACAAGACAAAAACTCTAAGAAATTCATTTTTGCACTGTATTTTTTACTTTATATGACAGTCTTGATGTTTTTTGTTGTAATTTCTACATGAAATGGCTTTTGTGGATTGCAGAACGAGGCCAAACAGATCATCTTTCATTGTCATGCTTCTATATTAGTCTTCATTTTGAGGTCAGAGAAAGAGATGAGTCACTTTACAACTCTTTTCCCATGCTGCCACAAAACCCAGTATTTCCTTATATGAACTTGTCAAAAGAAACAAGACATAAAAGTCGAGATGACAAAATCTTTTCTAAACATAAAAGCCAGCCTGCTTTTCACACATTCCTAAAATCCATTCCATGCGATACGTTCAAACCGATTACATTTATTTGACATTGTACGGTTTAATTCTATTCCGTAATCTTTTATTTATACATTTTCCTTTTATATTAATTGAAATAATGAACTTTTAAATTATCCTTTTACATTCTCTTTTGTTTTACCTTTCAAATTATTTCACCTTTTATTGTTTGGTAACACTGTAATTTAAGTAACAATTCTCACTTTTAACTATTGGCTAATTACCTACTTATTGTTAAAATATTAACTGTGTATTAGCACAAATAAAATAAATATAACCTGTGTTTTTGTTTGTTTGATTGATTTTTGTTGTACTACATCAGACTGTATCAGACAGTTGTATTACATTACACTTTCTCCTAAATTAAAAAAATTTACTAAATAATTAAGTGAGTTCACTTAAAAAAAGTCTAATACAAATATTAAAAGCAAGACAATCCAATAAAATGTGTTAATTCATATTTATACAAAGCTGAATAACGAAAGATGAAATATATTTAAATAAAAAAAGATTACACAATATTTTTTTTTCTATAAAAAAAACCTATTAATTGAGCTAAGTTTTAGAGAACAAATCTATAAAGGGATTGTTCATCCAAAAATATCAATTCGTTCATCATTTACTCTCCCTCCACTTGTTCCAAATCTGGTTGACTTTCTTCTGCTTAACACAAAAAAAGATATTATGAATTTCTTTGGAAAGCAGCAGCAGTCATTGACTTCCGTAGCATTTTTTGTTCCTACTATGGATGTCAATGGCTCCTTACATACATACGCATGTTAAACAACTGCTGTCGTGCTATACAAATAAATGAGTGCTTCTCTTTCGAGAAATGGTAAAGGATACAGTCATGAGAAGGCCACCGAAGAGGAACATAAAGACAAAATCAGCGGTTCTCCCTCTGAAAGAGCCCTCCTCCAGCATCCGACAGTATCGGTACCTGACAAACTCAGTTAAGGACTGAACAAGACTTTAACACCATATATTATACCTCATGCACACTGCTTCCTTTAATTAGGCTGGTGAATGAATTACTATAAGATGTTAAAAGGATACAAAAATATCATGTTGAACAAGAAGTTGAATCCAACTGGACCAAAAAATAAAAAGTTGGTTATCAGCCGCCATACCTAAGGACAGAAAAAAAAAAGTATACATAAAAAATAATTAGAATCACAATGTCTCAGAGATCTAAATGACAAAATAATAATAATAATAATTCAGCTTAAAATTAATTCACTACAATAATATACTAAACTATTATACAGTTGAAGTCAAGATTATTAGACCTCCTGGGATTTTATTTTCTTTCAAATATTTACCAAATTATGTTTAACAGAGCAAAACAATTTTTTGAAAAAAAAAAAAAAAAGTATTTCCTGCAATATTTTTACTTCTAGAAAGTCTTATTTGTTTTATTTTGGCTAGAATAAAAGCAGTTTTTATTTAAAAAAAAACAAACATTTTAAGGTCAAAATTATTAGCATTTCTTTAATGGTTTGTTGTTTTGCTATAATATTGTGAATGATGGATTTTTAGTATGAAATGATATGAATAATGAGTTGAAAATGTTTTTTTAATGTTTTGGACTGTCAGAATTTCATTGCATTGACGTAGACATGAATAGGGGAGTGATGATAACTAACATGTTATTTTCCTGTGCAATGGGGATAATTGAGTGGTCGTCTAACTAATGACGTAATGTGATTGACTAAGGGTGGAGTGAGAGGATTGTGTCACGCACTGAGGAAAGCATTGTGCCGCAACGTCTGTGTTTTATATCCCATAAGAATGTAAAATAAAGCTATACAAAGTAATTATTTAATGAGTGCAAATCATGACCTTCTGAATAATATTATTGATTAGATTAACGCACCAAAAAATTTAAAAACGCGAGAGCGCAGTGCAAACTTCATTGCTGAACAATATTATTAGACCCCTTAAGCAATATTTTTTTCCAAATGTGTACAGAACAAACCAACTTGCCTAATTAAGTTAGTTAAGCCTTTAAACTGCACTTTAAGCTGAATAGTAGTATCTTGAAAATATCTAGTAAAATATTATGTACTGTCATCATGGCAAAAATAAAAGAAATCAGTTATTAGAAATGAGTTATTAAAACTGTTCATCTCATCTGATTTTCATCCGCTTATCCGGGGCCAGGTCGCGGGGGACAGCAGTCTTAGGTGAGAACTCCAGACTTCCCTTTCCCCAGACACTCCTCTGGGGGGATCCCAAGGCCGAGCCACCTCAGATGAGTTTCCTTCGCAGGGTGGCAGGGCGCACTCTTATAGATAGGGTGAGAAACTCTTTCTGGGTGAGTTTCTCACCCTATCTATAAAGGTGCGCCCTGCCACCCTGCGAAGGAAACTTATTTCGGCCGCTTGTATCTGAGATCTTGTCCTTTCGGTCATGACCCAAAGCTCATGACCATAGGTGAGAGTAGGAACGTAGATTGACCGCTAAATCGAGAGCTTTGCCTTTCGGCTCAGCTCCTTCTTCACCACAACAAACCAGTACATTGACCGCATTACTGCTGCCGCTGCACCAATCCGCCTGTCAATCTCACGTTGCATCCTTCCCTCACTCCTGAACAAAACCCCAAGATACCTGAACTCCTCCACCTGGGGTAAGGACTTTCCTCCAACCGGGAGATGGCAAACCACCTTTCACCAATTCTCATCCCAGCCGCATCACACTCGGCAGCAAACTGTTGCAGTGCATGCTAAAAAGCCCATGTTCGATGTTCCATGTATTAAAACTATTATGTTTAGAAATGTGTAAAAATCTTCTTTCCGTTAAACAGAAATTGGGGGCTAATAATTCAGGAGAGCTAATCATTTTGACTTCCACTGTACATGATATAAAAAAAGAGTTTATTTTATTGTGTAAAAGCCCACGAAATAGTTTCATAAAAAATAAATAAAACAAAGCACAATGCTATTCAGACTTACCTGATAATTCCTCAGTATTAAATCTGGGTTGAAGTAGAGCTGGAAAGGTGTGATGAGATCTAATTGCTGTAAAAAAAATAATTAAACACCAGTTATAAATGAACAATATGGTGTAAGTTAGGTAACCAAATAGTGTTTAATGATGAATTAATAATAAGCTCAACCAATAACTGAAATCAAAAGTAAAGTAACTATGAGCAGACCGTTTGTGGTTTTACTATAAAGGTAAAGTCATATAAATAAATGTAAACACATGTAGACGCAGACCGGAAAACTCAATGATATGTAAACCTAGACCTAATACTTTTAACTCGGATACACACTTTACAGAAAAGATTTATGTAAATATGTCCTGATAGCACCACAGTCAGTCTGCCAGCTGTGTTTCATCTGCATTAGGACGAGGCCATGGAGGAAAATAGCGATTAAAGTCCCGATATTCGTCAGATTTACTCACCACGGCGGCTGTAGTAAGTACGCATGCAGTCGTATAAGCTCTGGTGACCACAGGAATCTGTAAATATTCCTGTCGGATTGTCTGGTATGCCATTTTTCGGAGCGACAACGCTGCTTCCGGCACCTTCTTGACACGTCATCACCTGAGCAAGCGAATGAAGGAGGCGGTTTTAGTTTCTGATGTTTTCAATTGGTTGGCACCTGGCGAGCTCTCTGCTCTGATTGGTCACTCAAAGTGTCCATCGTTGCTTCGTCCCGGTCAGTGAAAGTATGTCACTTTTCTATTGGTTCGTGAAACGTATGAAAATGTTGTACTTTATGTCCTCATCACTTTAACATTGGGAAAGTCCATAAAATAATTGGTACAGTAGGGGTTTTACTTTGAGGATAAGTTTGAGCTACGTGCATAATCTGATGCTGAATCCATTAGATATTATCTCAAGTTATAATAATACTAATAATAACAACAACAACAAAACAACACCAACAACTATAATTATTATTATTATTATTATTATTATTATTATTATCCCGCATGAAAAAAAAATTCTCTGCAGTTTTCTACAACTATAGTGTATTTTATACCACAGTTTACTGTAGTAAAATATAAAGCATGCTACGGTATTTATCACAGTTTATCTGTTCCAGCATTCATTAATACGTTGTTGTAAATACTGTAATATATACAGTATAATATAATACTCTTTATATAATATAATACACTCTACTTTAGTATGGTGAAACACTGTACTATGTACTATAAATACTATACTATAAATACTATAGTAAAAATAATATAGTATATTTTTTCATGTGGAATAATAATAATAATAATAATAATAATAATAATTATTATTATTATTAATATTATTATTAATATTATTATTATTATTATTATTATTATTATTATTATTATTATTATTATTATTATTATTATTATTATTTAATAACTCTGTTTAACAGCGGAATTCCTGGTACATGTTCTACATTTAAACTACATTGTTAAACTAATGTGAAATTGTTAAATTAAAAATTGTTTTGTTTATGGCATCTTCAACATTTTTTTATTTATAGTTTGCAAAAATACTTCTAATATCAAGGCCGTCAAAAAGTACACTCTATAATAGATGGTTTTATTTAAAAAATAAAATAAAATAAAAAAAAGAATAGTTATTTAAATGTACGCATAGTTTGCATAATTAAATTCAGCGTAAATTATCTTTGTCACACTTATTTTTTACAGTCATTGGTCGCACTATTTATCTCCCTATCAGCAGGTGGCGATATTGCGCTTTAGAAACGCACCGAGTGACGCGTGAAGAAGGATGAACTGAGCGCGGGCTGCTGAGATGGCGGAGAGCGGAGGTAAAAACATCTTTCTCTTTTTAAACCCGTTGTTTTATTATTGACGAATGGCTTTGCGTGTTTAGTAGGATAAACAGGGGGAGCGGATTATGTATGCCACTTTATCTGTAATGTTACAAAATATTTAGTCCGTTGTACATGATGTTAAATATGGTAAATTACTGTCAGAGCTTTATGTGTGGTACAATGAGATAGTTGTTTTCATACTTGCCGACGCCGTGGACAGTCAAATATGATCAAGCTTGAGCAAGGGATCAGCCCTAAAGTTTAAATGAATTACATCTATTTAGTATGAAGACCTAATTTACAGTCTTTTTTTAACTGTACTATAACCGTATATATTTCAGTATAATAATTAAAGTACTGTATCAATTAATATATTTTATTATTTGTCTGTTTATTACTGAAAATATAAATACAGTTTTGGATTATTAAACAATCTTATTTAATCAGTTTATGTTCCTTTCACAATTATTATAATAAGAATAAATAATTATTAAAACAAATATTTATTTTAAATAAAAAAAAATATTTTTAAATTAATTCATTGTTTACTCTGAGCATTTTCATGGATTTCCTTGCAAAAATGGCGTTTTTTTGAATAATATTTTTAAAGAAATCTTGGACTGCATTTATATGATGAAAAAGAAAGGGGGAAAATAGCTTTGTTATACTGACAGAAATAAATAAAATGTTACGATATTCAAATAGAAAACATTTATTTAAAATTATAATAATATTTCAAATTATTACTGTTTTACAGTATTTTACATCAAACAAGCAGAGCCTTGGTGAGCAAACATAGCAAAACAATTAAAGTGTAATACATTACTTTACTACTAATAATAATATATATCTTTACGATGTTTTTAAATAAGACACCCATTAAAATGTCAGTCAGTGTAAGAGTAGTTTATTTACCAAACAATAAACTCTGGAATGATTAGAACAAGAAAAAATCATTTGATAATGATATTAATAAACTATTAAAACAAGATCACACACCACAGCACATAATACAAATTAATTGTCACTTTAGATCTTTTTTCTTTGCCACTATTCTACAAAACACAAGGTTCTACTCACTTGTCACTCTCAGCAAACTAATAATACTTAAAAAGTTAGTTTAGGATCACCTATTCTTTCATATATTTAACAACTACAGGGCAGAATAAGTATAATGTTTCATTTTTACATAAATCTACTTTTTGTATGTATATATACATGTATATGTATATATGTATATATATATATATATATATATATATATATATATGTATGTATGTATGTGTGTGTGTGTGTGTGTGTGTGTGTGTGTGTGTGTGTGTGTGTGTGTGTGTGTGTGTGTGTGTGTGTGTGTGTGTGTGTGTACTTAACATACTTATCCCAGTTTGCACATACTACATTTAATCATTTAGCAGACACCTTTTATATAATCATTTTAAATAATTATATCTATAATATTTTTATAATATAGCTATGGATACAGTAATGTATATAGTAATATTCCTGTAGTCAATTTGTACATTTTTGATTCTCTATTTACTTATTTTTTAACTCCTTTATCATCATTCTTATTATCATCATTCTGTTACTCCTTTCATTTGTTATTTCTGTCACGAAAACAAATTCCTCGTATCTGTAAACATGCCAGGCAATGAAGCTCTTTCTGATTCTGGAAGATTAAATGCCATTTTGGTAACACTTTACAATAACAGTACATTAATAATGATATGTTAATATGTCAACTAAACATTTTTATGAACTGATGATGAGTTGCTGCATGTGCTGATCATGAACTAACTTTAACTACATGAGTTCATCTGTGAATAACAGCTACCTTAACTACTTGTTAGTACATGGTTGTTTGTTAATTAATGTATTAAATACCACATTAGTTCATGCGTAATTTAACCATCATGAACTCATGATATGTTAATATATAATTATATCATGACTTTACTTGGAGGGGCACATCATCATTAAAGGTGCTGTATGTAAGTTTTTGACTCTTCTAAAGCATAAAAATACAATAATATGTGTGCAGATATTTAAGAAACATCCCAAGTGAACATACTTGTTTAACTGACAAACAATGCTGAAGTCAGATATTCTGCTTTGAAAATGTTTTTTTCCGTTCCGGAACGATGTCTTTGTTTAGGTAATTTTCACATGCACATGCCAGTTTAACCAATTATAATTCAGCACCCCGGGTTGCCTTGTTGGAAAACAGCATATTTCATTCATTCATTCATTCATTCATTCATTCATTCATTCATTCATTCATTCATTCAGAAAGACTCTGAAAGCATGCGTCCATGAGCGAAATGCTACAGTGTAGTGGAAAGTATCAGATGTCAAAATGAGACAGATTCAGTTCCACATGACGTTAATTAGCAAATGACATAAATATTAGGAACGTGAGCAGGTTACATCGCGTGTCCTAACAACACGCTGTGACGAGATTGTTATGAGTGATGAGCCATTTGGCTGTTTGCACCACAAAACACGGCAGAAATTTAAATACAGCCTTTCAGAAGCACAGAATATGCACTCACTCACAAAACGGTAAGGTTTAGAATCTATTTAATACATGTTAACCCTCTTTAACATCATTAAAGGTGAAGTGAACTTTCTGCTTTCAGTATATGGTAATATACGTCATGTAAAATGCATTCAAACTCGCATTGTTAGCATTTAGCACTGAATAAAGCACACGAGGCTTACCTGAGGTGATCTGTCATAGGTTTCTGTTGTTCAGCTGTGAGAAATAGAAGCCGCTTCTAATAAATCAATTCGAGGTGTTGGTTAGAACCAAAACTCCTTTTAATATGGAGAATATTCCCTCAATCGCGTGTCGTTGCTTTTATTTAGAACACAGTTTAAAATCCCCCAAACTGGCAACCCGGCGTACCTTTATTATGATTCAGGACTGCAATACCTAGTTCAACTACTGGGTGTCAAACTTACATACTGCACCTTTAACTATTCATGAACTTCTTATGCACGTCCGCCTAGTGTGTTTACTCTGAATAACAATAGAAAAATGTTCTGTCAGCATCAACATAAACAGTTTAAACAGGAGTTCATGAGTAGTTAAGGATGAGTTAATGATAATGTGCCCCTTCAAGTAAAGTCATGACATAGTTATACATTAATAGCTCATGATCCATGTTGGGTACATTTACTGTAAACTTAAATGTTAATTAATGCATTAATTAACAACATGTACTAACAATTAATTAAGGTCATCGTTATTCACACATGACCTCTTGTGAATCATGTTGTAGTTAAAGTTAGTTCATGATAAGCGCACGCCTTAACTCATCATTAATTCATAATAAAGTAATGTTTAGTTTATATATTAATACATCATTATTTATGTACTGTTATTGTAAAGTGTTATCATTATTTTTTATATTTAAAAAAATCATAAAATTTTCATATTTGAAAATAACATATAACAATAAAATGGTATAATTATGGTATTAGGTTACATTATGACTTGTGTCTTTTATGATTATAGTTTCAGTGGGATCTGAATCCCTCCAGCTGTATGAAGCCCAGTTCTTCGGCTTCACCCCGGAGACCTGTACTTTACGAGTTCGTGATGCCTTTCGAGACTCTCTTAACCACATACTGGTGGCAGTCGAGTCTGTGTTTGTGAAAAGATTATGTCCAGGCCGGGATCCACCAGCAGAGCTTCGACTGACAGCCCGCGAGAGCACCCAAAAACTGCGTCAGTTCCTACAGGAGCGCTTCGAGATCATGTTCCAGCGCATGAAGGGGATGCTGATAGACCGCATGCTCTCCATTCCCCAAAATGTCCTTCTGCCCGAAGACCAGATGCACCAGAAATACCCAGAAGGCAAAGAAGAGCTCACAAAGCTGCAGGAGTCCATCGCTAAAATACTGCAGGCTTATGAAGCAGAAGTGTGCAGCAAACAAGCGCTTCTTGCCGAGCTCGAGGAGCAGAAAGAAACACAGAAACAGCTGGATGAAGTGTTGAGATGGATAGAGGAGCTGCGTGTTTCGTGGAGGCGAGAGGGAATGGGAAACGTCCAAGATAGCGTCCGACACATGATTGAGACTGTTGGTCAACTGCAGGACGTGGTAGGGAAGATCAACAAGCAGAATAATGCACTGGATGAAGTCTGATTTCAAGACAAATGTGGCGTATTAACAAGGTCAATCCACCAGGGGGAGACATCGGCGCACAATTTATTTTTTGACAGAATTGCATTAACATACAAGTGGCGCCATCAGTCCAGCTTCAAAGTGATACATTTGTAATCAGCCGATTTTTCCTCCTAAATTTGAAATGCAGTTGATCTCCGCTTCCTCAAAGTCGTTGGGTTTTCTCATTTGCGATTCAGGGCCTTTGATGTTGAGATCTGCATTAGATTAGGCCAAATGTCCCACAGGCCCACACTGATGTGTCCAGCAGTCTGCTCGGCTTTTCTTTTTACAGCAAGTTTAATGTCGGTTGAGGAGATCTTTTAAGGTCTTTGCCTTGATGTTCAGCGGAGAAGGGATTTAAATTCATATTAGGACGTCATTGGAGGTGTCAGAGGAAGACCTGAAGTTTTTTTTTAGATGCTCTGAATCTAAAGTAAAGCACATGGGTTGAGTTGCTCTCTCAATTGTAAATGCAAACATTAGAAATAAATGTAGTAGGGTAATATACCTGTTTTGATAACTGTAAATAACAATAAAATTAATTTTGTGATTCTGTAATGATGCTTTTTTTTGTTATATACAGATTGTTGTATATTAAAACAATATTCAGATTTGCATTAATAGCATTTTTGTGCAAACAAATTGTTTTATATTTACGCTGCAAAAAGTTCTTTACCTGTATTTTTTTTGTTCTTGTTTTTTAGTGAACACACACACACACACACACACACACACACACACATTTTATCACATTTTATCTTTGCCACGATGACCGTAAATAATATTTTACCAGATATTTTTTAAGACTCTTCTATACAGCTTAAAGTGACATTTAAAGGCTTAACTAGGTTAATTAGGTTAACTAGGCAGGTTAGGGTAATTAGGCAAGTAATTGTATAAAGATGGTTTGTTCTGTAGACTACTGAAAGAAAAATATGGCTTAAAGGGGCTAATAATATAAATGTTATGTTATGTTCTTAAAGGTATAGTTCACCCCAAAATTAAATATCTGTTGTTTACTCTCCTTTCAATTTCAAAACCTTTTTTGAAGAGAGTTTCTTCTTTAAAACAAAATATATTTTTCTTTTGTGTTCAACAGAAAAAAGAAACTGAAATGTTTATAAAATGACAAAAGGGAGAGTTAATGATAATGTAATTTGTATTTTTGGCTGAACTACTTAAAAATATTTATTAAACTGAAGAAAATAATTTTCTAATACTCTATAAATTTATTATCTGAGTCTTGAAAAAATTACAGGTGTTTTAGAGAAATATTACAAATGGGCTTGTAATAACATAAGGAAAAATATCAGAATTAATATAATTTTGAGTAGACTGACATTTGTTTCAGTGTTATTTTCTTTAATTTTCTTAATGTTTTTTTTTTACATAATTTACATAATGTATAATTTAATACATTATAGTTTTTGTATATATTTTGAATCAGTTTTCCATTTGATACATTTTTGTGATTTTTATTTTAAGGTTTAGTTATTTTAGTATGGGAAATCCAACTATACTGTAGTTAAACAACTATTTAAAATGTTATTTGATTTCAGTTTTTTTTTTTTAAATTTCAAGTAGTTTTGGTTTCATTTAATCATTCTTCATTTCTGTTGTTTCATGGTTTACAATAGACTTGTACTAAGTGCATCTTGCTTTGTTTTATTGTTAATTCTTTTTATAAATGAGCTGTATATAAGAATTTTCATGCTATTGAATTACAGATCCATATTGCTATAATCTGTTATATGAAAAATCTGTTATTAATTACTCACCCTCATGTTGTTCCATTCCACTGGGACCTTCATTTAACTTCGGAACACATATAAGGATACATTTCCCCATAATAAATGTGTACCCTAATGGAAGATATTGGCGAACAAAGTTGTTTTTACAGATTTTTTTTGCTGCACAAAATTGTTTTAGGAGCTTTGTATGACTTCTGTTATAGTTTTCTGTTAGTTCTGAATAGTCTTGGTTGTCTCTTAATCATTGCTGTCTATGGAGGGCCAAAGAGCTCTCGGATTTTATCTAAAATATTTTTTATCTGTGTTCTGAAATGAACAAAGTCTTAAAAATGACATGAGGGTGAGTAAGTATCGGGGTATTGTATCATGTTGTCTTTTGTATGTTATGTGTACTCAATAAGTTGCACTTCACAATGCCCACTTGCAAATAGCAACGCTTCATGAAGTCTCTATTTCAGAGATTGCCACAGCTAAATGAACCGCCAACTATTTCAGCATATGTTTTACACGGCGGATGCCCTTCCAGCTGCAACCCAATATTGGGAAACGCATTCACACTCAATACGGTCAATTTAGTGTATCTAATTTACCTATACCGCATGTCTTTTGGACTGTGGGGGAAACCGGAGCACCCGGAGGAGATCCACACAAACACGCGAAGTACATGCAAACTCCACACAGAAATGCTAACTGGCCAGGCTGGGACTCGAACCAGCGACGTTCTTGCTGTGAGGCAATAGTGCTAACCACTGAGCCACCATGTCGCCCCTTCAGGAACATTTTCAGGTAAATTTTTTTTTGAATTGTTAAAAATAAGATGATACGATTATAAATGTTTGTAAAAGATATGTAACCTTACATTTATTTATTTTGCAGTGTTCACTTCATGAAGTTAAACCTCTTTAGTATCAACATTGTCATTACACCCAATGTAAGATGGAAACCGCATAGGAAAATGGCATTCTCATGAAAAAAAAAAAAACATATTTGCTGGAGGGCATCACCTAAATAAGGCTAAAAAAAACAGACACTGTGAATGATTGGGTTAAGGAGGGAGGCCCCGCAACCTGCCCGACTCCCTGTCTGCCTCTTTCATCATTCATTAAAGACGTATCCTGAGCAGCTGGGGCCTTCCACGAAAAGTCATGCTGGATGGAGGCGTCATAGACGGGACAGCCTGCCCTCAATCCCCCCTGCCAAGTCAGATTAGCAGGGTCTACCAATAAAGAGCCCTTATCTCCACACACCCACACTCCATCAGAAAGCCCTGCTTCGGCCTGGAGATACCGAGGTGATGAGTTATGAGAGAACAGCAGAGTGGAACCTAGCTAAATTTAATAAGGTTACAACAGAGATAGATACAGTATGCTGATTAAGAGGCAAATTGACTGCATTTGCACGCAAACGAAACCAATGAATGGTATCTTGTAATGTCACGAGATGATGAACATTTGTATTTATGTGACCAGTTGTTATTCAAGAGGCTAGTAACTTGATTGCCAATTTACAAGCTAATCAGTTTGTTCAAACTACTTATTTAAAATGAGCTGAAACAACAATTCTTGAGTTGTTTTTTTTTGGGGGGGATAACTAATAAGCTAACTTAAAATCTTCATGTTGCCCCAACACAAATCAATTGTGTGGAACGCAGCATTTTGTAGTGTTCACTGTAAAAATGCTGGGTTCCACACAAATCAGTTAAGTTTATTGTTTTTTTGTTTTTTTTTTACAAAAATTAAATTGGTTGAACATAAAACAACTAAGTCGTGCAAAAAAAAAAAAGAATTGTGTTGTTTCAGCTCATTTTTAAATAAGTAGTTTGAACAAGAAGCAAAAGTAATTTTTTGTGTAGTTAAAGGAATAGTAAAAAAAATATATATATATATATATATATATATATTTTTTTTTTTACTCTGGATCACTCTGGAGTGGTTCTAAACTTCATGAGTTGCCCTTTTTTGTTGAATATTTTTTTGTTTGTTCAAACTACTTATTTAAAATGAACTGAAACAACACAATTCTTGATATTTCATTGGGACAACTGATTTTTCTATGTTAAATCCACATAAATTTGTTAAAATTTGTGTTAGGTTAACTTAATTTGTGTTGGGACAACATGAATGAATTGTCTGGAAGCCTGAATTTTTTACAGTGTATGGAAGTCAATGCCAACCAGTTTACAACATTCTTCAAATCATTTTCTTTTGTGTTTGACAAGAAAGTAAACTATTGGGTTTGAAACAAGTGAAAAAATGTGAGTAAATGATAAGAGAATCTTAATATTTGGGTGAACTATCTCTTTTTAACTTCAGACATTAGTAATTTTTCATGATTATATATATAGTATATATATATATATATATATATATATATATATATATATATATATATATATATATATATATATATATATATATATATCGTCACCTTAGAATTATAAGGTTCTGTGTGACATTTTTGTCAAAATTGAGTTATTAACATATTCTTATTAAATGACAACTTATTTACATTATGGGATGTTTTTTATAAGTTGTTTACATTTTAAGACTTTTTATTTAAAAAACAAATGTTACACACATACTGTTTGCTATGGAATGCAAGAACTCAATATCTCAAAATCATTCAGAATGCAGATAGAACCTTATAATTCTAAGGTGACGATATATATATATATATATATATATATATATATATATATATATATATATATATATATATATATATATATATATATATATATATATATATACATACATACATATACATACATACAGTTGAAGTCAGAATTATTAGCCCACTTTTGAATTTTTTTTCTTTTTTAAATATTTCCCAAATTATGTTTAACAGAGCAAGGAATATTTCACAGTATGTTTGATAATGTTTTTTTCTTCTGAAGAAAGTCTTATTTGTTTTATTTCGGCTAGAATAAAAGCAGTTTTTAATTTTTTAAAAGCCATTTTAAGGACAAAATTATTATATATAATTATCTCCTGTCAAGTCAGTGTGTGATTACAATGGCGCATTGTAAAGCGTAGATTTGATCTAAAACGTCTTAGTTCAAAGAGGAACAAAAGTCTCAGACATGTGAAACAACATGAGGGTAAGTAATTAATAACAATTGTAATTTTTGAGTGAATTTATTAATTAAATGCAACAATGCTACTATGAAAAATAAAGTTAGCCACTATGCTATTTTCATTTAGCATACCCATCAGAAATGCTGTTTATTAGTTTAGACCAACAGGACATTGTTATATAAACCAATCACTGTTAAATTATAAAAGTTACATGTCTAGTACTATACATTGTTCACAATTTCCTGTAAAATCTACAGTAACTTACTCCCAGGGCCAGTTTATATCGACGTTAGTATTTAGCCGCACCACATTTGTGTTTCGTAACGTCTAATTTTTATGAGGTGGGTTGTTAGCCCAGCGCTCAACCCCCAACCTGGAGGACCAGGACATACACACATACACTACGGACAATTTAGCTTACCCAATTCACCTACAGCACATGCCTTTGGACCGTGGGGGAAACCAGAGCACCCGGAGGAAACCCACAGGAACACAGGGAGAACAAACTCCACACAGACATGCCAACTGACCCAGTTGGGTCTCGAACAAGTGACCTTCTTGCTGCGAGTTGACAACGCTTCCCTTTGTGCCAACGTGTCACCCACAGTAACTAACTTAATAATTTATGGCAAAAATACTGTATTTACATTTACAGCACCATTTGTCTGGCTGTATATGAATTTACTGAATTGTATATCTTTACTGTAAAATATACAGTTATTTTCACAATGCAAGTTTTATACAGTAACAGTTCACATTACAGTTAAATACTGTGTAATTTACAAAAATCGTTAACAGTGTAGTTTAAAATTCAGCAGTGATTAGCATAGCCTCTGATATATAAAAATCAAACCTTAGAGGTCATTTCATTTTTAGACTTAACTCTTCTAACAACAGCAGAAAGTACTGCAGTGAACAATAAATAAAATATGCTCCACTGCCTTGAGAATCCCCCATTACCCCCGACCACGTCTCCGAAAGACCGTCTCTACCAGAGGCAAACATGCTTGAGTGTATGAAGTTCAAAGCTATTTTTTTATCCTCTTGTGGTACAAACGGGGAAAGCGAGAAAACACTGAATTCGTTTCTTTTCACCCAACTTGGTGAACACCAAAACTTATCTTCCCTCCTTCTTCATACATATAGGCTCACCAGTCCAGATCATTACTGCAACGACATATTATAGTATACAGTATTAAGAGATATTAGAGGTATATTGTATAAGTTAGAAGCATATGATATTTTTAGGTGAAATCAGACTGTGAGAGACGTCAATATGGCCAAGCGGCTCATGCAGAGAATCGATAGACTCTTGAAAGCCTTGCTTGCAACAGCAAATCTACTCCTTGCACAGTCAAGAATCAATTCTGCATACAGATTATCCATTTTTGAGCCAAACCAGGATTTTCTTTAAAAGAAAAGAGCCATTACATGAATCTATACATACTGACACAACAAAGACAGAGACATTTATTTTATACCATTTATAATTCATGCACTAAAGGGCTTCCCGAGAAGCCCGTTTTTGATATAGCAAGTGGTCGTGATCTTCTTGTTGTGGAAATGCTCCTTTAGCATTCAGCTCTCGTGTTTTTGTTCACATCTTTTTAAACAAAAAGAGCACAGCCTGCTTCTGTCCCTATTGCATTGCATCACTCCGTCGGTACAAGATTTTATTTTTTATTTTTTTACTTTGGGGATGTTTGAATCATCTGAGACAGGATCTCAAAGTTGCGTGAAACAAAACCTTATGCCAATATCGATTGAAACATGGTAAATGTATAATATCAGGGCTAAAAATAGCTATTTCGCATCAAAGGTGCTTGCTAAAGGTGTTCTTTTAATGTTCTTAAACCTGTTTTCCCAAACTGCGAATTTACAAAAGATGGACTAAGCATTAAGGCTGCTCCCGAGGGTCCTGAGAGGAGTTCGCTGTGGAGTTAGCGGTGTTTGCTAAGGCTTTAAGGGATAGTTCATCCAAATATAAACATTCTGTCAGCATTTATTCACCTGCATTTCTTTCTTCAGCTGAACACCAGAGAAAATATTTTGAAGAGTGCTGGTAACCATACAGTTCAACCCAAGCTCGCTGAATAAAACATGCCTCTGGCTTTTCTTAAAAAAAAAAAAAAGAATGCTTCTTCTTTTTACCTTTTGCAACACTTTCAAAAAGAAATGGCCATTAGCTGTGTTTCCATCCAAAGATGCAAATTAAATTCACCACAAAACTGGAACATTGCATATAAACTTTAGCAAATAAAGCACAGTTCACAAACAATGATTGAAAGATAACAAAATTGTCTGATAAACTGGTGCTAAATATTTAAAAAAGAAATTGAATTTGCTGCGGAGAAACCACTGTGGGCCTTTTTTCTTATATAGTAAATTACTTGCTTCTCAGAAGACGAAATGCAATGAACGTGTAGTGGTTTTTACATCACAAGACTCCTCTTTGACAGCGCAGTCACCCAAGACAGTTCTGGAGGTAATAAAACTGAATCACTTTTATGATTAACTTTGCCTATGGGATTTTAGAATGACCAAACAACATTTTAGATGTTTTACAACGTAGTTGTTCTGCTGGTTTGTCCATTAAAGGGCACCTATACCCATTTTTTAAAAGATTTAAGATCAGTCTTTTGTGTCTGTAAAGTTTCAGCTCAAAACACCCATTAGATTATTTATTATACCTTTCAGAATATGGAATTTTTTTGCTCTGAACACAATGTAGCTGTTTTTGTTGGCTGTGCCTTTAATGTTAGTTCTCCATCGTTCCCACATGCCTGTCAGTGTGTCCCTCTCTGTCAGATAAATAGCCAGTGGCGCAAAAAGGGGATATGCAGTATATGCGGCGCATAGGGGCGCCACACATGGGGGGGCGCCATTGTGCCAAAACTATTTTTGAAATTATCCTTATTAAAAGTTTCAAATAATAAAAATGAATAAATATTTTTGGTTAAAATGTTTATTCTGCATTTTATATGAATATAATATTGTATTTATTATATCTCCCCTCCCCCTTTCTTTGACCATTTGATTGATCCGTTGCTCGGTTACAGTCACATGTTCTAAATAGAGAGAAGAGTGGAGACCAGTGTTGCCAGATTGGGCGGTTTCCCGCCCAATTGGGCGGTTTTGAATCCAAGTTTGCGGGTAAAAAATATCATAGGCGGGTAGTGGATATTTGGGCAGTATTGTAAAGGTACGCCCGCCTGCCCGCGATCTCCCGTAACCCCCCAATTTTCGTCAATTTTGGGACCGTTCCCCCTACTTTTCGTGAAATATAGGACAATCCAACCACCCCTCATACGTTTTGGAGCGCCCCATATATATATGGGAGCGGCCAAACCCGACCCCCCCCACTTTTCGTGAAATTTGAGACAAATTGGATAATAAGAGATTGGTAAGCTTAACTCACATTATTATTACCATACTTTTAATCAACTTCTAATGTTTTTGGGAGCGACAGGCCGCCATATAATTAATTATTCATTATCGCCACCCAGTCACTGCATGGGCTTTTACTTAACATAAATGCAGACGAGGTGGTTTTGTCCAGGCAGGGGGGCAGTGACGCAGACACACCTGCACTGCGTCCGAAATCGCATACTTACATCCTGTATATATGTTAAAAACAGTATAATTCTATGGGCTAAAGCCATAAGCCTGGCGTAAAGTTAAGTTTATGGTAAACGCCTGATAGTCGTAAATTTGTGGACGGTCAGCTTCAACAGATAAAATTTGTATTCACTGCATTTAAATATTGATTGAAGTTACTATATATATATATATAGTGAAGAGCAGCAAATGAATCTGTTTGATCCACTGTTGTGTTTGATAACAGAGGTGTGACTTTAAGAATGTAATGAAAACATTAGTTTTGTTTATGCTCATTTAAGATAATATTAGTTGTGTTTAAAATGAAACATGTTTACATATTATTAAGTGTATTTGTCTGTTCACAAACCCGAATCTCAAAGTATCTACTTTCATTCATTCAAATCGCGTGCATATGCACACATATACACTCCATAGATATGCACACAAGATACACTTTATACATATACTCACACATGATACACTTTATACATATGCACACATGATACACTCCATAGATATGCACACATGATACACTCCATAGATATGCACACATGATACACTCCATAGATATGCACACATGATACATTCTATACATATACACACACTGCATACATATACACACATGATACATTCCATCCGAAAGCACATATACTTACATGATACACTCTATACATATGCACACATTATACATTCCATAGATATGCACACCTGATACACTCCTGTCAGGGTCTGGTGTGAGAGGTGAATCACTTAACCACTGAGCTACTGGAAGTTGATGAATCCGGAGGCACATATACTTACATGATACACTCTATACATATACCGTCATGTTACATTCCATGAATATGCACACATGATACCTATACTCACACATGATACACTTTATACATATACTCACATATGATACATTCTATACATATACACACGTTACACTCCTGTCAGGGTCTGGGATAGAACATGGGTCTCTGGCGTGAGAGGTGAATCACTTAACCACTGAGCTACTGAAGTTGATGAATCCAGAGGCACATACATATACCGTCACGATACATTCCATACATATGCACACATGACACACTTTATACATATACTCACATGATACACTCTATACATATACACACATGATACACTCTATACTTATGCACACATAATACATTCCATAGATATGCACACAAGATACACATATACTCACACATGATACACTTTATACATATACACAGATGATACATTCTATACATATACACACATGACACATCCCATAGATATACACACGTTACACTCCTGTCAGAGTCTGGGATAGAACATGGGTCTCCAGCGTGAGAGGTGAATCACTTAACCACTGAGCTACTGAAGTTGAGAGGCACATATACTCATATGATACACTCTATGCATATACTCACATATGATACATTCTATACATATACACACATTATACATTCCATACATATGCACACATATACACACGATACATTCCATAGATATGCACACATAATACACTTACACACATGGTACACTCCATAGATATGCACACATGATACACTTTATACATATACTCACATATGATACATTCTATACATATACACACACTGCATACATATACACACATGATACACTTTATACATATACTCACATATGATACATTCTATACATATGCACACATGATACATTCCATACATATGCACACATGACACACTTTATACATATACTCACATGATACACTCTATACATATACACACATGATACATTCCATACATATGCACACATGATACATATTGTAAGAAATCAATCTTAACGTTAAAAAACGTTAAAAGATCGATTTAGGAATTATTAGCTCAGATCAATGACTCGGATCCTGAAGATTCGAATCATTGATTCGACTCAATTGAGTCGGATTGAATCAGATCAAAGATTCAAACTTGTCCCGCAAATGGAGACATCACATTTTTACTAATCTCGTCTATGTTATTTTCGTGGCCAAGCGATAATAACATAACACGGAATAGGGTTAACTTTTTAGCAAGGTAACACGATCTATAGCTTGAGGCAGTGACTTAGAAGCACATAAATGAAAACACAGTTCTTACAAAGGAGAACAAAGATTTATTGCGCTACGCTACGATACATGAGGCTAACTACGTAATAATCAAAACAACAAACAAACAAACAAATGCACACACACGTTCACACACACACACACAGGCAGTTCGGAGGATGCAAAATGAATTGAACAACAGTCCCGAATCATCTAGTATTTTGTACTAGATCTTAGAATCACCTGAGAAACCACGAAAGCAGAGATTTGACTCGTCTTTAGCTGCTTAAAATCATATGCACCAGATCAGAAAGAGACAACAGTTGTCGTGTACTTGCGAGTTTGTTGAAGTCTTCGGGTTGGTTTGAAGAAACACGTGGCACTCCTGATAGGTTGGTTTCCCTATGACGTCTCCGGGATTCACTCGGCGTGAGTGTAGCCGTTGTCCTGGGTGACGGACTCCGTTGAGAGTCAGTTTAGCGGAAGTTTCAGCGGTTTCCAACTTATGTTTGGATGAAGGTTTGTGGTGACCCGACCACGTGGTAGGCGGCCGGGGGCGGAGAAGCATCAGCGGGCGTCTGCCAGCTAATGCTAAAAGGGGCTGCGCAGATTTTCAGGGTTGCGAAGACAATTTAAGGGACACGTATTGATCCATCCCTCTAAGACTGTCACCCAATGATCGACTAGATGAGGGGCGGGTCCACGCCCCGTACCAGTGTAATCGGGTTTAATCATTAACCCACTGCAAGAGAATTTCACGTGGTAAAATCTCTGGTAAAATTGTAACTATCTGACATCAAATGTTACAAGACGAATATGGTTCGTATCACAAAATTCTCATTTACACTAATGTATTGCAAATGAAGAGGGGTTCAGTTAGATACCAAGAACGAAGCACTTTAGACACATACAGATCATTTCACCCTGTTATAAAGGTGAAATCACACATTATGAACCTGGTTGGTTGGAATAAACACAGCACATCAATACCTATAAATGTCATTCAAAATATCAAATTTTGCCTTGGTTATAACCTTTATAAGAATGGTTTTCTTTAAGTCTCCTTCATTTCTTTTGTCTCTGAATTTTCTGTCCATCTAGCTGAAATTGGAATGTCTCGTGGTGCATGGCCCCAGATCACATGATTGGTCTCGTGATGGAGAGAATTTGAAGGGCGTCTTTGTCTAGTTGGTTAACGATTAACCAAAATAGTGGCAGCATCTGTCCAAGTTAGGGCCAGAGTGTTGGGGGATGAGAGTCAAATGAATTGGCGCCCTGTCACCCTGCCGGTACAAGCCCTGGAGCGAGTAAAGCCATATGTGCTCAACATTCCAAAGCCGGATTCGAACTGGTTTTGACCAGCGAGTTCCTTCAATATACACACATGATACATTCCATAAATATGCACACATGGTACACTCATGTACACGCACACATGATACACTTTATACATATACTCACACATGATACACTTTATACATATACACAGATGATACATTCTATACATATACACACATGACACATCCCATAGATATACACACGTTACACTCCTGTCAGGGTCTGGGATAGAACATGGGTCTCCAGTGTGAGAGGTGAATCACTTAACCACTGAGCTACTGAAGTTGATGAATCTGAAGGCACATATACTGCATACATATACACACATGATACATTCCATAGATATGCACACGATACATTCCATAGATATGCACACATAATACACATGGTACACTCCATAGATATGCACAAATGATACACTTTATACATATACTCACATATGATACATTCTATACATACACACACATACACTTTATACATATACTCACATATGATACATTCCATACATATGCACACATGATACATTCTATACATATGCACACATGATACACTCATATACACTTTATACATATACTGACATATGATACATTCTATACATATGCACACATGATACAAATGTTTGTACATTCTTTACATACACACACTGCATACATATACACACATGATACATTTCATACATATGCACACATGACACATATACTCACATATGATACATTCTATACATATACTCACACTCTATACATTTACACACATGCTACACTCCATAGATATGCACACATGATACACTTTATACATATACTCACGATACACTCTATACACATACGATACATTCTACACATATACACACACTGCATACATATACACACACTGCATACATATACACACACTGCATACATATACACACATGATACACACATGATACATTCCATACACATGCACACATGATACATTCCATAGATATGCAATACATATACACTTTACACACATATGATACATTCTATACATATACACACACGATACACTTTATTCATAAACTGACATATGATACATTCTATACATATACACACATGATACAAATGTTTGTACATTTTTTACATACACACACTGCATACATATACACACTATACATAATGTATACACACATGATACATATTCTATACATATTTCGATACATTTCATACATATGCACACATGACACACTTTATACATATACTCACATATGATACATTCTATACATATACACACGTTACACTCCTGTCAGGGTCTGGGATAGAACATGGGTCTCCGGCGTGAGAGGTGAATCACTTAACCACTGAGCTACTGGAAGTTGATGAATCTGGAGGCACATATACTCATGCACACATAATACATTTCATACATATGCACACATGATACACATACTGACATATGATACATTCACTCTATACATATGCACACATGATACACTCACAAGATACACTTTATACATATACACACACATGATACACTTTATACATATACCCACATGATACATTCCATACATTTGCACACATGATACACTAAACATTTCATACATATGCACACATGATACATTCCATACATATGCACACATGATATACGATACATATACACTTTATACATATACTCACATATGATACATTCTATACACTCCATAGATATGCACACATGATACACTTTATACATATACTCACATGATACATTCTACACACACATGATACATTCTATACATATACACACACATGTTACATTCCATAGATATGCGATACATATACACTTTACACACATATGATACATTCTATACATATACACACACTGCTTACATATACACACTTTATACATATGCACACATGATACAAATGTTTGTACATTTACATACACACACTGCATACATATACACACTATACATACTGTATACACACATGATACATACTCTATACATATATCGTCATGATACATTTCATACATATGCACACATGACACACTTTATACATATACTCACATATGATACATTCTATACATATACACACGTTACACTCCTGTCAGGGTCTGGGATAGAACATGGGTCTCCGGCGTGAGAGGTGAGTCACTTAACCACTGACCTACCTGAAGTTGATGAGTCCGGAGGCACATATACTCATGCACACATAATACATTCCATACATATGCACACATGATACACTTTATACATATACTCACACATGATACACTTTATACATATACAAATATGATACACTCTATACATATACCCACACGATACATTCCATACATATGCACACATGATATACGATACATATACACTTTATACATATACTCACATATGATACATTCTATACATATACTCACATTCCATACATATGCACACATGATACACTTTATACATATACTGACATATGATACATTCTCTACATGCACTCTATACATATGCACACATGATACACTCCATAGATATGCTCACAAGATACACTTTATACACATACACACACATGATACACTTTATACATATACAAATATGATACACTATATACATATACCCACACGATACATTCCATACATATGCACACATGATATACGATACATATACACACATGATACACTTTATACATATACTCACATATGATACATTCTATACATATACTCACACTCTATACATTTACACGCATGATACACTCTATACATTTACACACATGCTACACTCCATAGATATGCACACATGATACACTTTATACATATACTCACATGATACACTCTATACACATGATACACTTTATACACATACTTACATATACACACACTGCATACATATACACACATGATACACTTTATACATATACTGACATATGATACATTCTATACATATACACACATGATACACTCCATACATATGCACACGATACAAATGTTTGTACATTCTTTACATACACACACTGCATACATATACACACATGATACATTTCATACATATGCACACATGACACATATACTCACATATGATACATTCTATACATATACTCACACTCTATACATTTACACACATGCTACACTCCATAGATATGCACACATGATACACTTTATACATATACTCACATGATACACTCTATACACATACGATACATTCTACACATATACACACACTGCATACATATACACACATGATACATTCCATAGATATGCAATACATATACACTTTACACACATATGATACATTCTTTACATATACACACACGATACACTTTATACATAAACTGACATATGATACATTCTATACATATGTTTGTACATTCTTTACATACACACACTGCATACATATACACACTATACATTATGTATACACACATGATACATATTGCGATACATTTCATACATATGCACACATGACACACTTTATACATATACTCACATATGATACATTCTATACATATACACACGTTACACTCCTGTCAGGGTCTGGGATAGAACATGGGTCTCCGGCGTGAGAGGTGAATCACTTGACCACTGAGCTACTGGAAGTTGATGAATCCGGAGGCACATATACTCATGCACACATAATACATTTCATACATATGCACACATGATACACATACTGACATATGATACATTCTATACATGCACTCTATACATATGCACACATGATACACTCACAAGATACACTTTATACATATACAAATATGATACACTCTATACATATACCCACATGATACATTCCATACATATGCACACATGATACACTATACATTTCATACACACTTTATACATATACTCACATATGATACATTCTATACATTTACACACATGCTACACTCCATAGATATGCACACATGATACACTCAATACACTCTACACATGATACATTCTATACATATACACACACATGATACATTCTATACATATACACACATGTTACATTCCATAGATATGCGATACATATACACTTTACACACATATGATACATTCTATACATATACACACACTGCTTACATATACACACATGATACACTTTATACATATGCACACATGATACAAATGTTTGTACATTTACATACACACACTGCATACATATACACACTATACATACTGTATACACACATGATACATACTCTATACATATATCGTCATGATACATTTCATACATATACTCACATATGATACATTCTATACATATACACACGTTACACTCCTGTCAGGGTCGGGGATAGAACATGGGTCTCCGGCGTGAGAGGTGAATCACTTAACCACTGAGCTACCTGAAGTTGATGAATCCAGAGGCACATATACTCATGCACACATAATACATTCCATACATATGCACACATGATACACTTTATACATATACTGACATATGATACATTCTATACATGCACTCTATACATATGCACACATGATACACTCCATAGATATGCTCACAAGATACACTTTATACATATACTCACACATGATACACTTTATACATATACAAATATGATACACTCTATACATATACCCACACGATACATTCCATACATATGCACACATGATATACGATACATATACACTTTATACATATACTCACATATGATACATTCTATACATATACTCACACTCTATACATTTACACACATGCTACACTCCATAGATAGGCACACATGATACATTCCATAGATATGCGATACATATACACTTTACACACATATGATACATTCTATACATATACACACACTGCATACATATACACACATACTGACATATGATACATTCTATACATATACACACGTGATACATTCCATACACATGCACACATGATACATTCCATAGATATGCGATACATATACACTTTACACACATATGATACATTCTATACACACACTGCATACATATACACACATGATACATTCTATACATATACACACATGATACACTCCATACATATGCACACATGATACAAATGTTTGTACATTCTTTACATACACACATGATACACTCCATAGATATGCACACATGATACACTTTATACATATACTCACATGATACACTCTACACCTATACACTCCATACACATGTACACATTCCATAGATATGCGATACATAACCACTTTACACACACACACACTGCATACATATACACTTTATACATATACACTTTATACATATACTGACACATGATACACTTTATACATATACTGACATATGATACATTCTATACATATACACACATGATACAAATGATTGTACATCCTTTACATACACACACTGCATTCATATACACACATGATACATATTCTATACATATATCGTCACGATACATTTCATACATATGCACACATGACACACTTTATACATATACTCACATATGATACATTCTATACATATACACACGTTACACTCCTGTCAGGGTCTGGGATAGAACATGGGTCTCCGGCGTGAGAGGTGAATCACTTAAGCACTGAGCTACTGGAAGTTGATGAATCCGGAGGCACATATACTCATGCACACATAATACATTCCATACATATGCACACATGATACACTTTATACATATACTGACATATGATATATTCTATACATGCACTCTATACATATGCACACATGATACACTCCATAGATATGCACATTACACTCCATACTCACATATGATACATTCTATACATATACTCACACTCTATACATTTACACACATGATACACTCTATACATTTACACACATGATACACTCCATAGATATGCACACATGATACACTTTATACATATACTCACATGATACACTCTATACACATGCACACATGATACATTCTATACATATACTCACACTCTATACATTTACACACATGCTACACTCCATAGATAGGCACACATGATACATTCCATAGATATGCGATACATATACACTTTACACACATATGATACATTCTATACATATACACACACTGCATACATATACACACATACTGACATATGATACATTCTATACATATACACACGTGATACATTCCATACACATGCACACATGATACATTCCATAGATATGCGATACATATACACTTTACACACATATGATACATTCTATACACACACTGCATACATATACACACATGATACATTCTATACATATACACACATGATACACTCCATACATATGCACACATGATACAAATGTTTGTACATTCTTTACATACACACATGATACACTCCATAGATATGCACACATGATACACTTTATACATATACTCACATGATACACTCTACACCTATACACTCCATACACATGTACACATTCCATAGATATGCAATACATAACCACTTTACACACACACACACTGCATACATATACACTTTATACATATACTGACACATGATACACTTTATACATATACTGACATATGATACATTCTATACATATACACACATGATACAAATGATTGTACATCCTTTACATACACACACTGCATTCATATACACACATGATACATATTCTATACATATATCGTCACGATACATTTCATACATATGCACACATGACACACTTTATACATATACTCACATATGATACATTCTATACATATACACACGTTACACTCCTGTCAGGGTCTGGGATAGAACATGGGTCTCCGGCGTGAGAGGTGAATCACTTAAGCACTGAGCTACTGGAAGTTGATGAATCCGGAGGCACATATACTCATGCACACATAATACATTCCATACATATGCACACATGATACACTTTATACATATACTGACATATGATATATTCTATACATGCACTCTATACATATGCACACATGATACACTCCATAGATATGCACATTACACTCCATACTCACATATGATACATTCTATACATATACTCACACTCTATACATTTACACACATGATACACTCTATACATTTACACACATGATACACTCCATAGATATGCACACATGATACACTTTATACATATACTCACATGATACACTCTATACACATGCACACATGATACACTTTATACATTTACACACATACTCACATATGATACATTCTATACATATACACACACTGCATACATATACCCACATGATACATTCGATGCATATACACACATGATACACTTTATACATATACTCACATATGATACATTCTATACATATACACACATGATACACTCCATAGATATGCACATTACACTCCATACATATGCACACATGATACAAATGTTTGTACATTCTTTACATACACACACTGCATACATATGCACACATGATACAAATGTTTGTACATTCCTTACATACACACACTGCATACATATACACGCTATACATACTGTATACACACAAGCAGTGTTGGGGAGAATACTTTGTAAATGTATTTAGTTACAGAATACAGGAATACTTGGAATACTTCCCCTTGAAAACAGCCTTCAAGTCTATTAAAGTGTCACACTATGCATTGGTAGCAATTTCTGCAAGAAAAGGGCCTCTAATGCTAAACATTATTGACTGACAGGGAAAAATAAATAAAACAATATAATTATGTTTATTGAATAATGTTTATTTATCAAAGTGTCAACAAATTCAATTTCTGTTTCTGTAATAAAGATAAAAAGTGCTTGAACATAGACAGCATTACTGTCTGTAATATACAATATATGTATATAATATGCATTTTGCTTACCCTTTGTATTTCACAGTCTGCACAGAAAAATATCAGGTAAACAAGAAAAGAAAAACTTCAAAATAGTTTATGTAAAACCAAGATAATGTAACAGGTTCTGGCCAACATTTTAATTTCTATTATAAAAACTTCTCACCTAAGAACAATATTGCAAAAATTAGAAGAACGCAAAATGTGTTTGCTTTACAAAAATGTAAACATCAAAATGAACAAGTTTTGTTTTAAGTCAAACATATTAGCAGTGTTGGGAGTAATGCGTTACAAAAGTAATGTATTACAGTAACTTATTACATTTTCCAGTAACGCAGTAGTGTAAGGCATTACTAATAGATTTTCAGTAATATTTTACTCGGTACATGTTCAGTAACGCGTGCGTTACAACAAACTTTTCGCCCGCAAGACAATAACATTTAAAAAATACCGCAGTTCTATTTCCTGTTTGTGGTGAGTTAAACATACGTGTGTTGCAACTTGTCATTAATCTCCCTCTGGCTACTGGAACTTTTTACTTTGAGCGCGGATTGATTTCAGCCTCTGAGCTCGAGGTCCGGGGCTATTGGCTCAGCCCGGTTCGCAGTAATGTTACGCTCTAACGCGCAGCGGAAAAGCGGCAAATATATGAAAATGGCAGAAAACAGTGCGTTTGCGAGATGGAGGTACGTGCATATTCCACTGACAACTGTCGTAAGCGCAGACGAGAGCGCATTTATGCCAAGAACGCTTCGGTTTCCTCTGTCCCTGGACAAAATCCCTCGCGTGCACTCAAAACAGTCTGCTCACGTGCGGATGATCTGCTCTCGCTCCGTCAGATGATGCAGACTCACAGTTTGTGCCTTGTTTTCTCCTCTTTTCGTGCTTTTGCTCTCCAGAGATCCTCCTGTTAAATTGTTATCCCAAGAATGTTGATATGGTTTACATGTTGCTACAATATTTACCTACAGGTTAAGGTAAATATATAAATACTATAATAAATACTAGTGTTTTTTAGCGTTAGGTAAAGTGTACTGCCTTTGTTTTAGGCTAGTATTATTTACAACTTGTTAATAAATGCTTCAGCATACGGTAGTATTAAGAATAGTAAAGTGTGGTGAATTGTAAAATAATAATATACCCTATATTGTTAAAAAAAAAACTGCAGCACTGGGTCATTTGTTTATATTACGCTTGTTGTGTTACCATAGCAACTATAGTAATACCACAACAGACTAATTGAAGTACTTTACTATAGTACTGTTCAAAACACTGCACATGCCAATATGTGTGTTCAGGGGCCCTGTGGAACAGCTTCTCCTCAAACTGAAGAGGATGACAGGCAAAATGTCCTCCAATCTCATCAACAATGTGGAAGACAACAGAGACTAGTTCACTTTATTTTAGTTGCCATGATAAAATGAGATTGATAGTGACATTTATTTGAAGAGTGAATAGGCTATAATACCATATCGTTTTTCCCTATTTTTTATCAGTTACATTTCTGCTTGCGTTCGCTATATTTTACTTTAAATGTTTTTTTTATTTGATTAGTATAGTGCACCTTTTAGATGTTTAATAAATGTTTTTAAAATAAAACGTATTCTTAACATCCAACGTCTATTCTCGGTGTCTTTAAAACTGGAAATATCTCATCATATAACATACAGCCAAAAATGTTATGGTTTATTAGATTAAAAATGATAAGTCTATTTTAGCATACTGGTTATTGTTAATAAACAGTGCACCAATAAAAATCATATCAAAAAGCACGAAAGGAAGAGAGAACACAAGACACACATTGTGAGTCTGCATATAATCTCACTGAGCGAGTGTACTGAGAGCATGCAAGAAAATGTGTGCGTGAGCAGTGCATATTTGAGAGAACGTGAGAAAATTTGCATGCGAGCAGTGTATATTTAAGAGCTCTAAACAGTTTTGTCTACAAACAGAGGAAATCGGTGCGCGAGCATTATATTGAGAAAGCTGTTCATCATGCTCACTTTGTGCAGGACAGTTTGTGTTGTGAGCCACTTGAATTTAAAGTGAATACAATAATAACAACAATAAGAAGAGAAAAGAAATCTGCATTTTGTCATGGCATTGGAGTTTACATATGGCCTGTTGTGTCTAATATGAATATAGCGAAGCTATTCACAGATATTGCCAGATAACCACTTTACCTCTACCATACTTTTAACAGATCATTTGTGAATCTGACAGTCATCCCTTCTTGCTTTGTCTTGAGCCTTCACGTTGCCAGTTATATACTATAATGTTAGTAGCCTGGATTCACAGTCATTCTGCTACTTCATATCGCTTTCTACTGGATGTAAAATGCTCTGCAGTACATTTGGTCGTTTTAGAAAGTTAAGTTCTAATTCTGTAGTTATTTTAGTGAAAGTAACTAAAAAGTAATATAAGAGTAATGTAACGTATTACAATTCTGAGACAGTAATATTGTAATGTAAGGGATTACTTTTAAATAACAGTAACAAGTAATCTGTAATGTATTACAGTTTGGAAGTAACTTGCACAACACTGCATATTAGCCAGTAGCCACCTATCTACAGTACCTAACTACTTATCACGGTCACCCGCGAGCTTCAACCAGCGATCGCTGGTATACAGACTCACATTCACTTAACTACAAATCCTGCCTCACATGGACAACATATTCAGTCATGCCACACACACACACACACACACACACACACACACACACACACACACACACACACACACACACACACACACACACACTCACCTGCTCCAGCTGACCGTCATCAAGACACTCTCTCTCTCACACACACACACACACACACACACACACACACACACACACACACACACACACACACACACACACACACACACACACACACATTCACAGCTGCGGCTCATTTGACACTCATTATCAGGACTATATATTTCAGTTTGTGTGCCCCTCTCGTTGTCTGTGGTATTTTGCGTTACTCATATGATGTCCGGTTGTTCCTGGTTTGTGTTGCCCTGTTTTAGTGTTCCTGTTTTGTTTTTCATTAAATCCTAAATGCTGTGTTTGGATCCGATCTTTGTTTTTCCCCCTCTGAACCCTGCAACGGACCGTAACACTACCTATGCTTTCCTAATCAACAGACAAGTAAAGGCGGTTGTAGCGCAGCAATAGAGACATTTCGAAGTGCTTATCTGTCATTCTGTTGCGATGAGGAGTAAAAATAAGTCCTCCCTGGCTGAAGAGTCACAGGAGCACTTGATGGCAATGTAGTGTTGTACTTGATGAAGAGGGCTTTGAGCATACCTGCCAACACTCCCGTTTTTCCCGGGAGTCTCCCGTATTTCAGACCCATCTCCCGTATTGTTCTGTCTCCCAGAAAACTCCCAGAATTACACCCCCCTCAGCACTTTGGTTCAGTCTGGCCTGAAACCTGGTGCATGTGCGCGTGCTCTACAGTTTCCTCGCAACCTCCCCGATCTACAGTTCGTGCGCCCCCATCTCACCCTCCCCGCTCTTCAGTTCGCAGCACTTTGGTACAGTCCGGCTTGTAACCTGGTGCATGTGCTCGTGCTCTTAAGTTTGCGCCTATGGTTTGCGCGCAACCTCCCCGCTCTACAGTTCGCGGGTTGGCGCGCCCCCATCTCCATACTCCAGTCGGGAGTGTAGCTTCTGTTTCTATGGTTTCGGCGGCAATTTAGTAATATTGTTATGGGCCAGACACGCATCGCCCGAAGTATTCCAATGGTATTAGGAAAGTAACTGTATTCTAAATACCCTGTTTAAAAATAGTAACTGTAACGGAATACAGTTACTCAAGAATAGTATTCTAAATACGTACTGCCGGTACATGTATTCCGTTACTCCCCAACACTGCGCACATGATACATACTCTATACATATATCGTCACGATACATTTCATACATATGCACACATGACACACTTTATATATATACTCACACATGATACATTCTATACATATACACACGTTACACTCCTGTCGGGGTCTGGGATAGAACATGGATTTCCGGCGTGAGAGGTGAATCACTTAACCACTGAGCTACCTGAAGTTGATGAATCTGGAGGCACATATACTCATGCACACATAATACATTCCATACATATGCACACATGATACATATACTTACATATGATACATCCTATACATATACACTCTATACATATGCACACATGATACACTCCATAGATATGCACATTACACTCCATACATGATACATTCCATACACATGATACATTCCATAGATATGTACACATGATATACGATACATATACATTTGTTTATTTGCTATAGACCATTTCAATGTAGTCATGTCATTGGCCCATGAACATTTCCTGCTTGACTTTAAACTATTTCCTAACTGTAACAAGAGGCAATTCAATCATAACTTGACTTTAAATCAGCCGTCATAACACTATTTATCAATATGTGGACCTTTTTGGATTCTCAGAAGCAATGGAAACTAAAAATGTAAAACAGGATACGTTAGGGCCATTGTTTTTGTTTACACCCCTCGAAATGGTCTATAAATGCTAGTGTTGTTTAAAGGTACAGTTTATATATTTGACTGTTTGTATTAAAGGACAAAATTGTTTTACAAATAGTATATAAATATTTATACATTTTAATACAAGAATTGTTGTGCTGTGAAGAAAATAAAAAACTGTGTATGGAATGAATCGTCAATGCACCGTGATGCACCGAGATATCGAATTGAACCGAATCGATGGCATGATAATCGTAACCGAACCGAACCGTGAGACCAGTGTAGGTTCACACCTCTACATGATACATTCCATAGATATGCACACATGATACACTTTACACACATATGATACATTCTATACATATACACACACTGCATACATACACACACATGATACATTCGATGCATATACACACATGATACACTTTATACATTCTATACATATACACACACATGATACACTCCATAGATATGCACATTACACTCCATACATATGCACACATGATACAAATGTTTGTACATTTTTACATACACACACTGCATACATGTTACAAAGGCATGATAATCGTAACCAAACCGAACCGTGAGACCAGTGTAGGTTCACACCTCTACATGATACATTCAATATACACACACTGCATACATATACACACATGATACATTCTATACATATACACACATGATACATTCCATACACATGCACACATGATACATTCCATAGATATGCGATACATATACACTTTACACACATATGATACATTCTATACATATACACACACTGCATACATATACACACATGATACATTATATACATATACACACGTTACACTCCTGTCAGGGTCTGGGATAGAACATGGGTCTCCGGCGTGAGAGGTGAATCACTTAACCACTGAGCTACTGGAAGTTGATGAATCCGGAGGCACATATACTCATGCACACATAATACATTCCATACATATGCACACATGATACATATACTGACATATGATACATTCTATACATGCACTCTATACATATGCACACATGATACACTCCATAGATATGCTCACAAGATATACTTTATACATATACTCACACATGATACACTTTATACATATACAAATATGATACACTCTATACATATACCCACACGATACATTCCATACATATGCACACATGATACACTATACATTTCATACATATGCACACATGATATACGACACATATACACACATATGATACATTCTATACATATACACACGTTACACCCCTGTCAGGGTCTGGGATAGAACATGGGTCTCCGGCGTGAGAGGTGAATCACTTAACCACTGAGCTACTGGAAGTTGATGAATCTGGAGGCACATATACTCATGCACACATAATACATTCCATACATATGCACACATGATACACTTTATACATATACTGACATATGATACATTCTATACATATGCACCGAGATATCGAATTGAACCGAATCGATGGCATGATAATCGTAACCGAACCGAACCGTGAGACCAGTGTAGGTTCACACCTCTGCATGATACATTCAATATACACACACTGCATACATATACACACATGATACATTCTATACATATACACACATGATACATTCCATACACATGCACACATGATACATTCCATAGATATGCGATACATATACACTTTACACACATATGATACATTCTATACATATTGTCGGAGCCCTGAATTTGTGATATAGTAATGTATTAATTAATTTAATTTATTTTGTATTATTTTTGGGCCTGCTTTTTGCCAGCTGTTGTGCTGCCACCTATGGGGCATACTAGTCACTGCACTGTAGGAGAGCCAATATCAGCTGAACCTAATCAGCAAGAAGCATGCCAGTGGGTAGAGACACAGTTTTCAAACGCTCCTTTGGAGGACATTGAGAAATCATTGTAAGTTGTTTATTTTGGAACATGTTTTGGAAGCAAGAATAAAAATGGATCGAAATTCAAGCAAGTGTCCTGCGTCTAAAAACATTACCTGCTGGGGACAGCGAATTCAGCAAGGAATTCGCTGTAACAAGTTTGAAAACTCTTGATGATGGAAAATTTGGATGGAATATCGGCTTGCTTTCGATTGCAAACTGGAAGATGACAAGATATCTGTGAGTACAAAGATTTAATCCTTGGCAAAATGGATGAATCACAAGAGACTGTTACTTTGACAGAGAAAGACTCTTTAACAAAGCTTATTGGAGCACGCAAAGGAAAATTGGGGGCATGTACTCGCAAAATGAATGAAATAAAATCAAGACAATCTGAAACTGGAGATGTTAATGAAGTAAAGCGCCTCCTGATCATATTTCTTAATACTCTTGAAGAGTTTGAACAAGCTAATGATTCAGTGCAAATTTTGCAGCCTGTGGAAGAAAGAAAGGTGGAACAAGAGAATTGGTTTAAGCCAAAAATTGATTGTTTTAAAAGATTTATCGATGAGATAAATGTTTGGATTGCTCAAATTCAAAAAGAAGTGGAAGTTCCATATCAAAGAGATGAACAAGACAATCTTGACAATAGCGTGAACTTTGATGACAGTATTTCTGGAATAATTCAAAAGCGTGCAGCATCAAAAGTTTCAAAATCATCATCATCATCAAAATCAGGTCAATCCTCTTCTTCAGCATCATCTGCTGCGTCAGCACGCATGAAAGCCGAAGCTAAAAAGGCTGCTTTAATGGAACGTGCCGCTGTGTTTGAGAAGAAAAAACAATTGGAGTTAGAGGAGGCAAAACTAAGAGCAATGAAAGAAAAGTTGGATTTGGATACAGATATTGCTGCTGCTAATGCTAAAATCCAAGTCTACAAGAGTTTTGAAATTGAAACACAGGGAGATGATATGAACATGTATTTTGATGAAGGACAGAAATTAGCTGATGCTAATATCGAACAGATTTTAACCCCTGTTGAATACACATCGCTTGGAGCAATTCCAAAAACACCATTTCAAAAAAGAATGTTAGAACAATCGCCTCAGCTGTTTCAAAGTCCAAAGATTGTCAAGTCAAAGACAAAATCCACTGCGGCAGATTCATCAGCAAGTGAGTATGTCACAGGACCTCATATTGCATCTAATATTCAATCTAAGCAACAAAATGACTTGGTTGAAATTTTAATCAAACAGCAAAATCTGGCTTTACTTCCGAGTAGGTCGATTCCAGTATTTGATGGTAATCCTATTCATTTTATGTCTTTTATGAGAACATTTGAGCATGCTATTGAAAGTAAAACTCAAGATGACAAAGACAGACTCTATTATCTAGAACAGTATACATCTGGGCAAGCTAGAGACTTAGTTCGCAGCTGTCTTCATGTAGAGCCATCAAGAGGTTATAAATTGGCCAAGCAACTGCTTAAACAGAACTTTGGTGATGAAATAAGGATATCTAATGCCTATTTGGAAAAGGCAATAAACTGGCCAAATATTAAAACAGAAGACAACAAAGCCTTGCAGGTGTATGTTCTTTATTTAAGAGGATGTTGTAATGCTATGCAAGAACTCAGCTACCTGAAAGAACTTGATAACTCCTCAAATCTCAAACTCATCCTATCGAAACTGCCCTACAAAATAAAAGAAAAATGGCGATCAACAGCTTATGATATCACGGAGCGACAAAATCAAAGAGCAAAATTCGAAAATCTGGTGGAATTTCTTGAGAAACAAGTGAAGATCGCCTCTGATCCTTTGTTTGGTAACCTTACTGATGTATCCACAGGCAAACAGCAGCAGAAAGTCTTAACTGTGGCTCATATACCAACTTCTGTTAAGTCAAGAAGTAGCTTCGCTACAGCAGTCTCAACATTTAACCAAGATCGGCCAGTAAGGAATCAACCTTTCCAAGATGTCAACAGGTATGTTACATCCTGTTGTTTATCCTGCAATGGAAATCATTTAATCACCAATTGTCAACAATTTAAAAACCAACCAAACAATGAAAAGATAAACATCTTGAAAATGAAGGGGCTGTGTTTTGGCTGTTTGACAAAAGGGCACCTAAGCAAAAATTGCCAAAAAAGAATGACTTGTGACATTTGTAAGAAAAAACATCCTACTTTGCTACATAAAACAAAAGAAGAAATTGAACAGAAAACTGAGCAAAAGGAATGTGTAAGGCAAAGTGTTAAAGCAAAAACTCTCAGCACAAATACAGGTCTCCAAGATGAAACTACAGTGAGCAGTGGATTGGTTTCTCTGGGTGAATGCAGCAGAAGAGCAAAGGAATGCTCACTTGCTATAACGCCAGTACAGGTAAAAATGGGTAAAGGGACAAAAATAGTAACTGCCTATGCTTTTTTAGACCCTGGAAGTTCAGCTACATTCTGCACCGAGAACTTAATGGAAAAACTCAACGCAAATGGACGAAAGACTGAAATCCTGCTAAAGACGATGTCAACAGAGAAGCCAGTCAGAACCTATGAGATAAACGACTTGGAGGTTAGTGATATAGAAGGAAACTTATTTATTCCTTTATCCAAAGTATATACTCAAAACCTCATTCCTGTCTCTAAGGAAAATATTTTTACTACTAAAGATCTGATGAAATGGCCTTATCTGAAAGATGTCAAATTGACAGAAATTGATGCTGAGGTTGAACTATTAATTGGTATTAATAATCCAAAAATAATGGAGCCCTGGCAAATAGTAAATAGTCAGAACAATGGGCCATATGCCATAAGAACTCTCCTTGGGTGGACAGTTAATGGCCCTCTAGGTGGCTGTGGAGAGAAGAATGTGAATGCTTCTGAAGTAACCGTGAACAGAATTTCAGTTGCAAATATAGAAGAACTATTGGTTAGACAGTACAATTTGGACTTTTCAGAAAGACTCTATGATGAAAAAAGAGAAATGTCATTGGAGGACAAGAGATTCATGAGGATTATGTCCAACAATGTAACGTTAAAAGATGATCACTACCATTTACCTTTACCCTTTCGCCAAGATGATGTGAAGCTACCCAACAACAAACAGATGGCACTTCAGCGGACAACAAGTCTTCTGAAAAGGCTGAAGAGAGAACAAGCCTACCATAAGGAATTTAGAGATTTCATGGAAAATATGCTGAAAAAGGGATATGCAGAAAAAATTCCTCAAGAACAGCTTGATAAACCAGATGGAAAGGTTTGGTACATACCGTATCATGGTGTGTATCATAAACGCAAAAAGACTATACGAGTAGTGTTTGATTGCACTTCCTCCTTTAAAGATGTATCCCTTAACAAGGTACTTCTTCAAGGACCAGATTTGGCAAACAACCTTATAGGAGTTCTCTTACGATTTCGTCTCGAACCAATTGCATTTATGGCGGACATTCAGAATATGTTTCACCAAGTTAGAGTTCTTCCAGACCACACTGACTTTCTAAGATTTCTATGGTGGCCTAATGGTGATTTCGAAACAAACCTTGAAGAGCACAGGATGAAAGTTCATCTGTTCGGTGCCATATCATCACCAAGTTGTGCCAATTTTGCTCTACAACGGACAGCGGATGATAATGAAAATGTATACGGTAAAGAAGTAGCAGATACTATCAGATACAACTTCTATGTAGATGACTGCCTAAAATCCACTGCAACAGAGAAGCAAGCATGTGAATTAGCGAAGAATCTTAAAGAAATATGTGCTAAAGGTGGATTTAAGTTGACCAAGTGGGTCAGTAACAGCAAAGTTGTTGTATCCTCACTCTCAGAAACCGAAAAAGGAGACCCAGTTCAAGACTTGAATTTGGACAGGAAAAGACTGTCTATTGAACATGCATTAGGTGTGGAATGGGATACAAATGAAGATGTGTTCACATTCAACATCAAAGAAAAATGGAAAAATCCCACCAGGAGAGGTATACTTTCAATGGTAAACTCTGTGTACGACCCCCTTGGGTTTCTGGCCCCATTTACTTTAAAGGCAAAACTAATTTTGCAAGAACTTTGCAAAATAGGTTGTGGTTGGGATGAGAAAATCCCAGAGAATTTGCTTGGTCCATGGGAGAAATGGTTCAAAGACTGGGACTGGCTATCTAATTTTCAAATTCCAAGATGCATAAAGTCCTCAGATTTCGGAGAGTTCAAAACAGTTCAACTTCATCACTTCTGTGATGCAAGTGAATGTGGCTATGGAACTGTGAGCTACCTCAGATACAGCAATAACAAGAATGAAACCGAAACATCATTTGTTTTTGCCAAGGCAAGAGTTGCTCCACTTAAGCAAATTACCATCCCCAAATTAGAACTTACAGCAGCTACATTAGCATCACGTGTCGATCGAATGTTAAAAAGGGAACTTTCCCTGCCTTTGGAAAAATCTGTCTTTTGGACTGACAGTCAGTTAATACTCAAATACATAAACAATGAACATTCTAGATTTCACACCTTTGTAGCAAATAGACTCTCTGTTATTCGAGATCTTTCGAATCCTAATCAGTGGAGATATGTGAAATCTAAAGATAATCCAGCAGACTGTGCATCTCGAGGACTAGAGGCCAGTGCATTAACAGAAATGAAACAATGGCTACATGGACCAGACCTCCTTAAATTAGAAGAGGATCACTGTTCTAACTTGCCTATCACCTATTCAATTGACTCAGATGACCCAGAGGTCAAGAAACCTATTTTTGTCAATGCACTGACTGTAAAGGATGAACAAAAACCTGCTACAAACAAGCTGATTGAATACTATTCCCAATGGAACAAGCTCAGGAGAGCTGTTGGATGGATTCTGAAATTTAAGAACTACCTTAAAGCCAACCTGAAAAAGAAACAGAGAGCTAATAAGGTAATCCCTGATCCAAATTCTAATGTTGCACACCAAATCCCAGAATCAAATTTATCTGTAGAAGATCTCAAAGATGCAGAAGAATCAATTATTCGATATGTACAGGAACAGCACTTCAAAGAAGAACTCAAAGACATTCAACATGGAAATCCAGTAAAAAACAGAAGTGCTATTGCCAATCTAAATCCATTCATTGACAATGGCTTACTCAGGGTAGGAGGAAGACTTGGCAAATTGGCAATGCCACTGGAAATTAAAAGTCCTACTATTCTTCCTAAAAATTCTCCTGTTTCTAGATTAATTTTAAAACACATTCATGAGAATTATGGCCACTTAGGAAGAAATTACATGCTGTCCAAATTACTTCAGCACTACTGGCTACCTAGTGCAAACAACATGGCAAGAAGTATAATTCATCACTGCACCTTCTGTAGACGTATGCAGGGAAAAGTAGGTAGACAAAGGATGGCAAATTTACCTCAAGACCGTATAACCCCTGACTTGCCGCCTTTCACAAACACAGGAATAGACTACTTTGGTCCTATGGAAATTAAAAGAGGTCGAACACATGTAAAAAGGTATGGAGTAATCTTTACTTGTCTTGTATCACGTGCAGTGCATCTGGAAATAGCAAGTTCTCTTGATACAGATTCCTGTATAAATGCTATAAGAAGATTCATAGCCCGGAGAGGCCCAGTTGCAACTATAAGAACAGACCAAGGAACTAATTTTATTGGTGCACAAAAGGAATTAAAGGAAACATTGAAAACACTCAAACATGACAAGATTACAAGAAATTTGACTGCTATTGGAGTAAACTGGATATTCAACCCACCATCTGCAGCACATTTTGGGGGTGTATGGGAAAGATTGATTAAATCAGTGAAAAAGGTTTTATATTCTGTAACCAAAGAACAAACACTTGATGATGAAGGCCTACATACAGCAATGTGTGAAGTGGAAATGATCCTAAATGACAGACCCATTACATCTATATCAAATGACCCTAACGATCTAGAACCTCTAACCCCCAATCATCTCCTTCAGCTAAAACGACAACCAAATTTTCCTCCAGGATGTTTCAAGAAGGAAGATCTATACTCTCGACGAAGATGGAAGCAGGTACAATACATTGCTGATCTTTTCTGGAAACGCTGGATCAAAGAATACCTTCTATTAATGCAGAAGAGAAGTAAGTGGCAAACAAATAAAAAACAATTTCTTACCTGGAGACTTAGTACTCATAGTTGATGACACTGCTCCAAGAAATTCGTGGTTAATGGGAAGGATCCTAAAGACTCTACCGGATAGCCAAGGTCTTGTAAGAGTTGCTATAGTGAAAACCAAAACGGGTACACTACAAAGACCCATCCATAAACTATGCCTGTTGGCTGAAGAATCTAATAAACAGGCAACAAAGACTGATTGAAAGGTTCATAGTGTGAAAATAAGAAGGGGACATTTAAATGTTTACCTGTATTTTGAACCACTTATTTTCTAGTTTAGAATTATTATTATTATTGTTTTTCTTTACAATGTAAATTGGATATAAATTTTGACTTTGTGGAATTATTAAATCGAATAATATTTGGCTCCTTAAAATTTGGAAATATTGTTATGATTGTGGAATCCCCAATCAGGGGCCGGATGTCGGAGCCCTGAATTTGTGATATAGTAATGTATTAATTAATTTAATTTATTTTGTATTATTTTTGGGCCTGCTTTTTGCCAGCTGTTGTGCTGCCACCTATGGGGCATACTAGTCACTGCACTGTAGGAGAGCCAATATCAGCTGAACCTAATCAGCAAGAAGCATGCCAGTGGGTAGAGACACAGTTTTCAAACGCTCCTTTGGAGGACATTGAGAAATCATTGTAAGTTGTTTATTTTGGAACATGTTTTGGAAGCAAGAATAAAAATGGATCGAAATTCAAGCAAGTGTCCTGCGTCTAAAAACATTACCTGCTGGGGACAGCGAATTCAGCATGGAATTCGCTGTAACACATATACACACACTGCATACATATACACACATGATACATTATATACATATACACACACGTTACACTCCTGTCAGGGTCTGGGATAGAACATGGGTCTCCGGCGTGAGAGGTGAATCACTTAACCACTGAGCTACTGGAAGTTGATGAATCCGGAGGCACATATACTCATGAACACATAATACATTCCATACATATGCACACATGATACATATACTGACATATGATACATTCTATACATGCACTCTATACATATGCACACATGATACACTCCATAGATATGCTCACAAGATATACTTTATACATATACAAATATGATACACTCTATACATATACCCACACGATACATTCCATACATATGCACACATGATATACGATACATAAACACACATATGATACATTCTATACATATACACACGTTACACTCCTTTCAGGGTCTGGGATAGAACATGGGTCTCCGGCGTGAGAGGTGAATCACTTAACCACTGAGCTACTGGAAGTTGATGAATCCGGAGGCACATATACTCATGCACACATAATACATTCCATACATATGCACACATGATACACTCCATAGATATGCTCACAAGATACACTTTATATATATACTCACACATGATACACTTTATACATATACAAATATGATACACTCTATACATATACCCACATGATACATTCCATACATATGCACACATGATACACTATACATTTCATACATATGCACACTTTATACATATACTGACATATGATACATTCTATACATGCACTCTATACATATGCACACATGATACACTCCATAGATATGCACATTACACTCCATACTCACATATGATACATTCTATACATATACTCACACTCTATACATTTACACATATGATACACTCTATACATTTACACACATGATACACTCCATAGATATGCACACATGATACACTTTATACATATACTCACATGATACACTCTATACACATGCACACATGATACACTTTATACATTTACACACATACTCACATATGATACATTCTACACACACTGCATACATATACACACATGATACATTCGATGCATATACACACGATACACTTTATACATATACTCACATATGATACATATACACACATGATACTAGGGGTGTCAAAATTAATCGTTTCTTTGGTGCACCGCGATGCAGACGCGGACAATTCGGTATCGGTTCAGTAATAATCATAACCGGTTATTATACTGACGTCATTTATCTCACATGCGCTATGTCGCCGTAGCTTACTATGGCGAGGGATGCGAGCCGCGAGCGCGATTATTTACAACGCTCTAACTACGAAAAACACACAATGTGCACCAATTTCACTGCGTGTGTGTTTGCTGAACACTGTTACACTGAAACTTACAGCAAAAGCCCCTATTTCACGGCGATTAAGAGAATGAAAGTAATCTCCATTTCTCTCTCTCTCACTGTGGCCCATGAGTGCATCTGTGAAGAGCGCCAGCATGTAAGAGCCAATCACAGCCCTTTCTGTTGAGCGCGTGACCAATCAAAGGGGTGTAAGAAAGAACTTGGTAGACAAGGCAGAAAGCGAGCGGGATATTTATATTTGTTTATTTGCTATAGACCATTTCAATGTAGTCATGTCATTGGCCCATGAACATTTCCTGCTTGACTTTAAACTATTTCCTAACTGTAACAAGAGGCAATTCAATCATAACTTGACTTTAAATCAGCCGTCATAACACTATTTATCAATATGTGGACCTTTTTGGATTCTCAGAAGCAATGGAAACTAAAAATGTAAAACAGGATACGTTAGGGCCATTGTTTTTGTTTACACCCCTCGAAATGGTCTATAAATGCTAGTGTTGTTTAAAGGTACAGTTTATATATTTGACTGTTTGTATTAAAGGACAAAATTGTTTTACAAATAGTATATAAATATTTATACATTTTAATACAAGAATTGTTGTGCTGTGAAGAAAATAAAAAACTGTGTATGGAAAGAATCGTCAATGCACCGTGATGCACCGAGATATCGAATTGAACCGAATCGATGGCATGATAATCGTAACCGAACCGAACCGTGAGACCAGTGTAGGTTCACACCTCTACATGATACATTCCATAGATATGCACACATGATACACTTTACACACATATGATACATTCTATACATATACACACACTGCATACATACACACACATGATACATTCGATGCATATACACACATGATACACTTTATACATTCTATACATATACACACACATGATACACTCCATAGATATGCACATTACACTCCATACATATGCACACATGATACAAATGTTTGTACATTTTTACATACACACACTGCATACATGTTACAAATGTTTGTACATTCTTTACATAAACACACTGCATACACACATGATACATACTCTATACATATATCGTCACGATACATTTCATACAAATGCACACATGACACACTTTATACATATACACACATGACACACTCCATAGATATGCACATTACACTCCATACATGATACATTCCATAGATATGCACACATAATATACCATACATATACACACACACACACACACTGCATACATATACACACATGGTACACTCTATACATATACACACGTTACATTCCTGTCGGGGTCTGGGATAGAACATGGGTCTCCGGCGTGAGAGGTGAATCACTTAACCACTGAGCTACCTGAAGTTGATGAATCTGGAGGCACATATACTCATGCACACATAATACATTCCATACATATGCACACATGATACACTTTATACATATACTGACATATGATACATCCTATACACACATGATACGCATGCACTCTATACATATGCACACATGATACACTCCATAGATATGCACATTACACTCCATACACATGATACATTCCATAGATATGCACACTACACTCCATACATGATACATTCCATACACATGATACATTCCATACACATGATACATTCCATAGATATGCACACTACACTCCATACATGATACATTCCATACACATGATACATTCCATAGATATGCACACATGATATACGATACATATACACACATGATAAACTTAACACACACACACTGCACAAATATACACACATGATACACTCTATACATATACACAAGTTACACTCCTGTCGGGGTCTGGGATAGAACATGGGTCTCCGGCATGAGAGGTGAATAACTTAACCACTGAGCTACCTGAAGTTGATGAATCCTGAGGCACATATACTCATGCACACATAATACATTCCATACATATGCACACATGATACACTCCATAGATATGCACACAAGATACACTTTATACATATACTCACACATGATACACTTTATACATATACAAATATGATACACTCTATACATATACCCACACGATAAATTCCATACATATGCACACATGATACACTATACATTTCATACATATGCACACATGATACATTCCATACATATGCACACATGATATACGATACATATACACACATGATACACTTTATACATATACTCACATATGATACATTCTATACATATACTCACACTTTATACATTTACACACATGCTACACTCCATAGATATGCACACATGATACACTTTATACATTTACACACATGCTACACTCCATAGATATGCACACATGATACACTTTATACATATACTCACATGATACACTCTATACACATGCACACATGATACACTTTATACATTTACACACATACTCACATATGATACATTCTATACATATACACACACTGCATACATATACACACATGATACATTCCATACACATGCACACATGACACATTCCATAGATATGCACACATGATATACGATACATATACACACATGATACACTTTACACACATACTCACATATGATACATTCTATACATATACACACACTGCATACATATACATACACACATGATACATTCGATGCATATACACACATGATACACTTTATAGATATACTCACATATGATACATTCCATACACATGCACACATGATACATTCCATACATATGCACACATGATACACTTTATAGATATACTCACATATGATACATTCTATACATATACTCACACTCTATACATTTACACACATGCTACACTCCATAGATATGCACACATGATACACTTTATACATATACTCACATGATACACTCTATACACATGCACACATACTCACATATGATACATTCTATACATATACACACACTCACATATGATACATTCTATACATATACACATGCACATTCCATAGATATGCACACATGATATACTCTGTACATCACAGGTGTCAAACTCAGTTCCTGGAGGGCCGGAGCTCTGCACAGTTTAGTTCCAACCCTAATTAATCACACCTGATCAAACTAATTGAGTCCTTCAGGCTTGTTTGAAACCTGCAGGTAAGTGTGTTGAAGCAGGGTTGGAAGTAAACTGTGCAGGGCTGCGGCCCTCCAGGATCTAAGTTTGACACCCCTGCTGTACATTTACACACATGGTACACTCATACATATGCACACAAGATACACTTTATACATATTCTCACACATGATACACTTTATAGATATGCACACATGATACACTCTATACATATACCCACATGATACACTCCATAGATATGCACGTCACTCCATACATATGCACACATGATACACGTTTGTACATTCTCTACATACACATTCTGCATACATAGACACACATGATACACGTTATACATACTGTATACATATAAACACGATTCACTCTGTACATATACACATATGATATAGACATGTCAGGATCTGGGATAGAACATGGGTCTCCGGCGTGAGAGGTAAATCACTTAATCACTGAGCTACTGGAAGTTGATGAATCTGGAGGCACATACACTCATATGATACACTCAATACATATACAAATATGATACACTGCATACATATAATCACACGATACATTCCATACATATGCACACATGATACACTATGCATTCCATACATATGCACACATGATATATTCTATAGCTATGCACACATGATACACGTTTCATATACACACGATACACTTTATACATATACTCACATATGATACATTCTATACATATACTCACACTCTATACATTTACACACATGCTACACTCCATAGATATGCACACATGATACACTTTATACATATACTCACATATGATACATTCTATACATATACACACACTGCATACATATACACACATGATACATTCCATACATATGCACACATGATACATTCCATAGATATGCACACATGATACACTCTGTACATTTACACACATGGTACACTCATACATATGCACACAAGATACACTTTATACATATACTCACACATGATACACTTTATACATATGCACACATGATATACTCTATACATATACACACATGATACATTCCATAGATATGCACACATGATACACTCTGTACATTTACACACATGGTACACTCATACATATGCACACAAGATACACTTTATACATATACTCACACATGATACACTTTATACATATGCACACATGATATACTCTATACATATACACACATGATACATTCCATAGATATGCACAATTGATACACATTATATATGTATATACTCAGACACGATACATTTTATACATATGCACACGATACATATACACACGATACATTCCATATATATGCACACATGATACACGCTATACATATGCACACACATACATTCTATACATATACACACATGATACACTCCATAGCTATGCATACCTATACTCACACATGATACATTCTATACATATACACACATGATACACTCCATACATATGCATACCTATACTCACACATGATACATTCTATACATATACACACATGATACACTTTATACATATACACACGATACACTATACATAAGCACTCTATACATATACACACATGATACTTTCCATAGATATGCACGTTACACTCCATACATATGCACACATGATACAAACGTTTGTACATTCTTTACATACACACACTGCATACATATACACACGGTATACATACTGTATACACACATGATACATACTCTATACATATACACACGATTCACTCTATACATATGCACACATGATACACTTTGTATACACATTAAATATATATTCACACATGATACACTCTATACATATACTCACATATGATACATTCTATACATATACACACATGATACATTCCATAGATATGCACACATGATACACTCTATCCAAAAGCACATATTCTCACATGATACACTCTATACATATGCACACATGATACATTCCATAGATGTGCACACGATACACTCCTGTCAGGGTCTGGGATAGAACATGGGTCTCTGGCGTGAGAGGTGAATCACTTAACCACTGAGCTACTGGAAGTTGATGAATCTGGAGGCACATACACTCATATGATACACTCAATACATATACAAATATGATACACTGCATACATATAATCACACGATACATTCCATACATATGCACACATGATATATTCTATAGCTATGCACACATGATACACGATACATATACACACGATACACTTTATACATATACTCACATATGATACATTCTATACATATACACACACTGCATACATATACACACATGATACATTCTATGCATATGCACACATGATACACTCTATACATTTACACACATGCTACACTCCATAGATATGCACACATGATACACTTTATACATATACTCACATATGATACATTCTATACTTATACACACACTGCATACATATACACACATGATACATTCTATGCATATACACACATGATACACTTTATACATATACTCACATATGATACATTCTATACATATACACACACTGCATACATATACACACATGATACATTCCATACATATGCACACATGATACATTCCATACATATACACACATGGTACACTCATACATATGCACACAAGATACACTTTATACATATACTCACACATGATACACTTTATACATATGCACACATGATATACTCTATACATATACACACATGATACATTCCATAGATATGCACAATTGATACACATTATATATATACTCAGACACGATACATTCCATACATATGCACTCTATACATTCCATACATATGCACACATGATACATATACACACGATACATTCCATAGATATGCACACATGATACACGCTATACATATGCACACACATACATTCTATACATATACACACATGATACACTCCATAGATATGCACGTTACACTCCATACATATGCATACCTATACTCACACATGATACATTCTATACATATACACACATGATACACTTTATACATATACACACGATACACTATACATAAGCACTCTATACATATACACACATGATACACTCCATAGATATGCACGTTACACTCCATACATATGCACACATGATACAAATGTTTGTACATTCTTTACATACACACACTGCATACATATACACACGGTATACATACTGTATACACACATGATACATACTCTATACATATGCACACATGATACACTTTATATACACATTATATATATACTCACACATGATACACTCTATACATATACTCACATATGATACATTCTATACATATACACACATGATACATTCCATAGATATGCACACATGATACACTCTATCCAAAAGCACATATTCTCACATGATACACTCTATACATATGCACACATGATAAACTCCTGTCAGGGTCTGGGATAGAACATGGGTCTCTGGCGTGAGAGGTGAATCACTTAACCACTGAGCTACTGGAGGTTGTTGAAACTGTAGGCACATATACTCCTATGATACACTCTATACATATACTCACACGATACATTTCATACACATGCACACATGATACATTTCATAGATATGCACACATGATACACTCTATACATTTACACACATGATACATTCTATACATATACACTCTATACATATACACACATGATACACTCCATACAAATGCACACGTTTGTACATTCTCTACATACACACACTGCATACATATACATACACGATACATTCCATACATATACCCACACGATACATTCCATACATATGCACACATGATACATCCCATAGATATACAGAGGTGTGGACTCGAGTCATGTGACTTGGACTCGAGTCAGACTCGAGTCATGAATTTGATGACTTTAGACTCGACTTGACAAAATATAAAAAGACTTGCAACTCAACTTGGACTTGAACAGAAATGACTCGGACTTTCACTTGGACTTGCGGCCATTGACTTGTGAAGACTTGCTGCTTCCCATAAAAAGCTTAAAGATAAAAAGTATGTTGACACGGACCACTCTGCACGCTCTCTCTCTCTCTCTCTCTCTCTCTCTTTCTGTGCGTGTGTGTGACAGAGCATGCGCGCATTCGGCAGGACATCCAATCAAAGCACCGTAGAATGTTTTGATTCGACAGCCTCCAATGTGACTATATGGCGTCGTAGTGGACAAAAGTCAAGCGAACGCAGAGAGACCGGGTCTAGTTTATACAGTCACTGGACCGAGCCAATACTCGCGCGCCAATACTCGGTCTCTCTCGCGCGTACATACGATCTCTTACGCGCGCGGTGCATACATTCGGTCTCTTGCGCCCGCGGCGAGTACATTCGCTCTCTCGCGTCCGTGGCGCGTACATTCAGTCTCTCGCGCCTGCAGCACGTATATTCGGTCTCTCGCGCCCGCGGCGCGTACATTCGGTTTCACTCTGGTGCCTCATACCATTTGTGCTTTTGCTCTCCAGAGATCATCCTGTTAAATTGGTTATCCCAAGAATGTTGATATGGTTTCTATATTGCTACACTATTTATTAACAATACACGAAAAACTTGAAAGGTTGAGGTATAAATTCTATAATAAATTCTAGTGTTTTTGAGTGTTAGGTATACTGCCTACAGTGTTTTCTCTAGGATTTTTTCCAGCAATGGCGGCAGGACTTTTTTTTTACACAGATTTGCCAACTATTTCAAAGACAAATATTACACGCAGTATTACAAGTCGAGATAGCATTCATGTAATACGAGCATGCGAATCTCTTTGCTTGCGCGCCGATTTCCTCTGTTCAAGCACAGAACTTCTTGCACGCACTCAAATTTACACGTTCAAGTGCAGATCTTCTTGTGCGCTCTCCAGTAAGCGCTGCTGAAGCGCGATTTAGTGCGTTTTCCGACATTAACGCGTCCTGAAGTAAAGTGAAACGGCATTAAACTCCAGCAAGATAAAGTCATTGTATGCAGAGCCATTGACCTTTATCAATAAAGTATACTTATGGAAAATGTGTTCATCTTAACTGAAAGCCACGCGGTGTTTGCTAGACTCACGCACCTGTCAGTCAGTCTGTCAGAGAGTCAGTCAGCATGTCACCTTGAACAAATAGCGCACAGCACTACTAAGGTTACAGTAAAGTTTGCGCGGTTTACCTCTAATATGTTTTGGTGCGATTATAATCCGCTATAAAAAACACGACTAAATGTTTTAAATAAGAAGCTGTAATGTAGCCGTTGCGGGATGAATTTTGGCGTGGCGGCCCGCCACGGATGAATGAATGTAGCGGAAACCTTGGCCTATGTTTTAGGCTGGTATTATTTACAACTTGTTAATGAATGCTTCAGCATACTGTGGTATTAAGAATAGTGAACTCATAAAATGAAATACAGAGTGTAGTTTTAATACAGTAAAGTGAAAAAGAAAAGAAAAAAAAAACAGCACTGGGTAATTTGTTTATTTTACACTTGTTGTGTTACTGACAACGCAGTGGCGCAGTTGGTAGTGCTGTCACCTCACAGCAAGAAGGTCGCTGGTTCAAGCCTCGGCTGGGTCAGTTGGCATTTCTGTGGAGTTTGCATGTTTTCCTGCATTTGCGTGGGTTTCCTCCGGGTGCTCCAGTTTCCCCCACAGTCCAAAGACATGCAGTACAGGTGAATTGGGTAGGCTAAATTGTCTGTAGTGGATGAGTGTGTGTGGATGTTTCCCAGAGATGGGTTGCAGCTGGAAAAATGCTGGATAAGTTGGCGGCTCATTCTGCTGTGGCGACCCCGGATTAATAAAGGGAATAAGCCAAAAAGAAAATGAATGAATGAATGAATGTTGTGTTACCATAGCAACTACAGTATTACCACAACAGATTACTTTATTTATTAAGACTTTATTTTAGTTGCCATGATAAAATAGGATTGATAGTGACGTTTATTTTAAGAGTGAAAAGTACAGTAGGCTTAAATTTTTATCACAGTTACATTTCTGCTTGCGTTAGTTATTGTTTAAATGTTTTTTATTTGATTAGTATGATGCTCCTTTAGGATGTTTAATAAATGTTTTTAAAATAAAATGTATTCTTTACATCCAACGTCTATTCCAGAGGCGCGTTTGTGTAAACTCTAGCCACCCCTGTGGCCACCCCAATATGATTTTGCTGTTGACATTATTAATTTAAATGTACTTATGTAAATGCACAATATTTAAATAAATAAATAGCAGCCACTAAATTATTGTGGATTGATTGGTGCCACTAACGTAGCTGATTCACTGCCCCTCCCCTCCCCCCTCCCAGATCGTCGTTGACAGCACGCACACACCTTCAGTATAGACAGCAATGGCAATTTATTATTTACCCTAAGGTACATCAATAGAAAAAGCTGTTTTAATAATAATGTGGCTCAAAAAGGAATATGGATAAATGATATTATTGGAGTCTGTATAGTGTGTGTGTGTGTGTGTGTGTGTGTGTGTGTGTATAGTAATGCCTTTTGTTCATTTGTTTGTTTTATTAGTTAATTCATTATTCTTCATTAATTTTAGACACGGCATATACCGTATGCTGTACAATAAAAGTATGTGAAAATAACTGAAAAGTTATTTATATATATGAAACGTGTTTTAAACTAAATGTTTTTTATTTTATTGAATTTGAATTTATAGATTTTTTGGGGGGGAATAAATTGCAATGTTTCAAGAGTATTTAATTAAATGAATTAAAACCACATTATTTTATTTACCAGAAACAAAAATACAACATTACACTGAATTCATTAATTTTTTGTGTGATTTGGTGCAGCCTCTTCTAGCCACCCCTAAGAAATGTTCTGGGGGTGCCACTGGTCTGTTTTCTGTGTCTTTAAGTGTTTAAAACTGAAAATATATATATATATGTTATGGTTTATAAGATTAAAAATTTAATATGCAATTCTATTTTAGTATTTTTCATTCATTCATTCATTTTCTTGTCGGCTTTATCCCTTGCGGGGTCGCCACAGCGGAATGAACCGCCAACTTATCCAGCACGATTTTACGCAGCGGATGCCCTTCCAGCCGCAACCCATCTCTGGGAACTTCCACACACACATTCACACTCATACACTATGGACAATTTAGCTTACCCAATTCACCTGTACTGCATGTCTTTGGACTGTGGGGGAAACCGGAGCACCCGGAGGAAACCCACGCGAACCCAGGGAGAACATGCAAACTCCACACAGAAACGCCAACTGACCCAGCCCAGCCGAGGTTCGAACCTGCGACCCAGCGACGTTCTTGCTGTGAGGCAACAGCACTACCTACTGCGCCACTGGGTTGCCCCATTTTAGTATTTTGGTTATTGTTAATAAACAGTGCACCAATATAAATCATATCAAAAAGCACGAAAGGAAGAGGGAACACAAGACACAAATTGTGAGTCTGAATATAATCTCTCAGAGTGCTCAAGAAAATTTGTGCGTGAGTGGTGCATATTTGAGAGTGAGAAAATTTGCGCGCGAGCAGCGTATATTTGTGAGCTCACAAGCAGTTTTGTCCACAAATAGAGGAAATCAGTGCACGAGCATCACACAAGGTAGAGAGCATAGAGAAAGTTCTTCAACGTTATGTAAAGAAAACAACGTTATTGTTTGTATGAAGTTGTATGAAGTAGCCTACTTCATTGAGAATATGTGCCACCATTTCACATTGCTGCTAGACGGATTTGCATCTTAATCTCTTCAGCACACACGAGATTCAATTGACAAAATACCAATTTCACTCAATTTTACTTTGCAGCATACATGAGTTGTTGGTCTACTGCTGCCTCATTGAGGTCGTTTATGTAATTTTGGTTAATCACAAGTCGATCACCGAAGACATAACATAGCACAACTAAACTTAATGAATTAGACAGCAGTAGACCTGCAAATTCTGTGTGATGTGAGGCAAAATGAACTCTATTGTGGTGGAACTCGTTCTTGTGGAATATACTGTGGAGACGAGACGCAACACTGTTCAGCACTTTTTCAGAAAATTGCATTTGTATTTTATTGTATCTGAGCAATGTTCTTTCATAAAAAAAGGTTTGTTTAATTAATGCAGATCTTACAACCATACATAATCTGTGTACATTTTATTTTTCTGTTAAAAAGACTCGAAAGTCAAACCATAGGACTTTGGACTTGACTTGAGACTTGTTGGCCTTGACTCGGGACTTGCCTGTCTTGAGGGCAATGAATTGAGACTTACTTTTGACTTGCCATACAATGACTTGGTCCCACCTCTGGATATACACACCTTATACTCCTGTCAGGGTTTGGGATAGAACATGGGTCTCCGGCGTGAGAGGTGAATCACTTAACCACTGAGCTACTGGAAGTTGATGAATCCGAAGGCACATATACTCACATGATACACTCTATACATATACTCACACGAAACATTCCATACATATGCACTCTATACATTCCATAGATATGTACACATGATACATATACACACAATACATTCCATAGATATGCACACATGATACACATTTGTACATTCTCTACATACACACACACTGCATACATATACACACATGATACACGCTATACATACTGTATACACACATGATACATACTCTATACATATACACACGATTCACTCTATACATATAATAATACATATACACACACTGCATACATATACAGACATGATACATTCCATAGATATGCACACATGATACACTCTGTACATTTACACACATGGTACACTCATACATATGCACACAAGATACACTTTATACATATATTCACACATGATACACTTTATACATATACCCACACGATACATTCCATACATATGCACACATGATATACGATATATGATATACGATACATATACACACATGATACACTTTATACATGTACTCACACATGATACACTATACATTTACACACATGCTACACTCCATAGATATGCACACATGATACACTTTATACATATACTCACATGATACACTTACTGACATATGATATATATATATATATTCTACGCATATACACACACTGCATACATATACACACATGATACACTTTATACATATACTGACATATGATACATTGTATACATATACACACGTTACACTCCTGTCAGGGTCTGGGATAGAACATGGGTCTCCGGCGTGAGAGGTGAATCACTTAACCACTGAGCTACTGGAAGTTGATGAATCTGGAAGCACATATACTCATACACACATAATACATTCCATACATATGCACACATGATACACTTTATACATATACTGACATATGATACATTCTATACATATGCACACAGGGCAATGAATTGAGACTTACTTTTGACTTGCCAAACAATTGACAATACACACATGATACACACTCTATACATATATCGTCACGATACATTTCATACATATGCATACATGACACACTTTGTACATATACTCACATATGATACATTCTATACATATACACACGTTACACTCCTGTCTGGGATAGAACATGGGTCTCCGGCGTGAGAGGTGAATCACTTAACCACTGAGCTACTGGAAGTTGATGAATCCGGAGGCACATATACTCATGCACACATAATACATTCCATACATATGTACACATGATACATTCTATACATATACTCACACTCTATACATTTACACACATGCTACACTCCATAGATATGCTCACAAGATACACTTTATACATATACTCACATGATACACTCTATACATATACCCACACATGATACACTATACATTTCATACATGATATACGATACATATACACACATGATACACTTTATACATTTACACACATGCTACACTCCATAGATATGCACACATGATACACTTTATACATATACTCACATGATACACTTACTGACATATGATATATATATTCTACACATATACACACACTGCATACATATACACACATGATACACTTTATACATATACTCACATATGATACATTCTATACATATACACACATGATACATTCCATACACATGCACACATGATACATTCCATAGATATGCAATACATGTACACTTTACACACATTTGATACATTCTATACATATACACACACTGCATACATATACACACATGATACACTTTATACATATACTGACATATGATACATTGTGTACATATACACACATTACACTCCTGTCAGGGTCTGGGATAGAACATGGGTCTCCGGCATGAGAGGTGAATCACTTAACCACTGAGCTACTGGAAGTTGATGAATCCGGAGGCACATATACTCATGCACACATAATACATTCCATACATATGCACACATGATACACTTTATACATATACTGACATATGATACATTCTATACATATGCACACATGATACACTCCATAGATATGCTCACAAGATACACTTTATACATATACTCACACATGATACACTTTATACATATACCCACACGATACATTCCATACATATGCACACATGATACACTATACATTTCATACATATGCACACATGATATACGATACATATACACACATGATACACTTTATACATATACTCACATATGATACATTCTATACATATACTCACACTCTATACATTTACACACATGATGCACTCTATACATTTACACACATGCTACACTCCATAGATATGCACACATGATACACTTTATACATATACTCACATGATACACTTACTGACATATGATACATTTTACACATATACACACACTGCATACATATACACACATGATACATTCCATACACATGCACAAATGATACACTATACATTTCATACATATGCACACATGATACATTCTATACATATACACACATGATACAAATGTTTGTACATTCTTTACATACACACACTGCATACATATACACACTATACATACTGTATACACACATCGTCATGATACATTTCATACATATGGACACATGACACACTTTATACATATACTCACTTATGATACATTCTATACATATACACACGTTACACTCCTGCCAGGGTTTGGGATAGAACATGGGTCTCCGGCGTGAGAGGTGAATCCATACATATGCACACATGATACACTTTATACATATATTCACACATGATACACTTTATACATATACCCACACGATACATTCCATACATATGCACACATGATACACTATACATTTCATACATATGCACACATGATATATATACACACGATACACCTTATACATATGATACATTCTATACATATACTCACACTCTATACATTTACACACATGCTACACTCCATAGATATGCACACATGATACACTTTATAAATATACTCACATGATACACTCTATACACATATGATACACTTTATACATATACTCACATATGATACATTCCATACACATGATATACGATACATATACACACATGATACATTCTATACATATACACACACTGCATACATATACATACACACATGATACATTCCATAGATATGCGATACATATACACTTTACACACATATGATACATTCTATACATATACACACATGATACACTTTATACATATACTGACATATGATACAGTCTATACTCCATACATATGCACACATGATACAAATGTTTGTACATTCATTACATACACACACTGGATACAAATACACACTGTTTACACACATGATATATACTCTATACATATATTGTCACGATACATTTCATACATATGCACACCTGACACACTTTATATATATACTCACATATGATACATTCTATACATATACACACTTTACACTCCTGTCAGGGTCTGGGATAGAACATGGGTCTCCGGCGTGAGAGGTAAATCACTTAACCACTGAGCTACCTGAAGTTGATAATTCCGGTGGCACATATACTCGTGCACACATAATACATTCCATACATATGCACACATGATACACTCCATAGATATGCTCACAAGATACACTTTATAGGATACATTCTATACATATACACACACTGCATACATATACACACATGATACATTCCATACATATGCACACATGATACATTCCATAGATATGCACACATGATACACTCTGTACATTTACACACATGGTACACTCATACATTTGCACACAAGATACACTTTATACATATACTCACACATGATACACTTTATACATATGCACACATGATATACTCTATACATATACACACATGATACATTCCATAGATATGCACACATGATACACTCTATACATATACACACATGATACATTCCATAGATATGCACTCTATACATTCCATACATATGCACACATGATACATTCCATAGATATGCACACATGATACACTCTATACATATGCACACACATACATTCTATACATATACACACATGATACACTCCATAGATATGCACGTTACACTCCATACATATGCATACCTATACTCACACATGATACATTCTATACATATACACACATGATACACTTTATACATATACACAGGATACACTATACATAAGCACTCTATACATATACACACATGATACACTCCATAGATATGCACGTTACACTCCATACATATGCACACATGATACAAATGTTTGTACATTCTTTACATACACACACTGCATACACATACACACGGTATACATACTGTATACACACATGATACATACTCTATACATATACACACGATTCACTCTATACATATGCACAAATGATACACTTTGTATACACATTATATATATACTCACACATGATACACTCTATACATATACTCACATATGATACACTCTGTACATATACACACATGATACATTCCATAGATATGCACACATGATACACTCTATCCAAAAGTACATATTCTCACATGATACACTCTATACATATGCACACATGATACATTCCATAGATGTGCACACATGATACACTCCTGTCAGGGTCTGGGATAGAACATGGGTCTCTGGCGTGAGAGGTGAATCACTTAACCACTGAGCTACTGGAGGTTGATGAATCTGTAGGCACATATACTCCTATGATACACTCTATACATATGCACACATGATACATTCCATAGATATGCACACATGATACACTCTATACATTTACACACATGATACATTTTATACATATACAGTCTATACATATACACACATGATACACTCCATACAAATGCACACGTTTGTACATTCTCTACATACACACACTGCATACATATACATACACGATACATTCCATACATATACCCACACGATACATTCCATACATATGCACACACGATACATTCCATACATATGCACACATGATACATCCCATAGATATACAGAGGTGTGGACTCGAGTCATGTGACTTGGACTCGAGTCAGACTCGAGTCATGAATTGATGACTTTAGACTCGACTTGACAAAATATAAAAAGACTTGCAACTCAACTTGGACTTGAACAGAAATGACTCGGACTTTCACTTGGACTTGCGGCCATTGACTTGTGAAGACTTGCTGCTTCCCATAAAAAGCTTAAAGATAAAAAGTATTGTTGACACGGACCACTCTGCACGCTCTCTCTCTCTCTCTCTCTCTCTCTTTCTGTGCGTGTGTGTGACAGAGCATGCGCGCATTCGGCAGGACATCCAATCAAAGCACCGTAGAATGTTTTGATTCGACAGCCTCCAATGTGACTATATGGCGCCGTAGTGGACAAAAGTCAAGCGAACGCAGAGAGACCGGGTCTAGTTTATACAGTCACTGGACCGAGCCAATACTCGCGCGCAATACTCGGTCTCTCTCGCGCGTACATACGATCTCTTACGCGCGCGGCGCGTACATTCGGTCTCTCGCGCCCGCGGCGAGTACATTCGGTCTCTCGCGCCTGCGGCACGTACATTCGGTCTCTCGCGCCCGTGGCGCGTACATTCGGTCTCTCGCGCCTGCGGCACGTATATTCGGTCTCTCGCGCCCGTGGCGCGTACATTCGGTTTCACTCTGGTGCCTCATACCATTTGTGCTTTTGCTCTCCAGAGATCATCCTGTTAAATTGGTTATCCCAAGAATGTTGATATGGTTCTATATTGCTACACTATTTATTAACAATACACGAAAAACTTGAAAGGTTGAGGTATAAATTCTATAATAAATTCTAGTGTTTTTGAGTGTTAGGTATACTGCCTACAGTGTTTCTCTAGGATTTTTTCCAGCAGTGGCGGCAGGACTTTTTTTTTACACAGATCTGCCAACTATTTCAAGGACAAATATTACACGCAGTATTACAAGTCGAGATAGCATTCATGTCTCTTTGCTTGCGCGCCGATTTCCTCTGTTCGAGCACAGAACTTCTTGCACGCGCTCAAATTTACACGTTCAAGTGCAGATCTTCTTGTGCGCTCTCCAGTAAGCGCTGCTGAAGCGCGATTTAGTGCGTTTTCCGACATTAACCGCGTCTGAAGTAAAGTGAAACGGCATTAAACTCCAGCAAGATAAAGTCATTGTATGCAGAGCCATTGACCTTTATCAATAAAGTATACTTATGGAAACTGTGTTCATCTTAACTGAAAGCTACGCGGTGTTTGCTAGACTCACGCACCTGTCAGTCTGTCAGAGAGTCAGTCAGCATGTCACCTTGAACAAATAGCGCACAGCACTACTACGGTTACAGTAAAGTTTGCGCGGTTTACCTCTAATATGTTTTGGTGCGATTATAATCCGCTATAAAAAACACGACTAGATGTTTTAAATAAGAAGCTGTAATGTAGCCGTGGCGGGATGAAT